>JBCFYV010000024.1:28946170-29512894 GCA_039000515.1 Timema cristinae | reverse complement strand
ACAAAATTAGAGTACTGTTTATTTTAGCACAGCACCCTCAGTACACCTGACAGATTCGAACTTCGATCCTACTGCCGTCAACAGTCTTGTTCAACACGAGAGTAGCGTGTTAGACCAGGGGTCGGCAAACATTTTTTTGTAAAAGGCCAAATAGTAAACATTCTAGGCACTGCGGGCCATGAGGTAAACTCGAGAATATTTATTTAGGTAGGCCTGTATATTTAAATAAACAAGAAAAAAAATCCCAAATTTACTGAACAAAATGAAACGTAATAATGATAATAGTAATAATAATAATAAGAAGAAGAAGAAAAAGAATAAGAATAAATAGACTACAATTGTTTGAAATACAGCTTTGCTAAAGAAAAGAATGGAATGGCGTTTTTTGGAAGAACATTTCAGCAAATTATGGTTCAAAGTTACCACTCTTTATCATTAAAACTGATTGCAAATGTTCATCTGTTAATGCTGACCTGTATTGAGATTTTACCTATTTCATCTTTGAAAGTGTTTTTCTCTCGGGTAGGCGCTGCCAAATACAGCCATAAACCCCCAAACATATTATCTTAATTGACTATGTTCATCGCTTGGAAGACATTTATAGAATTATGTTAAGATTATTTTCTTGAAATTTGCCTTTTAGCATGTAATCACACTTCAGATTAATCACTTACAATTGAGGGTTAGGTGGAAGCTCCTCAATTAAACGGTCAAAATAGATCTTGTAATATGGAATTTATTTCTGAACTTGCATCAAGATATCAAAATTTCTGATGGATTTTAATTTGAATTAATCAAATACATTCTTGGCTCGCGGGTCGTAAAAAAAAAAGAGGTGGCGGGCAGGGTTTGGGCCTCAGGCCATAGTTTGCCGACCCCCGACGCTGCCACCAAAGCGGATATTAGAGTAATTAATATATATATTAGAATAATATAAATATATATTAGAGTAGTGTATATATTCGCTTTGCTCGTTGCGGGCTCCGCCCTCAAATCCTCAGTGAATTTTCTTTGCAAGTGGATGTAAGCTAATGTAATTCCAGAGCCGTTTTTTGATAGGTTTTAACGTCTAGCCACAAGAAACCTCCAAAGAAAGTTCCGCACCGACTTTAAATTTGCTCCGCCATTTTGAATTTTTTTCGGGGGTTAAAAATTGAAATTTTTAGATTTTTGGAATTTTTCCCGTCGGTTACAGGCTAGAAGCTAAAAGTTTGTCAAATTTCAAGTTTTTAGCTCATCTGGAAGTGGGTAAACATTAATGTCAGTGAGTGAGTCAGCCATGTGGCTTTGTAGTAGTATAATAATAATAATAAGCGCTGTGTAGCCTGAACGAGTGGTGAGACACGTAAGGAGGGAGGTGGAGCTGGTAAAGGGGGGGGGGGGGGTTATGGTGATGAGGGAGGTAAAAGGTTTAACCCAACACTACAGCACACGACTAACACTAAAAAATCTCAAGCAAACCAATATTACCACTTGAAATGAACAATTTTCGAAAAGATGATCTCCATTCTAAGTCCGGCAGAAGGTAGATGTCGTCGTTCTGTATAATTTACTGAAGTGTCGACTTGTGCATGGGACAAGGCGTGAGTATGAGATTTCATTCTCCGAGTGTCAGCTTTACTTAACGAGTCACGAAATTCCGTGAGAGAGAGAGGAACCAACAACCTGTTGCCTACCGGAGGAACGGGGAAAGGGGGAGGGACTTTGGTGAGTTGGGGTTGGTACCAATGGAACGGTCATCTTAAAGTCAAACTTAAATAGGAAGAGAATTATTATTTGATGGCTATAAAAGTTAACCGATCTATTACTACGTTTTAATATGACGGGTTTTGTTATATATACACAGCATTCAGATTTGATTTTTTTTTATCACCGCGTCTTACTAACTGTTCGGGTTGTACGCATTGTATGTTTACGTTAATGTGTTAAGGATTAGGAAGTTTGTATTTAGAGGATGTGTACTCGTATTTGCGTGGAGCGAGAGTGAAAAACCGGTAAATCTGACTGGGATTCGAAACCCGATCTCCCTATAATGCGAAAGTGATGCCTTTGACCAAGGTGATACAACTTTTTTAATCCCAAGGGGGCTAAATCTAATTATCAGAACGTAAAATGCCTTGCACCTTTGGTGAACGGATCTATAAGTTTAGATACTTTCATTTTAGCTTTTAACATATCTTAGTAATAAGAGAATTAGCGTACTAAATAAAAAGTATCCTGTTCGATTCCCTTGTCCAGATGTAATTTTTCATTTTAAAGAATATGATACTTAAATGTGACAATAGCCTTACTATAAGACTATAAGACACTATAAGACACCCGCTTCGACGGCCGAGTGGTCTAACGAGCTACTCTCGCGGTATACGAGACTGACTGTGACAGATACATCGAGGTTCGAATCTTATTCAGTCGTACTTAGAGAGGTTTATCCAAAATGGGTTTCCACTCTCCCTCCACAAAAGTTCGGATACACATCTTCTAAATAAAGCCTTCCTAGTCCCTAAAACATTAACGGATACAGTGCATAAGCGTATAGCCTGGTTGCGTTGATATGAAAAACAAAAATCTATAATAGCCTGTCTATTTAATTATTCATGTTAAAAATTGTTACTTTAGTTATATATGTACAATCCCTTAAGTTGTGGGTTTATTTGGTCTCTTAAGTTTATCATTAGTTGGTTCAGTATCAGTATAATTTGTTTAATACGTTATATGAGACTCACAAAGGATGTATAATTCATTGAAAATATTCGAAGTAATTATTTCAAGATGTCTAGATCTTATTTTACCTGCATGTTACATTTATAAAAATGTCCAAGCAGTTTATTTATAATGTTATAAATAAAAAATGATTTATTAAATTTGATTCAAAATTTTAGCAAAAAAAAAGTTTATCAACAAACAGAATTTAGAGATAATAATAATAGATATTAATGAATTGAATTTTTGTTTTTTTGCACAATGGTAGGACAGCTCTTGTTCTTTAGAATTGCGTTTTAACGCAGATTCCCCCTCGTTCAAAATTACGAACTAATTGCATCTGCCACAAGTTTGACCAAAAAAAACAAAAACTAGTGAGTTTTGACAAGGGGCATCACTCGACAAAACGCTCTCGGTTATTAGGCCAAATGAGAAGAGCAATTACTCACACTCCTACACAAACACACACACACAACCGAAATACAGCAACACACGTGTTACATCGAAGAAAAACTACCCAAGTCGCTATAGGTTACACCATGGATCGTAAAAACCATAAGATTAAAAATTCTGAAATAATAGTAAATGGTCTATCATTTTACTCAAATTATAAGAAAATTCTTTATTTTTAATTTCATTAAAAGCTTGGATCTACTCGATTTGATGGATTTTTTATTTTATTAAAATTAAAGCATTCAAAAGTAAGTTTATTTACTATTCAAGGTCACTTGACAGTGAAACTTTAATTGCATAATTTTAACAAGTGTATAATTATAATCTGACAATAATGATTACAATATTTTAAATCATTATAATTAAAGAGTTATGATGGGTTAAATTGTTGTGTTTTATTTGCAGGCATGCATATAAGGTGTGTACAGTGAAATATTTATAATATGTTAAATAAAAATAATTGTTAATTCACAAGAAGTTTATAAGTGGTAGACTCACATCATTTTCAATCATATATAAATACTCTTCTCTTATACCTTGATAATTTGATATAATATAAATTTTTAGTGTACAAGGCCGTTATTTAGTTTTTTTTAGCATAACTCTACTCGTTAATTTGATCTATTTCATGAATTTTATTTGTGTGACAAAACCGATTGTAGAGACAGCACCAACTAGAAAAACATAATATGCCAGGCAGAGGCTGAAATATACCTATCTAATGACATACCCAGGTAAAATATGTGCTGATTTCCTTACCTGGTAAGTGTTTCTATAATAGGTGGAAGAATTTGCTACTGGCTATATTTTTTTTTCAAGATAACACTCCTTCATTCACCTATTTTAATTTACCTGCCAAGGTGTTATAAACTCCAAAATATTTTAGTAATTATCCAAGAAGAATGGCCTTAATATAAGGGTTAATTATTTTTGGGGGAAACTTAGAGGAGTCTCGCCCCACATAAGCATATAGGGATGATGACAAAACCATTTTTAAATTCGATGCTATCACCCCTCCCCTAAAGTACATTTTGTCATGATCCAAGTCTCAACCTTAAACTCACCAGAAATTCAGTGAATTAAGAGCTAGATACCTTAAATTGCGTGACCACTTTTTAAGAAGATAGTATTTCTGGATGAGTACAGGTCATGTAAGGATTCATTAATTTCTTAGAAAAGGAGACAACCTTATAGAGGGTCCTGACCACGAAAAGAACCAATTTTTATCGTGGTTTTGTCAGTGGCCAAGGTTGCCGCCATTTTGTTTTGGTATATTTTGTAGCTCGAAATATAATTTCCTCCTAGAACTAAAGCAGATCGATTCTAGCTGATTTTTGTTTACTATTTATTAGGTTATTGTCACTAAAATCTCGTATGTAGAACACTTTTTTTAAAAAAAAATAATATGTTTACTAAGGCTTTGTGTTTATTATCTGAAGATGTAGGGTGACCTGGATTTTTCTCACAATGGACCCACCCTTCCTCAGCAAAGCTACCCCGTTTTATCATAAACTAGTTCAATATGTCTAATATGTTTAACCCTACGTACAATATAATTTATGCCTAAAATAAAACAAATTTTTAGGTAAATGGACTAAATACCCCTCTCTCTCTCCACCTTTTTTTTCCCCCTGACTATTTGAAAGTTATAAAGACATAATAGCAACTGCGAGAGGTGTAATTTCTTAAAACCATTAAGTTAGGTAATATTCAAACAACTTGTGCCCCTTTTTCTCTAAAGTCTAAAGTCTGATCTATTTGGGTTGCTCATGTTTCAAATGGTGTCATGATTAATTGGGAAACAATTACTGAATGAAAACAACAAAATGTTCGAACCCAGATGTTACTGTTAAAATGGCATAATTTATTTTCTCATCGGAATTAAATGATCGTTTGGTGCTTTACTTCAATTAGCTGTATCCGTACTGCACGGGTAGAGTATGATGGCCTTATTCGAATTTTAAAATGGATGTAAATGATGATTGGACGCCAACACAATTTGTCTAGTTAGTAATAATTTAATACATTAGCCTCCATTTAATAATAAAATTATAGTAAAATTTTTAATTTTAATTTTAATAATTATATGTTATGGATATGTTAAGACACACGTAATTTAAAAGATCAAATGATTAAAACCCAATCATTCAAATATTATTTATAAAATTATATGATTATATTTTAGTGGAGATTTAACAATTTTGTTTACTTTTTTTAGTAACTATTTAAAACATGCCTTTAAGTTATTTAAATTAATTAATTAATAAATATTATAAAAAGCGTCATCGTATTTTAATGAAAATACTTAAACGGATAACACCTCCCACTTTAATTCCATTTTTATTCTAAATATTGACTATTAAATCTCAATTAAGTTTAAAAATTACATAGTTGTAATAATAGTATAAACAACCAATAAAGTCCTCAAACTTTATTTCATTCATTAAATAAGTTTTAAACTTATTTACTGAGACAATTGGAGACTAGTTGACATATTAAATTCTGAAATAGGTTAAGATAATCTTCCTTAAAATAATACTCCAGAAAACCTAGTTCGGCCTGTGAATGGATGATAGAAAAAGTAGATATATATTTGGTAAAAAGATCATTTAAATAATGAATCAGAAAACAATTTAATCTATAACAGAACTCTTTACAAAAATAGAACTTAGCATAATGATATTTAATAAAGGAATTATAAGATAAGCAAACAATAGTGTAAACTCATAATAATTACTAAGGTAACACTATAGGAACATTAAAATGCCCCACTAATAAATATATAATTATTCAATATAATTTTATCCTATAAATAAATTAGTAAAAAAAATTTAGTTTACTATTTAAGAAGACAAATTTTTTTAATTTGATTAAATGATATTTCTAAGAGATCAAAAATGTTTAGTAATTCTTATTACCTATGTTAACTTTAATCCTTTAATACATTTATTTAATATTTGTTAGTGAAGTCATTGATAAATTATATTTAACGACGCTAGTAATATATATTATCTTCACTCAAGCTTATAATTTAAAACTGAAGTTTAAGCTGTTGCAATTACTTGCTCCACTTTGTTTTGAATAAATTACTCTTTGTGAACATAGAAAGGGTTATTTTACTCTGATAAACATTTAACTTCTATTATTAAATTACAATTAACATAAAGTCTCAAAGCCACTTCCTAGAAATTAGGTAATTTAAATTATATATACTAACGCAATTTGGAGTAACATGAAACATACATTGGTTATCTTTATATATAATTTGATAAGCCCGTATCTCGTAATAGAAATTACGAGGAAATTACTGAACAGAGTTTGACAAACAACCACTCATTTTAACGATTAGGAGTCCAGAATGTCGGGAAAAATACCAGTTTCCCACTAAAACTCGATTTTCTCTGATAATTTTCTGTTTTTCATTCTTTATTTAATCACCATGGAAACCGTTATTTGCTGCATGGCTGCAAGTCTCTAAATAAAATATCTCTCTTTGGCTAAAAAATATTAAGTCAATTTTTATTTGTTTGTCCAAACATATTACAATTTTTCTCTTTGGATTAAATTTCTCTTTGTGTGCTGATCATAATACATCTAAATTGAGATTTCTAAGCTGGGGAATCATTTAATTTTATTGTAATGTTATCGTTAATTCGCAGCTAAATCAATAATGTTGAGCATAATAATTAGAAAATTAAAAGGTTAATTTGGCGAAAATGTTGTCTACGTTTTGTTTCGCAAATGATAAAATGTTTAAATATGTTTAGGTATGTAAGTTCAAAAACGATAGAATGATCTTGAACTATGTTTAAAAAATAGCCATTTTAACTAAGTATGAGTTTTGGTGTTGATTTTTTTTCAAATAAAGTGTTTTGATGTTCATTTTAGCAAATAGTAACACAATACAAATATATTCGTTATTTTACCGCTTAATTTTGAGGATATATTTAAAAGTAATGTTTTGTGTACTCCATAAATCTTTTCACATTCTTAAAAATACAGTAAGCTCAGTTGTGTTTACATGTTGATATTTAATTTTGAGGAAATGGTATTTAAAATTACTGTAATATTTGAGTACCACATCTATATTATCACATTCTCTCTATCAGACTCTCTCACATTCACATACTCTCTCACACTCACATACTTTCTCACACTCTTACTCCCTCCCACAAAATAAAACACTCTCTCTCTAATATAATCTTTTCTCATTCTCTCTTTCACACACTCTCTACCCTCACATACTCTCTTTTCACACAATAATTTATCTCGCAATATCTTTTTTATACTCTCTCTTAAGATTTCTTTTGAATGTTCAATCTCTTAAACGTTCTCTCACAAACGCTTTCTTTCTCAAACTCCCTCTATCCCAAAATCTCTATCTAAATCTCACTCTCTCTTTATCACTCTATATCACTTTCTTTACATCAAGTCACTCCCTCTCAAACCCACTCTCTTTCTCAAACGCGCTCTCTTAATTTCAAGCTTTAACTCCTTCTCTAACTCTCTCAATCTATTTTTCTCTCTCTAGATAAATCTCTCCTCTCTAACTTTCTCACTCAAACTCTCTCTCAAACGCTATCACATTATCAATTTTTTCCACACGATTTCTTTTCTCAAATTTTACACTCTCTTTTTCTCTTTCTCTCTCACAAACACATACACAAATACACTCACACACTTTATCACGCATTCTCCCTTAGATATTCTCTTTCTATCTCCCACTTTATCTTACACAATCTCTCTCTCTCTCATACACACTCTTTATCCTCCTACACACACTATTTTTCTCTCTCCCAGTATTTCTCTTGATAACACATACACATACTCTCACTATAACTCACTCACATTCCCTCGATTTCTTTCACTTGCTCATTCGCTGTCTCTTACACTCACTTTCTTACACTCACACTCTCATTTTCCACATTCACCCACACGGTTACCCAATCACACGCTCAAACACTTACACTCTCATTTTCAGTATCACATTTTATCACTCTCTATCTTATATATAATTTGATAAGCCCGTTTCCAGTAATAGCAATTACGAGGAAATGACCGAACAGATTTTGACAAACGAACACTCATTTTAAAGATTAGGGAATCAGAATGCCGGTAAAAATAGTGGAGTAAAACTAAAACCTAATTTTCCTAGTGAATTTTTCATGTTTTCCTTCTGTATGGGCAGTGGTTCATCCGTACAATCATTATTTGTTTACATCCCCATGGAAACCATGATTTTTATATAGCTGTGTATTGGTAAATAACATATTTTGTCTTTGTTTAAAAAATATCAGCTCGATTATTACTTGAGTGGTTTGGTGCAACAAACAAATAGATATCTGGGAGAGGGGTCATTTTAAAGTTTTCATCGGGGCACGAAGGGGGAAAATATAAGTTTTTATTCAAATTACACACCGAAAACTAAATATCTAAGTAAAGTTGATAGCCTTTGACGAGTAAACTTTTAACTAAAGAATAAACGAGGCCTTATTATATAGATTCTTTCCCAATAAAAAGTGTAAAATATGTTTTAGTTTAATCATCTGCAGCCATCGCTGCAACGACCCACTAAGAGTTAGTAATTTTTTAAACTGAGAAAATTCTCGTAAAAATATCACTATATTTGGATCTAAATTAGAGCGATTAGTTTTAGTAAGTAATTTATATCACAATTTGACTCTTTTTTTTAAAAGTAGAGTTTACTTCTCAATCTTACCATCTGATCACCCTATAACAAATCTTCAAATCGGTTTTTTTTGTGTTTACACTTAAATTAGCTTTGAAGGACCAAAAGAAAATTGCTATATTATTTTTTAATATTCTATTAGCAGAGATTAGACTTGAATGGCGAAGTTTTGTTGTGGACCTGTGCTCCACATAAGGAGTAAATAAATTCATACTACCAAGCAAGTAGGAAAAATTTGTGTATGAGACACGTTTTTAGTCAAAATTAAATTTTCTTTTAACATTTGATCATCATCGTACACTTTAAAATATTTATTTAGTATATTTGTATAATTCTATAAGTCATTTTTATTTAATTAAACTCTAAATAAAACGTGTGGGGAGATCTCGACAACTAAATTGATGTCACGAAGTTCTAAGTGTTGGGAACAGTTGACGGAACAACGCGAGAATCATCAGGAACACATCAGAGGAATATCGGCCACTCTCACCAAGATAATTGACGAACACGTCCATACTGAAACCCTCATCGACATATAATCTGAAATCGCAGCCACCCCGTGGACCTGCGCTTCTGGGAGGACCGTCTCCGCACCCGGAAGTCCGTCGACCGATGAATCAAACCCGATCGCGGCCAGTTATAGTCAGCAAGGCACAGATTCTGGCACAACTGCTTTAAGAACTCACCCTCAATCGTCGCAGAGGGGGAACCCGCGGTGACAACATCCCGGATTAGATCCTTCAGCCCGATCACGAGACCCTGCAAAGTAGTCCAGTCCCAAAGAGAAACCGATTCAACGGCTACCAAGAGACAAGAATCAGCGGATATTCGCAGTTCTTCAAGAACTCTCACAGACCGTTAGTCCTAACCAGGACCACTTCCGGCAACTGTAAGAACGCATGGATCAGCTTCCCCCACAAGCACAACAGCACCAAGCAGCGGCTCCTCCACCAGGAGTCCAAGCAGTGGGGCCCAGACTTGCGGCACCTATAGTCCTTACTAGGGAAACCTGGACGTCTTTGCTTCCACCAGATACACCAATCCTGGTAGGCAGAGGAGACCTCAGCCCTTCGAGTAGCCTTGTCCTTCAAAGCCAAAGCAGTATAACTCCTTTTAGGACGGGACAAACATCAGGCAAATTTCCTGCTCGCCATGGCCTTGAAATATCCAGAGCTACCTGTAACTACTCAACAGATGCTCTTACACCGCCTGGACATGGTGTACATCGCCCTGACCACGGCAATTGCAGCATCTGGTGGGGATGCCAGGGCTGCCATACACCCGCCGGGGTCCATCCCACCCACAACAATAGCATCGAGCTACGATCCTCCACCACCGAGAGCAGGTGGGGGAGGGTCAGGAGGAACATACCACAGGCGTGACAGAGAGAGACGAACGTGATACGTCTCATCTTTAGAAATAGGCATTTAATTGTATTAATGTTGACTGTACCCCATGTATATTCTTGAACCAATCAAGCTGCCAGGTATCTCCTCTCCAGATGGGTGGATGATGTGGCTAGAGAGGGAAGTTATTGGATAAGGTCTCAAGAGGCACGTACCCCCCACCAGAAGATGGGTCGCATAACTCCAGAAAGGTACGTCTGGTGGGGAGTGGAATGGAGGAACTAATTTTTTTCCCCGATAAGGTATCAAGGGCTTTCCCCTACCCAAAGATGGGCCCCCTAACCCAAGTGGTTCCAGAGGTACGTCTGGGGGATGGGAGGGGCGGTTTGAATGGGGGGAACTTCTTGATTCTGGTAAAAATTGTTGTAATTTTAATAGCATATTCTCATATTCAAGTGAAAACATTTGTATTAAAGAGCTCTCATTTTTCAGTTTATCAAATTGGTTGATATTGTGTTCGACAAGAATATACACCTTCGTATTAGATAGTAGATTATTCATAGAACGAGACCTATCTGCAAGATAACTGTTTATCCAATAAGGTTCTCCCAAATTGAATAATACTATAGTTTAGATAGTGTAATAAAAATAATAATAATATTTAGCACTGTGTCTTACTACCCGTTCGGGTTATACGCTCTAAGTACTAATTACGCTAATGGATTAGGAATTGGGAAGGTTGAATTAGAGGAAGTGAGCCCGCATTTGAGTGGAGGGAGAGTGGAAAACCATTTAGGAAAAACAACCCCCAGTTCACCCGACAGAGATTCGAACCTCGATCTCCCCGTCCTCAGCAGTCGAGTAGATAGTGTAAATACATTGTATACGTTAATATTGTTGGAGACAAATGTTTATGGTTTCATCATTGTTTTTTTTTCTAAGATTATGGATGACGTCGATAATAAATGTTTGATGGAAGAGGAAACCTTACCCAAAGAAATTCCATAAGTTTCCATGATGGTTTTTCACTCATCCTCAAAGTTTGGTCGAGAGCTGTAGATGGTTCTATAAGTTATAAAGAAGACTAAACTTTATTGAACTGAGCTCAACTTGGCTACTCTTGCCTTAATTCAACCGAACTTTACTGGACTTGAGAGAGATCAACGAGATTTTAATAAAACAGATTAAAATTGAAATAACTGACTAAACTGATCTTGTTTATGCTTAACATGAATTAACTCATTTGAACTATTCTTGGCTTGACTAAACAAAACTGAAATCCACCAAACTCAACATAGTACAACTGAATAGAAATGGAAGTTACGCGTAAAAAGGAATACATCTCATAATATCTAGTTTATCGGTAATGGAGGGTTTAAGGCTCGCATCTCGGCCAATATTATTAAGATGATATTTATTAAATTGTTCACCCCTCTTCCTATAAGCGTTTGAAGGCTTATTTCCTAAGATTTTTTTTTCCTTAATCCTACTTCATAAGTGTGATTATACGGATAAACCTGACGGGTAGTAAGATGCATGTAACAGGATATAACATACAATAAAGATTATTGATCACCATTGATCGTACCTAAAATTGATTTAACTTTTATTAATTGTTTTGCTATTGCTTTATCTCACCTTTGATTTTATTGAACTTTATTGAATTTGGTTTATGTTGACTTGGAGATGACCTTTTTAACGTGTTCTAACGATAGCGAAACGTTTATTAATAATATTAACTAGTGTGAGAACTTTGACTATTCTTAGCTCAACTTGAGTTGGAGTGATTTTACCGTACACAAACATGATTAAGATGGATCTGTCACAAAAGTTGTCCCGAATTAAATGGGTTTTATAACACTTCACTTGCTTTCACATACCCGTAAGTTAATTACTTATAATTATAATAAGTAGAACTCGGTACTAATTAGCAACCTTGGAATAAAATAATGAACACATACATTTTAAAATATAATCTAATGCCTTCAAAGGATAGGTTTTTTTTTAAAAAAATCACGGCGTCTTATTCTTGTCCAGGTTATAAGCATACATGATAACTACTCTAATTGGCTTAGGGATGAGAAAGGAAGTATTTTAGAAGTAATGCACCCTCATTTAAGTGGAAGGATATTGGGAAACCATTTAGGGAAAACTACCTTCAGTGGACGCGACTAGGATTCGAGCCCCGATCTCCTAATCAGCAATATAAAGAATATTGTTCTTAACCCAATATTACGTAAATTATTCCGGTCCAGTGATAGTAAATTATCAATAGCTTAATCCCGAATTTACATATCGATATTTTTATAGCGTCTCACTACCCAACCGTGATATTTGAATCTAATTACAATAATGACATTGGTATGAAGACAGAAGAGCTAAAAGAAAATAGGCCTATATATTTATTTGCGTGGAGGGAGAAGATAAAACAAGAATGCTAAACTGGCCATCACTGGCAAACTAAATAGGAGGAACTTGACGTCTAGATTGTATGCCCACCGACGCAGATCTTTTAATTTATCCCTTTTCCATATCAGTTCTGTATATCTTTTTAACATTCACAAGTGTCTTGTGCCCTTAGATTTGTTAAAATGTCAAAAACCAAACTGAAAAAAGACAAACCTATATATGAATAAAACACATATAACGTTGAATCATAAAATTTTTCAAACGATTGTACTTGAAATTATTTACATTCTTTGTAAGATCACAAATATAATAGTTTTTTCTCATACTGTTAATTATTTATTTTTTTATTTTAAAATTACAAAACTTTAGATATAACTTATTAATTTTCTTACATCCATTTTTTGAATAAGTATACAGCATTCATTATATTATTTAAAAGTTTTATAACATTTGGGATATTAAGAACAAAACTGACCTTAAAATGTAAAGAAATATTCTTTTAAAACTTTCTGAATTAATATTAAATATTAAAAATTATAATATTCTAAATTAAAATTAGTGATGAAGTATCACTTAAGAAACAGCTTTGAATTACTCGATTTATAATATTAGTATTTTAAGCTTTATCATAAAACTTATTTTAAGAAACGAAAACAAGTATTTTTCAAGAGTTATTTTCAGCATGAGCTAGCACCACTGCAGCCAACCATTCAGCAGAAACTCATTACTAGGAGCCGAGTGGAGTTTAGAGCGCTATAGTTTCACTCGAGTTAACACTATGTTGGAGCAAACACCAAGAAAGCTAATCGAATAAGGGGGTGAAGGGAAGGACATAGAAAATGGAGAGGATGATGTGGGAGTATTTCTAAGGGGAGTAAGGGGCGAGAGAGAGAGAGAGAGAGAGCAGTAGAGGAAGATAGGAAGGTTGAAAAAGACAAACACACATCAAGAGTGAGTGAATTTATGAGAGAAAGAGTAAGAAGTAAACGCAAGAAGGAAGTATAAAAAAGGATACAAAATTGAGACTGGGTGTATGTAAAAAGAAGAAAAGAATAAAAAGGTGCAGCGAAAGAAATGTATAAAAAGGTAAACAAGGGTAAAAATATAAAATAGAAAGAATAAGAGAGCATGAGGACTATCTGTGTGTGATAGAGAGGAAATGAAAAGAACGAAACGGAATGTTGAGAGAGAGAGAGAGAGAGTGAGAAGGAAGAGGTTGTTTCTATGAAGGGGAGTTGAAGGGGAGCTGTTTAAAGTGCTTGCCGTCCACGAGCCCATCTCCATGTACCCAAGGGGGTGAGTTGATACCATCAAGATTCGCAAATATTTTAATGTGTGTCTAGTGTATGACTTGGACTTGCTTTCAGCGGGTGTAGGGGGGTAAAGGTGGAATTTACACTTGACAGGTTTTAATTGATTGAATTAATTTGATTGCTTCCATCGGAAATTGTGTTCAGACAAGGTTGATGGGATGAAGTTTATCTGGTGATATTTATTGCACATTCATTCTTGTAATAGATACTGTAAAATTTACAAAGTTTGTTTGATAGCTTTCTATTATTGGATTTATCTCCGAGTAGATAATTTTGTAGCAAGATTAATGTTTAAATTCCGAATACCATTGCAACAAAATTAGTTTTAAATTATTTGATCACGTGCTTTAAACCTGAAAATAAATAATACGTATATATCATATTCAATATACATTTTAAATTAATATATTCTAATCGGTACAGTTATCAATTAAAAAAAGATCATTAAAAATAGAATATAAGCTATAATTACAGTAAAGATTCAAAAAATCCAAATTACTGAATTTTAAAAACGTTTGCACTTTTCATATGTGTGTATCAAGTGGATAGAAACTAAAGTTGATTCAAAACAAATATTTTACCAAACACATCTATTGTGTACAGAATTATTTTATTTAAAAAGCCTTTTGTAAACTGAGCTAAAAATGGCCTTCCCAAAACATTTTAAACATGAAATGTATATTCTTCAGATCCGGTATTTCCATTACCAGCACCGGTGGTCAACCTGGCTAAGACGTAAGTCTCTCACTACACCCTTTTTGGTGCACAACATCTTACTACCCATCCAGGCTTTACACATATCTTATAATAATGGGGTATGGATGAATGCAGTAGAATTCAAAATAAATGTACCAGAATTTGCAAGGGGAACAATTTAGAGAAACCAACCTAAGTACCCCTGCCGGGATTTAGACCCAGCCTCCCCATTACCGGCCATTTAATCTATTGAAAGAGTGACTCCCTGTGACAATCAAACACTAGATAAATTTTAAAATAGTCCAGTGCACCACCTCTCTTTTACAGTGGATTAGTGAGTATTTAAAAATCAAAACTTTTGAATATAATGAACAGTTCAAATTAAATTGTAAATATTTTAATGACTAAATTTTAAGGAAGAAAAATTTGTAAATTTGTAAAGTGTCTTAGAAAATATTAATGTCATTAACTTAGAGTAAAATATTTTTTAGCATCACGCCTTACTACCCGTTCGGGCTATAGGCCTACGTATTAATTAAGAGCCTACTTTAATGGGTTAGGGACTAAGAAGGTTGAATTTAGAGTAAATGTACCCACATTTGCATATACAGTGAGGAATAATTTTGGGAAAAAACCTCAGTACACCCGACTGGAATATAACTACATTCTTTCCATCATCATTAGTCTAGTCTAAAACGAGAGTAGCGCCTTATACAATGCAACCACCGAATTGGGTAGTAAAAAGGTTAAAAGTAGCACAACACCTTCAAGGGTAAAAAATAAAATAAATTTATATAAATGTAAAAATAAAATAAATATATATATAAATTTAAAAATAATAAAAATGACGGTGACCTGGTGGTCTAGGGGTAAGGTGTCAGACTTCTATGCTGGAAGCCGGGGTTCAATCCTTGGTCCCGGCAAAGATTTATCTGATTACCAAACCCTTCCTTCACATCTGACAATACATCTTGTGAATGTGGGGAATGCCAGGCCTCCACCATGGTTCGGATTCCACGTTAAACTGTAGGTCCTTCATTTAATCTCACAATCACCCCACCATTACACATTAGCGTAAGTACGTATAACCCGAATGGGTAGTAAGACGCGGTGCTAATAATAATAATAATAATAATAATATAATAATAATAATAACAACAACAACAATAAAAATGACAATCTTTTCCGTTATAGATTGAAACACGCTGTATTTTATTAGAGAAGATATGTATGTTCGGTTTTTAATTAGCTATCTTCGACAACAAACAAACCGATTTCTAGTCGTTGACTTCACAAAGTTCAACGTGACATATGAATGACATGGCTGTAGCAATTTTAATGATTTAAAAAAATAATACTACTTTGGGGAAAGTTTTATAGAGTGTTGATTATTTTCATGGTGCCTTGCCACCCAAATCTTGTTCGTGTGACATAGATTTAACATCCTCTCCCTAGATATTGTTCCCCCTGCTCCCCAACCCACTTATGCAGGATTTTTTTTTTTACCAATAAACTGGAAAACTAGTGACGATTAGTTCAAAGTCCAAATCTCAACTGTATAACTGGGGATAGTTTCCAACAGATGATATTTCACTGTGTTTTTTTATTTATTCTATTTCCTCCAAAATAGCTTCATCATCTCTAACCCTTAAATTAATATATTAATAGTCTTGGTGTTGAATGTAAAACTCACAAAAATAAGTATTTTCAAGTTATGTTATCAATTCAGTATTGTACTAAGAGGTTTACGAGGCAGCTTGTAGCCACTTTTAATTTATTTTTTTATCATCGCGTCTTACTACACGTTCAGTTTATACGTTAAAGTACTAATTACGCTAATGGGTTATGAATAGGGAAGGTTGACTTTATAGGGAGTGAACACGCATTTGTGTGGAAAGCCGTTTAGGGATGACCACATGGAGTTCAACGGACCGAGATTTGAACCTAGATCTCCCCGTCCACGGCATTCTAGCTTACCATGATAGTGCGTTAGCCAACTACGCCACCAAGGCGGATCATTTTAACCTTAATTGTACATATTTCAATCCTATGAATACAGAAGTAATATTAGTACTTCATTATACATTTTATTATGATTATTTGAAAATAAATGTATATACAAATAAAATATAATTTAATATATGTCACATTTATGTATTAGTACCCAACTTTATTTAGTTATATATTAACCAGTTTGTGTATGTATTCCTTAGTAACGTTGCAATTTTTAAAAAGCGTCTCTGTTTTGATTAAGAGATCACACACACACTTATTCGTAAAAGGATAAAGTGAATACCGGACATTTCGTAATAGTTTCACTAAATATTGTGAAGTAAATATTTGTCTCAATTAGCTTTCATGTTCCTGTAGCGAAGCATCAAGATGTGGAAATCAGGAGAGCACGTAGTTTAAATAGGTGGTGTGGAAATGAGAGGACTGGCAAGGGGGGGGGGGGCGGTAAGAGGGGTTGATGGTATTACGAGCTTCAGTTGATACGATGCTTTAACTTGTCTTCGAGGTGGAAGCAGCACTCCAGACCCGGTCCTGAATGTTAAGTGACTTCACTTAAAGGAATGAGTACAAAGCAAGAAGAGGAGATTAATCTTTAAAACATACCAAATTTTCGTTGGGATAGCTATCAACACTTGTACTTTTTTTTTATTAAAATTGTCTAATTCTAATTAGAATCTTAAACGAAATCATTAAAGATAATTTTACCAATAACAATTTATTGCACAAATTTAACATAAGCTATAAATAGTGATTCAATGATTTCATATAATTTCAGTTTACGCGCTATAATGTGTTAAACTTGCTACTTTATGATTTTCCCGTATAATTTGTAAGAAAAATTAATTAATATATGCTGTCGAAGACCGGCAGATCAGGGTTCGATCCTGGTTGGGTGCACTGAGGGGTAATTTTTCCTAAATGGTTTTCCACTCTCCCTCCATTCAAATATGGGTACCACTTCCTCTAAAATTGTAAGATGCCAGGCTGAATTAGATTGGTAATACCACTTCCTCTCATTTAAACCTTCCTAATCCCTAAACCACAAGTGTAATTAGTACAACAAGATGCTTAGGAATATAGTGGGTCCAAAAAGGGATGACGCTACTGGGGATTGGAGGAAGTTACATAATGATTAGTTACATACCCTGTACTCAAGTCAGATAATACCAAATAATGACTTACCAAGGTAAGGCGGACGCCATATTCCTCATCAGATAGGTGTTTGAATGTATTGAGACATTGCCACTTGCTATTTTTTTTTCAAGATAGCCCTTTGCCCTCACCCATATTAAATTCCCCGTAAAGATGTTATAGACTCAAAATTTCTTAGTAATTCTTATTGTAAAATGGACTTAAAAGGGGATAATATTTATTTTTAACTCTTTAATATTGTTTCCCCTTCTACAGTATTATTTCTAAGCATGAGTTAATGTTAAATTTTTTTTAACGATTTGATATCTAAAATAGCTATTTATAACACACATTAAAATAAACAAAATATTTGCTAAGAGTTTAGCAATATTAAATTTATACTTATATCTTTATATGAACATTAAAATATATTAATGGACGTGTCGATGTTTAAATAATACATCGGTAAAAACTATTTAAAATTGCTCTTATTTAATTATTTTGATGTAATTTTTCATTAAAAGCTGAGACAAAATTAGTGACTTTTATCAATCAGTGAAGTATTTTTTTTTTAATTATTACATTAAACATCAATTTTATTGATTGCTTAACTTAAAGGTTAGGAACTAGGAAGGAAGTTTGAAGGGTGCGCGCCGACTTTAGCATGGAGATGAGATGGGAAAACCACAGTGATGAATCGAAATTTACATATAATCCCCAGTGCACCAATTCGAGATTCGAACTTAAACCTCCAGCTACCGGTAGTCCTGTTCTTGGTGAAATTGCTGGTTTAGACCACCCAACCTTTTTCTGCTAGTGGCAAACTATTATTTAATCGTAATTGTAATAATAGAATTCAATGTAAAGAATAGTTATAAATGTAGGATAGAAAATATGGTATAAATGGTACTGAATCTAAGATAATTGAAAATTTAAGTAAAAATACTGTCCTTAATATCCAAGAGAATATTAAATATTAACAAATATGAGTCAAAATCACAATATAATATTATTTGTCGCGATTCCTCTAGACACACTGAACGTGCAAGTTGGTGAAACTTGAATGCGCATGCGCAGAGAGACATCTTATTTAAAAAGGAAATGATGGTTTTTCCTTTATTCGACCACGAATTAAAATCTTATGTAACAAACGATAACATTCTCATTAATTATTCAAATTTTTTATTTTAAGACTTTAAATTCTGTGGAAAATAAATATATTTAAAGTGTTGGAACATTTTTCTCTTATTTAATTCTGAAATTAATATTGAATTAAATTACTTTTAATTTACTTTGCTTCTCCTTCGAAGGAAGTTGTGCTACGGATTTTTATAGCTCAAGAGAAATCCTTCAACTTCGGCTGGGTTTGAACCCACGAACATCGAGCCCTGAGGCAAGCAAATTACTCCAAGACCACCGAGGTCAACGATTGTTTATAAGATATTAGGATTGACAATCAGCACATTATGATAATACATAAAAATTGTTATAAGTCTACTGTTTAGACAAGATCTGCAAATAAATGGTGATACAGTTGATTATAAGATATCTGGATTATACTCCTTCCAAGATACCAACACATTCTTTGTTGATTTAATTTTAAACCACAAATAATAATTATAATAGTAATAATCTATCTATCCACCCCAGCGTTCACTCGGAATAAAATGAAAGCTTATCTAATCTGATATGTTGGTGATGTAAAGCTTAGGATTCAAATCCCGTCCTGCTATGACAGTGATTTTTTTTACCTAAATGGTTTTCCAGTTTACTTCCGCCCAAATGTTGAAACAATTCCTTTAAATTTTACTTCCCTCTTATTAACTCCAAGAGACTATAACTTTAATTTTTAGCACCGGATCTTACTACCCGATTGGGTTATACACCTATGAACTAATTACACTAATGGCTTAGGGATTTGGAAGGCATAATTTAGAGGAAATGGACCCACATTTGCGTGGAAGTAGAATGAAAAACCATTTAGGAGAAACAACCCTCAGTGTTCCCAACCGGAATCGAACCTCCCCATCTTCGGCAGTTTAGTCCAACACGAAAGTGTAAAACTAAATGGGGGTAGCCAAGATTAGTAGTAAAATATACAGGTATATTACCTCACACTTACATGTTTGGTTACAGACCACCGTCGTAACTAGGATACCGTCACAACTCGAAACATTACAATATTTTTCATTTATCGATGCATATACTTCACTGCAATCGTCATATACGGACCTAACTATCGTAAATAACACATTTGTAGCTAAAATAAACACTGTAACTTTATTTCCAGAAAATACAGATACAAATAAATTTCTGGACACTGATGTGAGCGGTAGCGTCATGTTGCTAAGATGTAGCGGCGAAGCAAGCGCCTCAATTGAAAAGCGTCGTAAGTGCGAATCATCATAAGTGAGAACTGTCGTAAGTTGAAGTGTCGTAAATGAAGGTATACCTGCACTGCAAATTAAACTCTTACGTATTTATCTACCGGTTGTTGTAACATTTACACGACTCTCTCAGAAACTATCTGTTTATAAACTTCATAATTCTACACGTAAGCGTTTTGCTAAAACCTACCATTTTAAGAAACCCATTTTTTTTCCATTTGGTTAAGCTCGGAAATTTTGCAGTTTTAATTTTTTTTAATATTTAAGTAAAACATTAAAATGTTGCTTATTTAAATACGTTTAGTTTGATTCTTTACATATATTTATATCAACATCTTTTGAATATCTGTTATGAGTGTATTGGAATTTAATTTTAAGATTTTTAATTGAAGAGATAAAGTTTTGGTCCAATAAAGGTAATACCCACAATGGATATTCCAAAACTATTGAGATTGAAATGTGCGGAAAATTAAACTAAATGTATTAGCTGAAGCAATATTTTATTTATTTTGGTTAGAATTGATTTTTTATCATAAAAACTGCGAAAGAACGATAATTGAACTGCGTACTCTTTCGTTTCACCTTTAATGATATACGGTTTGGTTCAAAGTAATAAACAGCTTTTGTAAAAGTAAATTAAGACTTGTTCACAGGCACATTTTAATTCATACCTCAGATTAATTACCACTAATATAGGAAATAGTTCTTTAGGGGCTTTGGGGTGTTTTGTGGAATAGAATATGTGAATAACAGAAAGGGGTGATTTTATTATCATTGCAATACTTTCATTTCTACTCTCTAATATCTATACCTCACCCTTTTCTGGGACTGAAGACAAATGGAAGAAGAAAAGGAATGGAACAAAAATTGTTGCTACTTCGCCGTTTATAATTCTCATCTGCATATCTCGGGTCATTAACCTCCACCCCTCCCTTTTTTTTTCTCTCATTCTTGATTATACACTTGGTGTGATTTCCCTGGGCGGATTTCACTTCCATTCCCCCCATTGACACCCCTCCTACCCTTATTTCCAACCCTCGGCCTGAACATTTCCATCTGTTTCCAAACAAATAAACAATCTGTAAGAGTTGAGTTTCTAAGCGGATCAGCCCGCTAGAATGGACTACGTGAACGAATCGCTTTTGTTGAATTAAGCTTAATTTCCAGACCTTTCTTGTGATATATATCTCTTACGTCATGAATATCATTAAAAAGATTATTATTCAAGACGCTCGATTTAATTATGCCGCTGATTAAACATCTTAATCCGTATAGGTTAGCAATATACATAGGTGTTCCAACTCGTATAACCCACTTCGATGGCCACATGGTCTAAGGCGCCACTCTCGCGGTAGGCTAGACTGCTGATAATGGTGAGATCGTGGTTCTATCCCGGTTGAGTGTATTTGTTCCCAAATAGTTTCCCACTCTCTTTCTTACTCTCTCTCGTCACGCAAACGCGGATACATTTCCTATAAATTCAACCTTACTCAACCCTAGCGCAATTAGTGCATAAGCGTATAACCCAAACGGGCAGTAAGAAACGGTGATTAAATAACTCGTATAGTCTTGTTTGTCAGTGATAAAATGTTTGGGTTGAAATCCTGGATTGAATTGTAATGGAGTTTGGGGTAAGGAGGGGTTCTAAATGTTTTTTTCTACTTTTTATCCTTTTAAGTTTAAGTACATTTTCTATATATTATACCTCCCTCATCTCTTTCTATTATAATTAAATGCGGGTAGCTGGAACGTTCTCAAAATGTCAGCGATCCAAATAACTCATTAAATGTAGTAGTAATTATGTTTAGTCCAATTCGTAAGAAAGAATAAAGAAATTACTAAGTTTGTTTCGGCTGATAAATAGTATCACTTAAACCGTGTATTACTTACCAGTGAAGGAAACATATATTGAACAGATACTAATTTAACTTCTATGTTTTCCAATTAATCCCCTGCTTTTACTAAATATTGTGGGTGACCTGGTGGTCTAGGGGTAAGGTGTCAGACTTCTGTGCTGGCGGCCGGGGTTCAATCCTCGGTCCCGGCACAGATTTATCTGATTACCAAACCCTTCCTTCACCTCTGACAAGACATCTTGTGAATGTGTAGAATGCCAGGCCTACACCGTGGTTCGGATTCCACGTTAAACTGTAGTTCCTCCATTTCATCTACAAATCACCCTACCATTACACATTAGCGTAAGTGCGTATAACCCGAATGGGTAGTAAGACGCGGTGCTAATAATAATAATAATAATAATACTAAATATTTCCACGTCCAATGAGAAACAACTTAGTGATCACCCTATGATAAAAAGGCGGAAGGAGAAAAAAAAAACCTTCAATCCAATCTTGCTAAAAGTTAGGTCTTGGTGTACCTAACATGATTCAGATCAGTAACAGCGCCATCTGTTGTCCAAGCAGGGAAAAATAAGAGAAAAAATACAGCTTATACTCGGGGGTTTGGTAATTGATGGGCTAAACTTGACTTTACGTCGTTTCATGGCTAGCTAAATCTCTATGTGGATTATTGCTGACTTTCTGAGTGCCCCAAAGTAATCTACCTTTTGTTCAAATGATGGAATAGTTTTTTTTTTATAAAGGAGGGGGGAAGCGGAAATGGATACGGTAAAGGTTGAATTATTCACGCAAGGCTAGTTAAAGAGTAGAGAATTCAAGAAAGATAGGTTTATATCTATCACAGATGCAATCACTCTAAGATATACATTCTAGTAATAAAAAAAACTTAAAAAGTTGAATCAAAAAGGTATGTGCTGTATTTAGTAATTTAGGCTTTCACATAAATTACTGTCTTTCAATTTTTTTTAGGTCAAGACATAATATAATAGCTTATCGAATAAATGATCTTATAAACTGTTTCTTATTCCTTTTTGTAACTTATAGTAAGATTATGGTAGTGAGGCACTTTTGGAAATTACAAATATATTTTTTGTGTACAAAAAAAATGTAAAAATTTATTAATACATATTTTAATTATTTTTTATGCGTCTTAGTACTCGTACCTAACGTTTCTGGAGGATAAACACACCCGTGCAACTAGATCACAATCCACCGAACAGATGTATATTTCCATACATAGATCTCAAACATATGCTCGTTCTTTCATTGTCCTGGCATCAGGCTTGTAACAAACTAGATTACTAGACTAGTCACCTAACATCTAAAATTCCATTTCTTGGGTGCGGTCACGAAATATATCTTGTCTAATAAGTTAAAACTGAGCTCTTGAGATTACTTGAACTTTAAATTAGAGTATGAATGAGCGTGCGAAAGGTTTTTTGGTTATTTGAATTTTCCTCTATTAAAATGTGTTTGTTTTTCACTAATATAATATTATATGTTGTAATCGACCATGGTTAAGTGGAAGAGAAAGCTAACGCCTTAACTTCGCCAAATAAATAAAGGCTATTATTATTATTATTATTATATTGTTAATAGGCCTACGCATACATTAATAATTACGCTATTTAAATATAAATTTTGGATGGAGAAATGTATATATATTATTCCAGAATCTGTATGGGAAAAGAGTGGGAAACCATCTGAGGTAAAACACACTCAGTTCATCCAACTGGGATTAAAACCCCAATTTTCCCGACCCACCGTGGGGAATATTCCCGAAAACGTGGCTAAAGCACTTATAATCATATGTACCGTCCAATAAACTGTACTCTTTTTTTTTTTGGTGGGAGGGAATGGAGGGGGTGGTCGCTAATAACGAACCCGATAGCAAAATTATGAAATAAAGAATGGGCTATTCAATATAGTGAATCGAAACTCCCAAAAATAAGTACTCTTAAATATCTAAAAAATTGATGGTCGGAGGTTTTATGGATTTTTAAATTAAGAATACAATGAATATATAATATAAAAATCATTTTTGATAAATAAATAATATAGGGTATGCTACTGTTATGTATTTATTCATTTATTTGCTGTACCCAACCATAAAACCCATATTAGGATATACAGAGAATTTGAGAGAAAACTATATTATAGAAACGGATACAAAAAGTATACAAAAATGTAAAATATAAAAGTGAATTTTTTAAAATGAAAATAAACAACGAATTACATAGAGTAAATATACTACATATTCTATATAGTAGATACATTACTCAGAATCTCTGTCCGAGTAACTTTCAAAATAATTATGTGACATTTATTTTAATTACTCCACAGTTGGGTCTGATATAAACTTTATGGCCTCTGATGAGAGCTTTTTTAATTATCTTCGTCATAGCTTTCTGATACTGGATTCAATACCCCAGATATTTTATTTGTTATTTACGATTAGAGCCGCATCTAAATTTAATATGCTCTAAATTAAATAATAGCTCCTTGATATGGGAATAGATCCAGTGACCTTTGGCTTAGTACGTCAATGCCCTAACCACTGATACTGAAAATTGAAAAATGACACCTAGACACGGGAATCGAACCCTGGATCTTAGTACGCCAATGATATAACCACTGAGGTATCCAGGATTCATCGCGTGCCCAGGGTCACTCTTCTCTCATATTTTAAGGCAGAGTCTATGATGGACGTGTGTAAATCGTCAGCTACATATGTGTGATTTTATTAAGATCACGAACTATCAGATAACGCAGCCACCTTCGACTCGGTAGTTGGATTGTACAATTATTGGTGACTGCGTTATCTCATCACAAATTTGTGGCCGACGATTTCTGAACATTTATTGAATATTTGTTAAGGGTGTCCTGGAATTTAATGTCAGCTTTTTCTCTTCATTTAGAAAGTTTGTCATTTAATGCCACTATTTTTATGACTTATATTTAACAACTGTTGAGATCACTAGGTGAAGAAAATTAAACTCTATGTATCTACTGGATAAATATTGGATTTATTTGGGCAAAAAAGTGTTTTGCTATAAAAAATAACCCATAAAAACACGCATCTCCTTCTACTCCACCTTAAGGGAATGCTTTATTTTAATAAAAGTCAACATTCCAAGGCGATATATTCGGTTTCCAAAATGTGGCTGAGTTACGAGTCGATTTTAGTCAATTTTTTTGTGGGTTGCAAAAGTTTTTTTTAGAATGTGAATCTTGTAATTATTTGAAAAAAAAATAACAATAAACAATTTGAAAGTAAAAAATAAATGTTAAAAAAAAACAGTTTTCAAAATACTTGGACTTTAAGATGACTAGTGGATGTCAATATCGTCTAGAACAGAAACAAGCACATGGTTCATTATGAAAATATATAAATAAGTTTTTGTAAAATGTAAAGCTTAAAAATAACAGTAGTAGGTAAAATAATTAAGTAACCGCACCTCCCTCCAATCTCCTCCTCAACCTCATGTCTATTAAGGTTAGCTAGATCAGGAAAGTTTGTCGTTCTATAAATCGGAGTCTCCTTTCTAAAGGTTTTGGGAAGTACTGTACTATATGGTTTGGTTTAATAATTTTGCTATAGACAACAAACCAACACTTTTAATTAAATGAAAACAAACTTTTCATAACTAATGAGACTAAAGTTTATCCAAACATTCCAAAAATATGTCGGGCGGAAAGCAAGAGTGGTTTGACTTGTTTTATTATTCATATGTTTCGAACATATATGTTTAGGTCCGAGTGAGACGACCACATAAACAAACCAGTTTTTTTTTTTGTTCTAATGATGTATATACCTAATTTTAGATGAGAATCCTTTTGTGTAGTTAATTTGTGTGCACTGTACATAACTCCCCTCAACCACTAATAATCAAACCGTGGTTCTCAATCTCACTCTAACCTAACCTTCCCTTTCAGAAAATAACATATTGAATTTCACGCTATTGATTTATATCACAATTTTTTTTAACTTATGTGTTTTACAACAATTTTTGCCAATAAGGTTTCAATACCCAATAGCTTATTTATCCATAAAACCTCATTAAAGCTTCGAACTCTTAAAAAAATATTTTCAACTTTTTTATATTTTGCTCTACAACTATCCTTATTTTTGTATTACGAGATATAATTCTTCTAAAATGAAACCTGTTGAGTACCTTTCACAGAATTTCGATTATTATATGAAGATGGACACCTTAGTTCAGTTGGTAGCATGTCTGTCTACTGAGCTAAGGTTTTATTCCTAGGAGTGTTGAAAAATGTATCATTGGTGAAATGCTGGTTTCCCCCTTTCACAGTGATAAAGTAGCAGCCGGTGTCTGATTATAGTGTCGAGGTCCAAATATCGGTCGGGTGTACTGACGGTGGTTTTTCAAAAATAGTTTTCCACTCTCCTTCAACGAAAATGCAGGTACACTTCCTATAAATTTAACCTTCTTAATCCCTAGAATCATTAGCGTAATAGTGCAGTAGCCCCATGGCTTCTTGGGTGCTGACTGACAGCTCACAGCTGACAGCTGACATCTTTGAAAAGTTACCAGACCATGTATCCCTACGGTGAACCATAAGATCTACACAAACATGTGTTTAGCAGCTGTCACTTCTGATAGTCAAAATTTAGGTATATACCTAAATGTTGACTGTCAGAAGTCAGCTGTGAGCTGTCAGTCAGCACCAAAGAAGCCATGGGGCTACTGTACATAAGCCTATAAACCTAACGGGTAGTAAGACACGGTGCTAACTAAAAATATAAGTAAGTAAGTAAAGCGCATGTAATATCATTATCATTAAATGAATAACAGGTCTAGTTCTTTTTCATAATATATTCGAAGAGTTATTGATTTATTTAGACCTAGCATAATACTGCCCCTACACGATCAGTTATAATCTCAGTATGCATCAGTATTTACAACGAGACTACACGGTTAGTCTTAGTATCATTATTTTTATCGGTCTCAATTCCTGCGTGAAACATGGACGATAATAAAAAGGCGTAGGTAGTCTATGTTTGCTACTGAGACTGAAGAACATAGGCCTAATGACGAGCGCGCGCACACGGTCAGTACTACTGTCAGTACTACTTTCAGTCTCTCCCATCACTTGCAAGACTGATGGACTGACACTGATGTGTCCAGAAAATTCGGATCACATCAGTATTTTAGTTAGTCTTTACCATCAGTCCATCAGTACTACCCATAAATTATCAGTCAGACTGTCGGTATTAATTATTATTTTATTAATGCTGACAAAGTGACTCATCGTGTAAGGGCCCAACATGACTGAAACATGAGGCAGCAATCGTAGATAGCAAGTGACGTTGGAAAAAAAATAGTAAAAAAAAGAAGTTAAGTATTTCCCCGAGACTTGTACAATATTTCAAGGTAATGGGGCCCATTGCATCACGGGGCTCTCAGGAATATTAGATATTACCGCGACCCGCAGGTGTTCAAGACTAGTCACCCTCAGCCAACGTAGGGACACAGGACTGCAGGAAGAAACGGCACAAGTCATACAGCTTTTCTTTTGGGACAGGTTAATTTCACAGAAATAATTTACACAAATATTATACTACTATAAAGCCACATGGCTGACTCACTCACTGACATTAATGTTTGCCCACTTCCAGATGAGCCGGAAACTTGAAATTTTGTAAACTTCTAACCTGTAACCGAATGGAAAATGCCAAAATTTTTAAAAATTCAACTTATAACCCCTGAAAAAAAAATTCAAAATGGCGGAGCATCTTTAATGTCGGTGCGGACCTTTCTTTGGAGGTCTCTTGTGGCTAAACGGTAAGTCCTATCAAAAAACTGCTCTGGAATTACATTAGCTTACATCCCTTTGCAAAGAAAACCCAAAGCAAAGCGAGTGTGTGTGTGTGTGTGTGTGTGTATATATATATATATATATTATAATGCTTCATTCTCACAATAAACTGTATTATAAAATATGAGGAGATAGGGGATCGAATCCTTTTCGGGTGTTTTGAACGCGTATTTTACTACATGGTTTATCAAACTATTTCTTCGAAAACGAGGGTAAAATTGGTTATTAATTATGCCTTACTCATCACATCATCATTAGTGTGGATATGAGGCTAGCCTGGATGTGTAGTAATATGTGATCACAAAAAAACAAAACAAGACAAGATGTCGTACCAACAGTTTTACTCATTTAATGTATTTTTTCCCACCACATATCAGTAACCTTCCCTACTATCCACAATATTAAATAACGGTGAAGTAACAGGGAGGGATCAGTTAAGTAAAATTTAGAGGACATTTACACGAACCTGATTTTAGGAAGATTTCGAAGACAACTAGTAAAAAACCACCCTCTAAACACCCAACTGAGTTTCGAACTCTAACTTCCTCATGACAATATTTTTATTTTGCACCATATATTACTACTCATTCGAGCAATAAGCCTATGTGCAAATTACCAGACTATATTTGAGATTAGGAAATTTGAATTTAGAGTAAATGTACCCGCATTTATGTTGAGGGAAAGTGGAAAAACATTTTATTAAAAACCTCAGTACACCCGACCGGGATCGAACCCCGTCCTCTCCATATTCTTTAGTCTAGTCTAGTGTGAGAGTAGCGCCTTAGACCATGCGGCCACTGAAGCAGGTATCGCCACAATTAAACTACAGTCTGATTTTCATAGGAAGCCCGTTAGTTGTAAACTGTAAACTCATGCTACCAAAATAGTGGAAATAAAAATTTGTATCCGTTTAATTAAAAGTGTAGATATAAACTATATTGTAATCGAAAAGAAAATATTATTGGAAGCTTTTGATAACATTTTGATTAATGAATAAATTAAAATATATTTTTTAAATGTAAAGTTTTAGTGACTTTTTTTAAAATCAATGTCGGCCGTCAAAAGTGCTTTTCCTCAAACCTGATGTTTAGTCTACGTGTGCACTGATGTGGTTCGGAGAAGTTACTCATGTTATATAAGTAGTTGAGATATAAATATGATGTTAACGTCTCTAGAAGTATCCATTCTTGTTTTGAACGCGAACTGATAAGTTACCTCACTGAGAAAGTTTATACCTCCATGAGGTAAGACTAACTTTGTCGATAAATTTACGTTTACCTTGGCGCCCTATTACACGAACCATTCAAGCTGGGAACGTGTCCAAACCACCCACCTACTTACTAAGTCTACTGTCGACAAACTTACGGCTTTAAGTCGTACACACGAACCAATATACGCTCACATCCAAATAAACTGGGTGTTCTGTTAAAATGTTCATCAAGATTATCTATAGGATATACAGGATGGAAAAGATGAGGAAAAATGATAGTTTTTTTTCTCTCTGCGTCTTAGTAGCCGCTCGGAATATTCTCATACATTTATTACTCTGATCGAATAAGGATTATTAAAGTATAATTTAGAGTAAATTTACCCACATTTTACTGGAGGAACGTTGTGACACCCCGAATACATTCTACTGGGATTCAAACCTCACTCTCCCCATCACCGTCCATTCAATCCAACAAGAAAGTGACACATTAGACTGTGTTACTCCCAATGTGGGTGTTAAATAGCTTAACATTTCTGGGACTGTACCAAATTTAAAATAATTTTAGACACTGTGTCATTGGCATATGATGTTCATTAATTGTCAGAAAGTACTCCTGAAAATCGGTGTGTTTACTTGCTTACTCTATGGCATTATGAACTCGCAAATTCATTGACGTACTTTCTAAAGTACTCAACCTACCCCTATGGCCTTGGTGTATTGTGGTCAGAGCTCCTTGTTGCTGACCTAGATGTCTCGGGTTCAATTCCTGGCTAGTAACGGAGCATTTATTTTTAAAGAAAGGAGAATAATTTCCATTGTCATCAGGGTTTTGTTGATTATGTTTAATTTAGGTTAAAATCTTGATTGGATTCAGACTGTATTATTAACTGTCATCATCCTTTTATTTCTCCGGGACGTGGAAAAAACCTCCACAAAAAAGATGTACTATTAGTACGTTTGGGTGTTCCCCGATACTTGCTAATATTTTCGCAAGCAAGTTACAGATTGATGTATCCAGTCCACCTCATTAACCCTTTTTTTTTTTTCCAGGTCCATTCTAATGTTATCCTCCCATCTGCGTCTAGCTATTTCCATTGTTATTTCCCCATTAGTTTTGCAAGTAAATACCTTCAGCGTGGTTATAGTTTCTTACAATCGCCTTGCATGTCCTTTCCATCATAACCTTCGAAATTTGATTGCCCTAACAATGTCTGGTGAAAAGTAGAGGGTATGTAAATAATCATTAAGTAACCGTCTACTATCTCCATAATATTAATTCCTTTTTTGTACTAAATATTTTCCTGAACACATATTGTGCGTCTGTATTACATCATTTGTAGCCCAGTTTGTGGCAAGATTAACCAATATTAATTTAGCGTTGCCCAGGGGGATTCCCAAATATACAGGGGCGGATCAAGGGCCGTGAGAACCGGGCGAATGCCTTGTGCGCCAGCTTGAGGCGACGCCAACCAGAGATAAACCTAACCTAACATAGCCTGCGCGTAATAGTGGAGTTGCAACGCATAACAATCATTCAATTTTTGATAATAACATGAAATTTTATATATCAGTATAATCATTTTTTGGTGAGTAAAATAGAATTTAGTGATTATTTTACAATTGCCATCTTTAAAAAATTGTTCCCTAAAACTTTTTGTTGTTGTTGCTATTATAACGTAAATCGTTCATAATGTCAAAGTGTTTGTTAAACTTAAAATAAAAAATAGAATAAAACATTGTCTACGAAACTGGTTATCATAGCTTTATTTGTAATCCTAACAATTTTTGTACAGTGCAAACTCGAAGTGAAGCGTTTAGCGTAGGTCTAGTTAACATTTGTGAAGTTTCCTTTGGGATTATTTTCTTATCACACCCAGGATACGTTAGGTTTGGGGTCTATTTTCATATTTTATTAGAGTCCAATCAGCATGGGAAATGTGGTAGCTGATAACTAGCAGAAGATTTAAAGTACGGTCAAAGGAAAAACAAAATTAAAAACTAATTATTTTAACGTTTTGACTACCTAGCGTGACAACAAATAAAAATTATGATACTGTAGGTCATGTGGTTTGGCGAATGGCTTCATGAGATTATATCTGGTAACTTTTACTAGCCATCAGCTACCACCCCTACTATGGTGAATTGACTATATTATCTACCAGTTTCATAGGGGGCGCCAAAAAGCAATCCCGCCTGGCCGTGAAATTTACCTCAGGCCACCCCTGCAAATATATTCATCATACATCCCTTCTAGTGTCTGACCGAAAGTCGGCCAAAGCCGAAGAAATCGCATATATTGTAAAAATAAATCCCTATTTTTTAGTTTAATGCGATTTCTGTTGCATTTTAAATTTAAGATAGTGTCTATTTAAATAACAGTTCACATTTCTTATTGTTGCTAAAATAAAGTAAAATATATTTCCGAGATTGTGATACAAAATAATATAAAGACAGAATAAAAGTATGACAAAAATATCAATCACTTCTTAATATTTGGCTTTGAAAAAGTGACTAAATTATTTTTTTATTGCCATCCCAGTTCCATCCAAAACATTAGTTATATTTTATGTAAATAATAATTAATTCCCTTCCTTCACCTCTGACAAGAAGTGTATTAATCACAACTTGTGAATGTGTGGAATGCCAGACCTCTACTGTGGTTCGGATACCACGTTAAACTGTAGTTCCTCCATTTCATCTCACTATCACCCTACCATTACACATTAGCGTTAGTGCGTACAACCCGAACGGGTAGTAAGACGCGGTGCTAATAATAATAATAATAATAATAGTGTCGCCACTACTGACTAGTCTACCGTCTGGGCACCTGAATCCAACATGCAGTGACTTGTCACTTGTCACGTGACCGCTCCAATACCGCAACCCACGAACCTACATTAGATATGGTAAGTTAAATGAACCTTTGGCTTCGGCGAAACCATCGGTCTAATTTTGGCCGAAGCCGATTATTTTTCCCTAAGGTTCAATCTATGGCCGAAGGTGGCCGAAGCTGAATGTTCGGTCAGACACTAACCTTTTCCTTGGAGACTGGAGGCTGTTTTCATGTCCCGATGAGTTGAGATGATAATGATAGAATGAAGGTGGGGAACCAGTGGAAACACTTAAACCTAACTAAACCTAATTACCAAACCCCGATGATAGTTGGGGTAATTCCCCTTACGAGAATATTACCAGAGGTACCAGCCGGGAATAAAGCTCGGAACCTCTAGGCTAGTAGACAGGTGCACTGACCACTTCACCACGGAGCCGGTTAAAATCTGAGGTAAGATACCGCACCATGTTTAAACAACCATAACGAACAACCGGTAAAACTACTTACAAACTATTCAATATAATATTAATTCCTACAGGATTCAGAAAATTTCTATATACTTTAATTCACCTTCTTCGGTGGTCACATAGTCTAAGGCACCACTCATGTTAGACTAGACTGCCGATGACAGGTATCTCGGGGTTCGAATCCCAGTCGAGTGTATTGAGGGTGGTTTTTCCAAAATGGTCTTTCACTCTCCCTCCTAACAAATGTGAGTACACTTAGTATAAATTTAACCTTACTCATCCCTAATTATTACCTCCCGTTCGTTTTATACGCACTTACACTAATGTGTAATGGTAGGGTGATTGTGAGATGAAATGAAGGACCTACAGTTTAACGTGGGATCCGAACCATGGTGGAGGCCTGGCATTCCTCACATACATAAGATGTCTTGTCAGAGGTGGAGGAAGGGTTTGGTAATCAGATAAATCTGTGCCGGGACCGGGGATTCCCTAATTCACTAGCGTAATTAGTACATATGCGTATTATCTGTACAGGGAGTAAGACGCAGCAATTAAAAGAAATACTTTATTTCCTTTTATACAATATTAGTTATCTTCTATGAATGTTGAACAGCCCTAGAGCGTTTTGGTGGTAGGTTGAAAATGAGGTTACACGAAACTTTTTCTCAAATAATAAGTATAGTGACTTGGTTCTTACCAGATCACAATGCAGTATCTCGATGTTTCCAAAAGTGTGGTACGCGTGTCACATGGGTACGCGAGTGATTTCAAGGAGTATGAGGGCTTACATTAAATTATATTGCTCTGTTTTAATAATAATAAGTTTGATAAATAATCAACGTAGATCTTTGCTCACACCTAAGGCCTTTTTGAAATTTGGAATGATACATCGCAAGACAGTAGGCAATTTTTTATATTTAAAACTAAAAAAGGTCTGACTACAGTATTTTATTGAACTCACAACGTGATATAATTTTCCATTATTTTATCAATCTAAATATTTTTTTTATCCTATACTTTACAATAACCTTTTTTAAATGGGTAAGTATGAATAATACTGCTAAATTGTCAATTAGTAACTCTAATATCTCTATTTTACTGGGAGTTATTTAGATTTCTATTTATCAGAAGATTTCTCGAAAGAAAATTTAGCCTATATGATAATAATAAGTATATATATATATATATATATATATATATATATATATATATATAATTATTATATATTACAAATATACTTTAAATGTATGCTCCGACACCTTAGATCAGACTGTAGTGTGTCTATCTACTGAGAAAAGGGTCCCGGGTTCGATTCCCGACATGGCCGAAAAATTTGTCGCTGGTAAAATGTGGGTTTACCCTTTCACAGTGATGAATTAATGGGCTAGGACCGGATGTTGTGCTTGTCCTAGTCTTAGGTTAGATTATAAGGCATATGAAGCTACAACAGTCCTAGTGACCCGGTTGTAAAATAGGTCTCTATGGCTTGAATAAAAAACTTACCCAGGCCACAGGCTGGAATAAATAATGGATGTAAAGTAAATATATAAATAATTATGTATATATGTTTATGATTATATGTTTATAAAAATAATGCAGAAGAAGTTAGGACTTAAGAAAGTTGTTTAGTTCTCAGAGAAAAGAAATCAGAAAATTTACATTATTTAAATAAATAATATTATTTGCCTACACTTTTTGATAGATTATTTTCTCTCTCTCTCTCTCTCGCTTAGAATCCAACAGTGAGTGGTAATGTGTTTAAAAGATAGCTCAGTGGCATAACAATGGGTTGCTAAACCAAGTGTCCTCGGTTCTATTCCAGTATTCAGTTGTTTTTTAATTTACGAATATGATACTCGTGTCACTACATCCATGACCTAAAAAAGATAATTTCAAAGGTTTATATATGAGTATAGATAATTTATTCCATACAATATGATCGTTTATAAATGATAAACTGTCAGAATACCTTACCTATTAGTTTTTGCAAATTTAATTTGATATCTCCTTACAAATAATATGGTAATCACAGAAAATAGGCAAAGTGTTTGGAAAAGGAATCAAGTGTGATGATAAAAATATCAGAGAAACAGAGAGGAAGAAAGGAAATTGTGTAAATGGAAGAAGGAAGCAGATAAGAAAGAATGTCGGTGTTCTCGTGTGAGATTTGAAATGCTACGTCGGCTTTTCATGGTCACAGTGTCGCTTCCCATTAATCAATTAGGAAGTTCTATCTCCTGGCGTATTTGACTAAGTAATTACCACCAAAAAGAGGAGGAAATAAGATAGAAGATTTTAAAATATAGAAATTGATAAATAAGATAATGGGTATTTTAGATGAAAGTATGGCCAAAAAAAATCATTGTTCGAAAGTAATATTATAAAAACTTGTGTCAATTTTTTTTATTAGCACCAAGTTCTACTACACATTCAGATTATATAACTATTTACTCTAATGTGTTAGGGAATAGGAAGATTGAATTTAGAGGAAGTGTACCCGCATTTTCGCAGAGAGAGAGTGGGAAACCATTTAGGAAATAAACGCCCTAAGTACACCCGATGTCCCTGTCATCGCTCATTCTAGTATATTGTGAGAATGATTTTTTAGACCACTTGACTATACAGCCACCGAAGTACGTGAGATTTTAATTGAAAGTATTAATATTTTAAGATAGTTATATGCATGTCGTAGGATTTGAACAAGCTATGTGAGATTAAAATGTAATTAAGAACAAATTACATAAGTTTACATATCTTTAATAAAGGAAAACACTGGAAATTATTTTATTTATATTACATAACATACCAATATGAACAAATGTGACTATGGAGGTATTTTAGGAAGCTATTATTATTTAGAATACCAAACGCTCTCTACGTTAATTCGGGTACCTTTTTTCTAAACACTAGCTTTCTCATTCTTACTTCATTATTATAGTTAAGCTCAAATAGTTCAGAGGGGTCGTTCGCTCCTGTGGTGGAATGATCTAAGGTGTCACCCTTGTAATAGACTCGAATGACGGTGATGATGATATCTGGGTTCGAGTTAACTAAATGAATCTGCCGAACAATGCATGTTTTTATTAATAATTATTAATTAATTAACTTTTTGTCACACTATTAACATATCTGGTTAGATATAATTAGTAGTCCCTTTAAAATGTATTTATTTCCCCTTCCGCATCTTACTACAACCCCTGGCTATTCACATTTAAACACACTAATGAGAATCAGAACTTGTGAATATGGGGAATGTCAAGCCTCCACCGTGGTTCGGATTCCTCGTTATGATGTAGGTCCTCCATTTCATAGCACAATCACCCTACCAATACACATTAGCGTAAGTGCGTATAACCTGTCATAACACACTAATAAGTAGGTATGAGGAAATAAGAACTTAAGAGGAAATGCACCTGCAACTACGTATAGGGAGATTGGAAAGCCATTCAGGTAAAATCCCCTTCAGTACAACCGTGACTCGAACCCCATTATCTCCAGCACCAGAAAACCAAACTAGATAAGACAGACAATCGGTCTGTGCTTTCTCCAATACTGGAGGGGGAGCAGGGGGAGGGGTAAGGGTGGAGCCTCCTTTATTCAGCTCGGTGACGAATACAATACATTTTCACTAGAGAGTTATATTAATACTTGTAACATTTTTATCAATAATTAAAAATAATGTGGTTCAACAACTTGGCTCAACTTGTAGCGACCCGCCTCGGTGGCGTAGTTAGCTAACGCGCTTGTCGTGCTGAGCCCGACTGCTGAGGACGGGGAGATCGAGGTTCGAATCTCGGTCGGGTGAACTGGGGGGTTCCTAAAATGGTTTTCCACTCTCCCTCCACGCAAATGCGAGTTCACTTCTCTAATTCAACCTTCCCAATTCCTAATCCATTAGCGTAATTAGTACTTAAAGCGTATAACCCAAACGGGTAGTAAGACGCGGTGCTAAATATTATTATTATTAACTTGTAGCGTGTCTGCCTTATGGATCTCTGGTTCGATTACTTTAATTTTTTTTAACACTAATAAAATTGGAGTTTACCGTTTCACAGCTATGAATTGACGGTTCGGGACCTTGTTGTTGGGTCTGTTATAGATTTAAGTTTGTTTATAAGTCACGTATTTATACAGGGTGGCTAACGAAAAAGTAACTCGCCTCCTATATCCAGCAGGAGCCTCACTCTGAATTGGAGGAGGTAAATCTCCTTTCACCCATATTGTGACATGAAGAATGAGCAAGTGAACTGCTTGTCTAAAGCTTTAATGACTCATTCTTCATGTCACAATATGGGTGAAAGGGGATTTACCTCCTCCAATTCAGAGCGAGGCGCCTGCTGGATATAGGAGTTGGGCTACTTTTCCGTAGGCCACCCTGTATAATCAGTTGGTTTATTAAGTAAAGGTTTAATACCTTAAATAATAATAAAACAAACAGTGATGTCTAGCTAATCAAATATCAAAATTCTGAGGTTACCAAGCTTGCGAAATGCTTAAGTTAGTGCTGTGCAGTGCTGTACTTCATACCATTACTCTTATCACATGAACTTAAATTAGCGTACGACGTCATATTACGTCGTCAAGGGTTACCCAGAACTTTTGGACTACTCCCATTGTCCGTCAAACCTACGGCGCGCATACATGCTTCACAGTTACCACGCTAAAAGCAAGGCCGTGTTTTGGGCGGGGGTACTCCATATATATTCCTACAGACTTTCTCTCCGAGAATAAACACCAAGCACACCTATTGTCCCATGCTGTATTCATTAGTAGAGCGAGAGTCCTTCTGTCTCCACGCACAGAATCACAAATAATAAGACTACTTCATCAACAATTTTACGGTTTGTGACTGCAGCGTCGTACATTTACATTACTTGGTTGGTGAAGTTGTAATTACACTACATACTCTATGACTTTGGTTGACTGAGAATACGAAATGGATTTACTAGAAATGAAAGCGTTGTATATACAGTACTTCATTGTTACTTTATGCAATGAGAACCTACTGAAAAAAAAAAAACTCAAAGTATTGCCTGAAAATTTACAATTATTGAAGCAAGCCTTTAATAAATTCAAATAGTTATTTTTTGTTGTTGATCAATTCTTTTACTTGATTTTTTTAGAAAACACTGTCTAGAATAAATATTAAACTAAAATACTTTATTGAAAGTATCAAATTATCTAATAGAATAATTATTTCTAAAATGTAGGCCTCATGTGCGAGTGATAGTAACCTGGCTATACAATTATTATTATTATTATTATTATTATTATTATTAGCACCGAGTCTTACTACCCATTCGGGTTATACGCACTTACGCTAATGTGTAATGGTAGGGTGATTGTGAGATGAAATGAAGGACCTACAGTTTAACGTGGAATCCGAACCACGGTGGAGGCCTGGTATTCCCCACATTCACAAGATGTCTTGTCAGAGGTGAAGGAAGGGTTTGGTAATCAGATAAATCTGTGCCGAGACCAAGGATTGAACCCCGGCCGCCAGCACAGAAGTCTGACACCTTACCCCTAGACCACCAGGTCACCCTATACAATTATTAAAACTGTCAAATTATTATATTGTACTATAATATAATTTAGGACAATAGTATTTATAATCAAGGTTAATATTATGTAACAGAAGGTTTGTATTTTGTACACTCATTTTACACTGAAATGTAGCAAGTTACCTCGACAGATTATACTATGGAGCAGCTTATATGATAGGGCCATGGTTTAGTTGGTCAAAGTAAGGGTCAGGTGTAAACGTATTTCTCGTGTGTCCACATAATGCCTCCTTATACAATATCATACTCATTATAACAATTCAAAACTAATTATTGCGATCAATACACTTAAATACATTACATCTTTGAAACAAAACCATCTGAAGCCCACAAAATGAGTGTACAACTAAAATAATTTACAAATCAATACTGTGTTTGTCTAAACGTGATCATAAGATAGGCGAAACAAACTAATATAAATGTTTACATAAACATATGGGGAAACCAGCATATCACAAATAACCCTAGAGTTTAATTAACTAAGACTATTTTACCGAAAAATATTAAATAAATGAACATCGTGGATACTCAAAGAGCATCACGGTTCACTGATCTATTTTTTTTTTAGAAGTTCCGTCTCCACTAGGTAGATATTGGTTTTTCTCTATTTTTTTCCTATGTAATTGCAACGCTACCGAGCCATTTTTTTTATAAGTTTGCTTATTGTGTAACTTTTTTTATTGTCATTTCATTTCCCGAACTATTATGAATTTTCAAAGTTTTCTAATCTTTACCTTCAACCTTTGAGGTGGTCTACCTGTATGTCAAATTTATATTTATTCCACACCGAGAATTACATTTTCTAATAATTTCGTTAGTTTTAATCCTTCCACACCCTCATTCTCACAATCCACTTTTCTATTTTGAAATTTTAATATTATGGTTAATTTACTTACATTCAAATAATATGTTATTTTTTACTATCTTAAAAAGTTTTTTTTAATATTTTGAGCCTTATCCATTTTAAAATTGTAAATGTTTAGATATTATTTTACTATTCATGGTGGTTAGTTACGTTTCAATTTTATAATACACCAATAAATTAATTTTTTAATCAGATTTGATTATTTGAATCCTTCTCCTTCCTCCTTTTTCAATTCACTAATTCCTGTTTAGACATTTCTAATACTAACAACTTATTTCATCATCTCGAGTGTTTCCTCTACATGCCTGACAAACTGCAATTTTCTACCTCACATATTTGAAATTTAAAATATTCAGACTTTTCTTGTTATTTGGGTTTTCTCTACCTGTTTGTCAAATATCAGTTTTTCAGCTTACCTAAAAGTAGCTTAGATCCCCTCTTACACACAAACTTTTTCTTACATTGATAGCTTTACCAATTGTATATTAATTTAGTGATACGGTGGTTAATTTATGTATTAATGAGATAAAAACATTCGTTTCTTAAATCACGTCTATAACACAAATAGGTAAGGTTTAAAATCTATCAATATTGTTTTAATTGTAATTTTGTCATTCACAATTTTTATAACTACAACTAAACGTACCTATCAAACAATATACGTGTTCACACCTATTTGTTTTTTTGTTTTTTTAATATCAAAACATTCAAAGGTCTGTGCTAGTCCCATATAATTTTCCCCGAAGAAAGTGGCAATTACTCGTTCAAGTGGGTGTAGTGAAAATGTGCAGAAGAGGGTAAGGGTGATAAAGTGAAGGGAAGAGGAGGGGGGACTATCTCCCCAATGCAACGGGAGGTCCCAAAATATATAGTATGCGCTGTCACCCTTCTGTACCCCTGAGAGCCATTTCTAAGAGACCTACAAGACTTTGTACATAACATTCTACTCTCTTCACCACAAGTTTGGCTTCTGAACTACTAGCTACAAACTACACATCCACAAACCTTTTGTCCCCCTTATTGTCCCTGGAGAAGTTTGTGTACTTAGCAGACATTAACTTTTACCAGGGAACACACTATATACGTTATAGCATAGGCGAGGGAAAGTAATTTGAGGGAGAGAAAATAATGTTGGTATTATTACAGTTGAATGAAAATTTTGTGGTAGATGAGCTTAGAATTTTGAGGTAAGAATCTTTCGGATCACATCTATGATTATATTAAGGTGTATAACATTGACTTTCCTTATAAAACTACCATAATAAATCACAATGTTTTTATTAATTGAGATTCTGTTAACCGAGTTATGGTCGGAAAAAAGTTAACGTGGATAGCTAAAATTTGAAACATTTCAAAATAGGGTTACTATTAATTAAATTCTTTATAATGTTAGAATCAAGTTCTATTATTATATCATAAAGTTTCCTTAGTAGTACTTTTTTACTCTCAAGAATTATTAGCTATATTGTTTAATTAGGCATGAATATTGGATTTTGATCAAAGGCATCAATATGGAGATGCAGTCAGTTGTAGGTATTTAGAATCTTTTTGAAAGGTTAAAGATTTACTGAAACCAAATTTACGTATTTATTTATGGGTCAGTCCATGTAATATTAAGTCGTTAATATAGATAGCTATTAAATAATATTAATATTCTAGTAAAATTATATCAATTATATATATATATATATATATATATATATGCTTATATTCTCTAAGAGTTTATCCTTACCATAAACATACTGTACTACTTGGTTGACTAAGAAGACACCAAATTTTCGTTTAATTATGCTTGAAAATCAATCATTTTCATGCGAAAAATATTGCTGCATTTTTCTGGTGACCATTTTGAAAGGTCTTTATGGACACGGAAGACCACTAAATGAAAAATTCCATAGTTTCAATACTCAAATTGTTGCTATATTTTGCTGGTGGTCATTTTTAAAAATATTTTGGAATACGGCAACCCTTTGGATAATAAACTACATAGTTTCAGAACCCAAACTGTAGCTATATTTTGCTAATTACAATTTTTGGAAGATATTTATGAACACGGCAGGCCAATGAATGATAAATTCCATAATTTAAATATTCAATCTGTTGATTTATTTTGCTCGTGAAAATTTTGGAAGATCTTTCTAAAAACGACAGCCCATGAAATGAAAGAACAAGTTTTAGACAACCCGTGTAATCAATCTCTTGGGTGTTTCTCAGTTCCTAAACTTAGTGATGCTGAAATAATGTGTGGGAAGCTTACATTCACCAGTTAAACATTTCACACAGAAACAGCTTCAAGAACGTCTTGAAGATTGATGAACCACGCGGAGTCAAAGCTAGTGTTTAATATCACATTTATTTCTTTTGTAACTTACCTAATCAGAGGGAAGCATTTTCCACTTAAAATTCTTGTTCAAATTAACTTATTTATTTGGTTTATTTAACGGAGATGATGCAGTGTAAAAAAATAAATTGCAATTATTCAAAATGTTAGTTAGATGAAAAAGGGAGTAATTAATGTGGTTTATTGTTGACTTTAAACTATATAAACTATGGTAAAAATATTTAATTTAAAAACACTTATTTAAAAAAATTATTTATAGTAATAAAATTTTAAATAAAATTTTTAATATATAAATGCAGTTATGTTTTGAAATAAGGATTTAAAACAAATAAAAAATAATAATTAATTAATTAAAAGTACGTTATCTTATAGGAAGTTAAATATGAAAATAAAAAAAGTTTAAGTAAGTTAAATTTATCATTCATATGAAAAGTAGGGTAACATTTTAACTTAAGTTTGAATATATATATATAATATATTTACTTACTTTACTGTTCACACTATCTGTAATTCTAATGATAAAACCATTCCAAAACAAGTGAACAAGTAGTTGCAAATTATTAATCTTTTTTATATACAAAATTTAGGCTTAACCACTAAAAGTCCTAATATTTTATAATAGATGATTCAAAAATTAAAATTTTATGGCTCATTTGGTTAGTTTAGGTAAAGTATAGCTCAGGTTAGTTAATTTGTACCAGAGAAGCACATTCTAATATTGTGTTTTTAGTACCGCGTCTTATTTATCGTTCAGGTTATGTGTTTATGTACTAACTAGATAGCTGTTGCCCGCGGCTTTGCTCGCGTGAAAGTTGATTATATACCAATACGAAAATATACATATGTATTTACAGATTAATTTAAAATATTACGTTACGTTGATGACCATAACTTGACCTCAGATCAAAAATAATGCAAGTCCGATACAAACTTTCACCCCCTTTTTCATTCCTTATTAAATAAAATTTCCAAAATTCCTGAAACCCGTATTTATTTGTTTTACGTCAATAACCGAAATACAAAATTTTATTTATGTAACTTTAAAAATGACGGGCTTTCATACATATTATCATACATATTATCATCCCCTATTTTGACCCCTTTGGGGTGGAATTTTCTAAAATCCTTTCTTAGTGGGTGCCTACATAACAAAATGAATATACAGTCCGAATTTCATGCTTGTAGCCTTGATAGTTTGCGCTCGGCGATGATGAATCAGTCAGTCAGTCAGTCAGTCAGTCAATCAGGACATGTTATTTTATAAGTATAGATTATGTTGAGAGATTAAGAATAATGAAGGTTGAATTTAGAGAAAGTGTACCCGAATTTTTGTGGAAATATAATAGGATACCATTTAAGAAAAACCACCCTTAGAACAGCCGACCGGGATAAAACAACAATCTCTCCGTCATCAGCTGTTTATGTATTGTGAGAGTAGAGTCTTAGAACATGCGGGCACCGAAGCGTGTGATATTTCAACTCTACGATGCGTTATTTCAAAATATGTTTCACGCCAAAATAAAGTAGAAAGATTACTACTAGGTTTCTTTTCCTTAACGATCCTATAGCTTGAGTTTTATTAATGGAAACAAATGTTTGAAAATATAACATGAGTTATTTTTCAAATAATTTTTAAGCACATTGGAATTATTTTAACTTATTTTAAGTTCCATTTGCGAAAGTTTTAACTTTTATATTTTATAATTACTTGATATATTATTTGTTAATATGGTTTATAAACCATTATTTATAGCTAATAATATTTTAACGGGTGGAAATAGCTTTAACGTTTTATTTGTAGCATTAATTTTTATTGAACTAATTTTATTTGATCTTTCCTCTAGGAATTGTAAAATTATGCATTATGCACAGGGCTAGGTAAACTTTATATTACAATGTGGGAGTGTTTATATTTATATTCAAGTTATGGATCACGGCCTATTATATACAGTGCATGTATAAAAATAAAGTTTTGTCTTTGAGCTTTCATCAAAAGGGCATGCGCGTCTATAGTTTAATCAATAAATCCATATTGTTAGGCAGCATTTGATAGCAAAACCACTCAAAAATCTTCATACAGGCAATTATATATATTTTACAAATAGCTAACTACAATCAAGCTAAATGTGTTCAGTGATATATTTAATTGAAGGATTATTTACAATTCAATTTTAAACCCCGCACATATGGACGAATTTTTCATGCTTAATTCAATACACGTCAACCATTACAGAGTGTATATATATTTGAAAAGACAAGTATAGCAGCTATCACGGAAAGCTAGGTATAATTTGGTAGTAGTGTTAGTAGTAGTAGTTTTCAGCAATGTTTAAATAAAGACGCCTACGTATAAAATAATTTAAGAGCGATTGCACTGTATTTCAAACAAAGTTCAAACGGAATATCTGTGTGTTTGTAATTAAATGACCCACTTCAGTGGCCGCATGGTCGCAGTAGACTAGACCGCAGTTGATGGGGAGATTGAGGTTCGAATATATGTCGGGTGTACTGAGGGTGGTTTCCCCCAAAATATCTTCAAGTAAATGGGGGTACACTTTTTCTAAATATTACCTTTCTAATCCTTAAGACCATCAGCGTAATTAGTACATAAACGTACCCGCCTCGGTGGCGTAGTTGGCTAACGCACTTGTCGTGTTTGTAACGTTACATGGTATAATATTACAACTTGACCCCGCCCCATACTGACGTGATTAGAGATTTGTAACGTTACGTGGTATAATGTTACAACTGGACAACAAGCTTACTACCCGCTCCAATAAATTCAAGTCAATTAGGATCCCTACAATAGTATTTTTCTCTGTTGTAGTTCTTGTAGGCTAAGAAGACATAATAGAAACAATGCTGGACAATATATTTATTACTCAATCCAATCCTAAGTATTAATTTGTTCGTGTACTTACAATACTAATCTGCTCCCAATATAATCCTGCAAGGCTGGCCGGCACCTGGACTCCTAGATTGGCGAGTGGGTCAAGGGAGATCCAGTGGGTCAACAAAGCGACTCGGCACTCCGACTGTACTAGCGTGAAATGAACCGAGAACTATCAACATCAACTAGAAGACAATTATGTATCCGACCCCTGACGGAGACTAGAGGAACCTCCTTCAAAACATCGGGTGATTGGAGATATTCACGGATATTCCGATGAGCAAGCGGAATCAACAATGGTGTACGTGACTGTTTGAAGGCATCGTTGATGTCATCATATGCGTGTTTGGTGTACTCACCCCTTCTTTCCAGTACAACGAAATCCCTATATAATGGCTGTGCAAGCTTGCCATAATCGACTATCCTACGATCAACGATCGACGACAGACCATTGTCATGGATCTGGACAATGGCTGGAGAAAACTTGTAAAAATGTATCAAAATCGTCGCTTAGACGGGTGGAGTTATGAACTCTAACTTATTTATAAACTATAATATTTTTGCATATAAAATTCAGTTTCAAAATCTAACGTATTAATATTTTGATCGCCAAAAAATGTCTAAATATTCTATCTTAGATAGGTCGCCGCTCGGGCGCTGTAACTTTTGCTTATATTTTTATTCTCGTAAATATCCTCAGTTATGTGCTGATTAGAAGTTTGACTTGTTAATATTATATTGTTTGGATCGTAGAGTAATTTTTTTTATCGAAGTAACTTTTCATATTTAAAATTATGGTTTGATTTAACGTAACGTGAAGTAACTTTTTATTGGAATTTGAATTAGGATGTTTTTAATCTTTTGTAACGAAAGTTCTGTTTGAACAGCTAAAGTTTTGTTAGAATATGGAACTAACAGTTCCATCAATTAAGTCAGATCTGATAGTCCCGTGGGAGTTTGGCTTATGTCTGGTAGTCAAACCCTCACGTTGTGTAGACTCTGTTGTATAGTCGTCAAATTTAAATCTCTATATTTATGATTCGTTTTCTGTGAATTACGAAACCTTTGGAACCATATCAAGGTGCCCATTAGGCCCTTATAATTTTGTATCGCATTTAAAAATATTCGCTTTGTTATTGTCTCTTATAGATGGACTATCAATATTATGATGGATTTCATGTTTCCTTTTGTTTAAACTCTTGCGCAACTTTAATGATATAAAGTTGTTGGCTTCGAGCATAATTTCCAACTGTACTCATAATGATATGAACCAATTTTTGTTATCTGCGCTATTGTCATTTAATTGAATAAACTGCTCATTTTGTTGAATCTACATATTTTTTATAATTTCAATTTTATGTATGTTAAGATCATCCTCTCCCTTTTATCCCTTTTTTGGCCGGGGGGTACAGGACTCAGAGAGGGTGCAACATGTTGAGCTTGACTGCTGAGGACAGGGAGATCGAGGCTCGAATCTCGGTCGGGTGAACTGGTTTTTTTTTTCCTAATGGTTTCCACTCTCCCTCCACGCAAATGTGGGTTCACTTCTTCTAATTCAACTTTCCCAATTTCTAATCCACTAGCGTAATTAGTACTTAAAGCGTATAACCCGAACGGGTAGTAAGACGTGGTGCTAAATAATAATTATAATAATAATAATCGTACATAAACGTAACCCAAATGGGTAGTAGGACAAAAAAAATCAATAAAGTGTATCGTAACTTATTAATTTGGTTTATTTAACGGGGATGATGCAGTGAAAATAAATTGCAATTATTCAAAATGTTAGAAGAAAAAGCGAGTGATTAATGTTGTTTATTGTTGACTTTAAACTATATAAACTATGGTCAAAGTATTGAATTTAATAACACTTATTTTTTTTTTTAAATATTTATAATAATAAATTTAAAAAATAAAAATTTTAATATATAAATGCAGTTATGTTTTGAAATCACAATTAAAAAAATTAAAAACAAATAAAAAATAAATTAAAGGGGCCACTTTAGCGGTGGACAAGGGACACAAAAATAATGAAAAAAGTCCATACAAAGCTGTGTCCGATTTGACCTTGTCTCCAAGTTATAGTCTTGTTTGTTATCCAGTGATGTGGAGCTGCTTAACGTTATAAGAAGTTCTCAAAATAGCCACCGTTGGCCTAAATGTAAGCATTTCAATGCAATGTGTTTTTTAAAGAGTGCAACATTCTACGATACTACCTACAACGTTAAGCAGCTCCACATTTCTGGAGAACAAACAAGCTATAACTCGGAAACAAGATAAAATGGGGCGCATATTTTTAATAACTTTTTTTTAATTGTTTTCGTGTTTCCTGTACACTGCTGAAAGGGATCATATATATATATATATATATATATATAGGCCTATACATACATATTTATAACTGTAATAATAGAATTCAATGTGGAAAAGATTTTGAAATTTGGAGTTTAATATAAAGTCCAAAGATCAACTAGTATATAAGATATTAAAAAAAACTCGGATTGAGTAACAAATTAGAATGGATTGACAATTAGGGAACTTCACTATATTTCCATCATAATATGAAAGAGTTAAGAACATATTAAAATAATATAAAAGAGTTATAATATGAAAGAGTTAATATAATATTAAAATAATATAATTCACACATATAGATAATATCTAATACATACACATAAAGTGAGAATTTGATAAGTAAGAATTTTTTTACCACCACGTCTTACTACCTGTTCAGACTATAGGCATACATGATAATTACTCTAATGGGGTAGGGATGAGGAAGGTAGTATTTTAGAGGTAATCTACCCGAATTTTCGTAGAAGGAAAGTCAGATACCATTTAGGGGAAACAACCCTCAGTAGACCCGACCAAGATTCGAGCCTATTTTCCCTGTCATCAACAGGTCAGTCTAACACGAGATTTACGCCTTAGACCATTCGGCCACTGAAGCTGCTAGCAATAAGGCTAACTGGGCTATCTTTTAATTGGGTAAGATTCTTGCTAATGGTTAATCCATAACATGAAACTAAACATAAGTTATTCACGTTAGAAACAAGTGTAATAATATAATAATAATAATATTTAGCACCGCGTCTTACTACCGTTCGGGTTATACGCTTTAAGTACTAATTACGCTAATGGATTATGAATTGGGAAGGTTTAATTGGAGGAAGTGAACCCTCATTTGCGTGGAGGGAGAGTGGAAAACATTTAGGAAAAACCATCCCAGTTCACCCGACCGAGATTCGAACCTCGACCTCCCCGTCCTCAGCAGTCGAGCTCAACACGACAAGCGCGTTAGCCAACTACGCCACCGAGGCGGGTAGAGAAACAAGTGTAGAATAGCGAATAGTTTTCCAAATTGACGAAATTAGAGCATTATTAACTCATATGGTAAAGATCAACAAATTAATGCTACATTTATTAATAAGTCCGACCAAAGTATACACACACACACACACACACACACACCTACACACACATGACGTGATAGGAGTTTAATTATATTTACACCTATATGTACTTTAGTTAGAACATGAAGGGATACATATGCAAGTTGACCATACATGTGACTGTTAATTGAATTGAGCCATATTCTATTTTGGTTTGCTAGGTCTGAAATTCCAAAAGTCGGGCATGCGCGTGGAAATGAGCCTTGGACAAAGGAAGAAAGGAATGTGGCATTCGTATTTCCGAGGAAAAACAAAAGATGGCGTTTTTATTCTAGTATAATTACCAACCTTTTTTTTTCCATTAAAATGTCAATTGAAGTGGTTCAGTACGTCATCCAAATTTAATTGATACACGAGTTTCCATACTCTTTCTTAAGGAATTTAACTTAAAATACCCTGTTCTAAAGTTGGCGTAACAATGCTTTAATTGTTTAAAACAAGGTAGGATCTACCAAATTTTGCGAATTTTTTAATATATCTTTGAAGTCTATACGAGTACAATTTTATATACTCACAACTCAAAAGTTATAAAAAAAAATGGTCTGAAATAAAATTGGAGCTAATACTATTACTACCACTACAAAAAAATATCTCAAAATATATATAATCCCTATTGATCACTTAATCAAAAGTTAATTTCAAACATTGATTGGTAAACTGTAATCAATAAATTTATAAGCTTATCTATGATGGAAAGATTATCTTTAACTCTAAACTCTGATAAAGTGAGGATTAGTTATATTTCAAACGTATGGTCCTATTACACTCGCCACTAATCCTCTCGTTCAAGATATTTTTTTCAAGATGATTTATTTCGAAGGGTACCAAATTTAAGTTTGTTAGAATATTATTTGTCTGATATGCGGATACTAAGGGCAATTTGCATAGCCTTAGTAAGTTTTAACTGCGGAGCTTGATGCCGGGATCACGATCAACTTAACGTTAACTTAAAGTTAACTTAACGTAACTTAACGTAAAGGACTTCGTGTATTTAAATGGAAGCGATCACGATGCAGTTAACTTAACGTAAGATATGTCCTGGGAGGTCTTTTACTTTACGTGAACGTTATTTAAAGATATATCGTGATCTAGCCAGCCAATCATTTTGCGAGTGATGTCACCAGGGCTATTTAGTAATTCATTTGTTAGTTTATGACCAATGTTTTCTCTTTATCATAAGTTCTACTGATCAGACATTGAAACAAAATAATTAAACTAAACTAGGAAAGTTAAATGTATCAAAAAAGTTTAGTAATAGATATTTATTTTATCGATTGAAAACTGTAAACATTCACAGATCATCACTTTAAAAATAGTACAAATAACAGATCATACTCGAGAATGAATATGTTTAGCTCGAGTTGTTACGTTAAGTTACGTGAATCGTGATCACACATAAGTTAAGTTAACTTTGAGTGAACGTTACGTTAAGTTAAGGTTAAGTTGATCGTGATCCCGGCATTACTAAGTACAAGACGACACTTACCTAGACTAGAATAAAATGGGCCAGTTTCATCTGTGAAACTGGCCCATTCCATTTGTGTTTAGATAAGTGTCGTCCTGTATTTAGTAGGCCTAGGTGCTACATTGAATCGTACTAAGTCTGACTATGAAACTGGCCCTAAGAATTCATCCCTCTTATTGAAAATATGGGTTTATTGAAATATATTTTCTTTCAATGTTAGCAGTGTGTTTTCCCCCGTATTCATTTAAATCATTTATACATTCCATTCTGAATTATCTGGCTACAGCATCATCCTCATACATAAAAATGCATTGATTCTGACATAACTAATTATATACTTTACAACCTAATTTTAATAAACTCATTAAATGTAAACTAAAAGAACTATGCCACTATTGTGCGTCTAAAAATACACCGATCGTATGAATGCGTAAATTTCAATGATCCACAATAGTAATTGCTACCCACACCCCTCCATAATTAAAGTGAATCTAAGGATTAAGAAAGAAAGTGTGATACTAGGCAACTCACTACTGACCGCGTCACCATAAATCCGTCATCAGATCCTTAAAGCTGCAACGTGGAATTATTTCTGATCACATCATTTTCAATGGGCACTGCACTGCATAAAGTAAACTAATGAACAAGGTTCAGAAGCGTCAAATCATACATTCGTTATCACAAACATAAACACTCGGGTCAAGGCACTACACTAAGCTCGACCGCTCGCGGTAAAGTTCTCGCAAGAGTAATTACGTAACACGTGCAATAGTCTCCAACCCAAACCATGACTCACAAACAAAAGAGTCGCGGGTTCCGATAAATTATGAATGCACGTGCATAAAGAAATACTCATATATTCACTTTTTTTTTCGTGTCTTACTACCTGTTCTGATTATACTCGTAATTACGATACATTTTTAAGGACAAGAAGGGTTGAATTTTAGAAGAAATCAATCCGCATTTTCGTGGAGTGAGAGTGTAAAACTAGCGGATGCTTCACTACTCTTAACCTTATAACTTTCAAACTAATGGACGTGATTTGTGTGAGAAAAGCACTTAGGAGTCGAGCGTGAGTGAAATACCCTAAATTTAAGAAAAAAAAGCCTTAGTGAACTTGACCAGGATTCAAATCCCGATTTACACGTCATAAAACCTAGAGTATATTACAAGAGTGACGCCTTGGGGTTAAACCATTCGACCACCGAAACTACCTCATGGGTTTGAGGGAAATGTGGAAGAGAAACCATTCATGTCAACAAGATAGGAACGTGCTTAGGTGGCCGCATGATCTAAGGCGTCATTCTCATGTTAGACTAGATTGCTGATGACAGGGAGATCGTGGTTAGAATCCCGGTTGGGTGTACCGAAGTGTTTTTTTCCTAAATAGTTTCCCCAATCTTCCTCCACGCAAATTCGTCTACACTTCCTCTAAATTCAAACCTTACTCATCGATAACTGATGAGCGTAATTAGTATACATGTTTATAACCTGAAAATATGGTAGGACGCAATGCAAAAATAACTAAAAAAACTATTCTCGCTATATTATAAAAGTCTAACTAGCGCTGCAAATTATTTTGAATGACAGGAGAAATTTAAATAAAGCATTTCACCCAAACAGGTACTTGAAATCAGGTCCAAAAATAATTTATTGGTTCTTTAACTCCTGTGCCCCATTTTACCTCCGCAGCATTCCCTTTTCGACTAGGTTTTAAGTGTTCACCAATAATCACAACATTGTTTATGCCAAATGGCATTGTTTGTGTTAACAGAACCAGTTGTCGAACATGGTAGTTTGTTGACGACTACTTCCCCTTAAACACACAAACTCTTTGGATAGCTAATTCCCTGGGGATTAAAAGGTTAATATGGCCTTAATAACAGTTTTATTTTATAAATTATTTAACGTACACATTATTTACCTGCTTATAATGTCAATATGTGACTTAAGACTTTAGTTTTATCACAAATAGACACAACACCCTGTAACCTGCACGTCAATTAATAACTGAAAAAGGAGAAACCTTGATTACAGAACATGATACAGAACTGATGTAAACTTTTAGCTTATATCTTCTTCCAACAGTTCAACTAACCTTTTTCTATTGTGATCTTTAAACTAACTAATATGCCTCTGATACGTCATTTGTAATGGTTATCCCGTCAGATATAAAGGAACTCGCATAAAAGTGTTGGGATTGGTGGTATCGAAAGAAAAGTATCGATACTGTATTAATTAAAAGTATCACAAGAAAGATATAGACACCTTACTAGTATCGAAAGAAAAGTATCGATACTGTACTAATTAAAAGTATCGCAAGAAAGATATAGACACCGTACTAGTATCGAAAGAAAAGTATAAATGACAGTAAGTATCGGTATCAACATTTTTATCCGGAATAGTATTTTTTATCTAGTATTAATAATCTCTTACCCACTTCGGTGGCCGCGTGGTCTCGTGTTGGACTAGACTGCTGAAGACGGGGATATAGGGGTTCGATACCGGTTGGGTGCACTGAAGTTTTTTTTTCCTAAATGTCTTTCCACTCTTCCTCCACGAAAACGCGGGTGAAATTCCTATAAATTAAACCTTTCCCATCCCTGACCTATTAGTGTAATTAGTAGGCCTACATTGGCGTATAACCTGAACTTGTATTAAGGGTGGTTGCATGCCGAGTAGCTCGCAAATCTCTAATCACTCCTATCTTCGCACATCGCTCATCACTCCTATCTTCGCACATCGCTCATCACTCCTATCTTCGCACATCGCTCATCACTCCTATCTTCGCACATCGCTCATCACTCCAGTCTTCGCACATCACTCATCAATCCTATCTTCGCACATCGCTCATCACTCCTATCTTCGCACATCGTTCATCACTCCTATCTTCGCACATAGCTCATCAATCCTATCTTCGTACATAGCTCATCAATCCTATCTTCGCACATAGCTCATCAATCCTATCTTCGTACATAGCTCATCAATCCTATATTCGTACATAGCTCATCAATCCTATCTTCGTACATAGCTCATCAATCCTATCTTCGCACATCGTTCATCACTCCTATCTTCACACATTGTTCATCAATCCTATCTTCGCACATCTTTCATCACTCCTATCTTCGCACATCGTTCATCACTCCTATCTTCACACATCGCTCATCAATCCTATCTTCGCACATCGTTGATCAATCCTATCTTCGCACATCGTTCATCAATCCTATCTTCGCACATCTTCATCACTCCTATCTTCGCACATCGCTCATAAATCCTATCTTCGCACATCACTCATCAATCCTATCTTCACACATCTTTCATCACTCCTATCTTCGCACATCGCTCAATAATCCTATCTTCGTACATAGCTCATCAATCCTATCTTCGCACATCGTTCATCACTCCTATCTTCGCACATCGTTCATCACTCCTATCTTCACACATCGTTCATCAATCCTATCTTCGCACATCGTTCATCACTCCTATCTTCGCACATCGTTCATCACTCCTATCTTCACACATCGCTCATCAATCCTATCTTCGCACATCGTTCATCAATCCTATCTTCGCACATCTTTCATCACTCCTATCTTCGCACATCGCTCATAAATCCTATCTTCGCACATCACTCATCAATCCTATCTTCGCACATCTTTCATCACTCCTATCTTCGCACATCGCTCAATAATCCTATCTTCGAACATCGTTCATCAATCCTATCTTCGCACATCACTCATCACTCCTATCTTCGCACATCACTCATCAATCCTATCTTCGCACATCACACAAGTTGAAGAAACAAACCCATGTAAAGAAACGGGAGTGTGCTTGCCGAGATTCACTCTCCTCACTTCACTCCGAACAGACACAAGAAACAAACTGGTTTGTTTTTGACAAAGGTTGTTCTATGTGCGCGGTGTTCTGATTGGTTGGTTCAAGGTCAATATAAACCGACAGTGTTGTTCAGTATACTTTATTTTATCAACTCGAATTTTACCTACTCCGTGATCCGTGTGATAGAAATTTTGCCGCTGCTGACATGTCATCACTTTCATTACTACTGCTGTCAAAGATAATTATTTTTCCGTTTAAGTAAATATTTTAAAATTAAAATTAAAATCTTCATACTATTTTTTTTAAATAAAAATATAGATAGGTGTTTAAGAAACAATAAAGTACGAATGCTCCTTGAAGACTGGTTTTCTCCAGACCAGTACGAAGTGCGATGAGCAATCTGCTCGGTATGCACATGTTCTATGAGTGATGAGCGAGATAGAGTGATGAGTGATGCGCAAAGATAGGTTTGATGAGTGATGTGCGAGTTCCTCGGCATGCACCCACCCTAAGACGCGGTGCTAAAAAAAAGTTCGACTTTTGCATCATAATAATTGTATTTTTATTTTTATTTAAACACTGAAAATTATAATGAATTTATAGTGAATAACAGCTATTAATTATGATGAGCTAAAAGAAGATCAACTGCAAAGTTGCTTCTTGCTTGTCTTAGAGAAAATGAGTAAGAATTGAGAAATAGTGTCATTTGTTCTTCCTCCAAAGTCCATCCTAGTAAACAATTAATCCTACCCAGCATGAGTGAAGATAATAAAATTTGTTTCTTTCGATACTGGAGTATGAGTACTAATATCAGTAAAAGTATCGAGTAAAAAAATGCTAGTATATAAAGGAAAAATATCGATATTAATAAAGTATCGATACTTTTTTCACATTCCTAGGCTCCGTACAAAATGGGCTACACAATGACAACCAAACAACTTCAATATCTACCTACCTTCATGTCAAAAAAGATTTAAATATTTAATACTAGGTAGCTGAGTCGTCATTCTCGTTTTCTCGAATCGTCAGATTTACTTCAAATTTCACAAATCTAACATTTCCAGCATATGAAACCTCAATCTTGCCATTCTGCTATTTCTTCTTACCTTTTCAACCCAAAGCCCGGGACTTGTTTACAAATTGTAAAGAAAGAGAGAATGGGTTGACAGTTTGACGATATTGGAGCGTGGAGGTTGGATGATCTGCTGGTTGGGTTCTTTGAATAAAACACGATGAGCAATACAACTTTATGATGATATTTAAAGAATTATCGACCGAAACCAGAAAATTATATTCATAAATATTGATTCAAACTTAAAATAATCAAAAATATTTATAGGGATACTTTCATATTAATATAGGCTTATTACAAATAATATGTTGTTAAAAATAATTTTTTCAAACACATAATTTTAAATAATAAAATATATATTACCCTGGGCCACAGACAAGGTATATACCAGAACCACAGACTCCCCGCTAAAATGGCTGCGCTCATTGGGAGAGTTTGAGTCCTTCAACACAAGTATCGCTAAGTTCCACTAAGGGATGTACAAAAAAAGCTCATTTTAAACAAGGTTTGGCTAAAGAGAGAGCACAAAATTCCATCTCAATTCAATCAGCCAGCTTCAACAAAGCTAGTTTTCGGTAGCAACCCAACCGCATCTTCGCATAATCCTACCTCACAAAGAGTCTACCAAATCTACCCATTACGAATACAATGATCCCTTTATGATGAATTTGTTAAAAGTGAGTCATTTATTAACTGCACATTTGGAAGTGATTATATCACTGAACATAGACACTAGTGAGCTCCAATGTTGGTGGATTTAACCTGGTTCAAGGAGCACAGTAAAACTTCCATAAGGCTGAGGATCTGGTGCATACCTTGTCTGAGACTTGAGCACAGGGCATACCTGGAAAACTTGAAGGTAGAGCATCGTACTTAGCAAGAGGTTCTTTATTTGATTCCCGCGAATATATGTAATTTTTCATATATATATAGCTATTTATGAAAAATAAGGGATATAAGTAGACTGAGGGAACATGGCTATTTAGAGTAGGGAAGAAATCAATCAACAATTAAATAAGGATGAAATCATCATCAAAAATATCAGAAAAATTGTCCACACTTAATGATATTCTTGGTCATCTCCCTCCAAAGGATGAACACTTAAGAGTCTATATCATGGTTAATTCATTGGGATATCAGATTACACGATCACGATCAAAAACATAATCAATAAGGTGTATCTAATTATGGTTAATTTCTCTCAATTCAATGGATTTGGGACAAGTGAAGGTTTTTTTAATTTTTAAATAATTATATTTCAATTTTGTTGTATTTTAAATATATATTAAAATAGTTTCATTGCCTTTATCTTATTGTTTTTTAATAGCATCTGTTGTAAACAGCAAACGTTGTGACAATCAGTTCGTGCTGTATTCGATGCTTAAGTTATGCGTCTAATTCACACGCTCGTCGAAAAACAAGAACATAACATAGACGTGATCACGTGATGAGCTCTGAGCCAATCACACGATATCAGCGAGTTGTTTGGATTTACCCGGTTCTACACGACAATATCTGCTTAGAAGATCCAATCAATTTTCAAATACAACCGACTCAAATCCGCATGGATGAATTTTCAAAGCGCATGCGCTGCATGACTAGAGACCAGCGTACAGATTCATTGATTGTTTGGGAGTAGATGTGAGCTATCTCACTAAATGTACCTAGCCGTATCATCATTATTATTATTTTATTATTATTATTAGCACCGCGTCTTACTACCCGTTCGGGTTATACGCACTTACGCTAATGTGTAAATGGTAAGGTGATTGTGAGATGAAATGGAGGAGCTACAGTTTAACGTAGGATCCGAACCACGGTGGAGGCCTGACATTCCCCACATTCACAAGATTTCTTGTCAGAGGTGAAGGAAGGGTTTGATAATCAGATAAATCTGTGTCGGGACCGAGGATTGAACCCCGGACCCCCAGCACAGAAATCCGACACCTTACCCCTAGACCACCAGGTCACCTAATTTGGATAAAAAAACATCGTGATAATAGTCATTATATTCATCTTTTAAATCAAATATGTTGATAATGTTCTGTTTTAAGTTTTTGTTGCAAAGCATCATGGGGAAATATATATTTCTGCTAGTGTGTGAAATGCTGCGCCACTAAAACATATTATGATCTATGTTTTCAGTTAAAATGTGAATTAAGCTTTATCCGTAGTGTGAGGCAAGCGAGAGACAAGGTTATTAAGATCCTAAAGCTGAGTGGAGGGCTTCACTTAGGCCCGTATCTTCGAACAACAGTTGGCCATGATGCTGGGCGACTCAGCGAACGCATTCCTCCTGTGACGGTTGTTCTATGACCGGCGCTGTTTGTAGATTCGTGAAGGGGGAGGGTTTGAGTGTAATCAACAGGCAATCAGGCTGTGGTTATTGATCTTCATATGACCGACCGCTTCTGCTGCTGACGACGTGTGCTGTACAGAACAGCAAGGTAGGACGAGCAAACAGGGATAATCCTGCCCCTTTATCCCGACACCCCCCTCAGCCCCTTCATGACAATCAACCCTTGTTCTGAACTCATGGGATCTCATGAACCCGCACTATACTGTCCAATGTCCATCTCAATTTATGTTCGGTTTGAAATACTTCCACGGGACTTTCTAAGGATAACTATGACTAATCCAATATTCAAACTGTAAACAATTTAAAAATAATCTTATAATTTTTTTAAATCGTGTGATTTGGAAAGAAATTTTATTTTCCTACATCACATAGAAACTAGACCACTATAAGAGCATAATTCAGAACATAAACGTAGCACAAGGAAAAATGTATCGGTTTCAGGTGCAAATTTAGATCAAACAAAAATAAAATTTCATCTATACTAATATTATAAAGAGGAAAGATTTGATTTTTGTTTTTTTTTTGTTTGTAATGGATCAACTCAAAAACTATTGGATCAATTTTAAAAAGTATTTCACCAATATAAAGATACATTATGAGCGAGTAACATAGGCTATATTTTATTTTGAAAATTTAATTTATTCCTCATAAAAATGTCGATAGTATATGATATAGTCGTTGGAACAAAAAAAGTTGTTGAAGGGAAAGTGGGGTTGGTGAATGAGGCGGGGGGCTGGGGGGTAGGGATTAGGAAAGAGGAATGAGATGAAAATATGAGGGAGGATAAAAAGAGGGAGGTAAGACTGTATTTAAAAAAAAAAAAAAAAGTAAAAAAAGTTTTGTTTTTATATTGTCATGATGGATGATTTGAAGCTATGTTTTACAGGATTCTTTACAATATTTTTTTACGGGGAAGGGAGCTAGTTTCCTATATTGTTGTGAAATAAAGAGTGAAAAGGAAAATAGGTGAAAGACAAACTTTAACTCAAATTGAGATGGTGTTTCCATCTGTTATACAATCATGATACCTTTCTAATACACTTTAGATTAAGGTTAAAAGAGAAATAAGTATTTTCTTTGCTCCTTATTAGAGTTTGAGATCTTAAAGTTGCTGTCCTGGAAAATTTGAGTTATGTGACTTCCTCCTTTTCCCCCCGTACCCTTAAAATGGAAGAAAGCTAACGCTTGTACAGTTATTGTACATAATTTTCAATGATTATAAATATTAAAACTATCCTTAGGCTAAGGATATAGCTGCATCAAGTATAATATTCAAAATTTGAAAAACAACATTCAGGCACGGGAATCAAACCAACAATCGTTGATTTGATAAGACAATACTCTACCAGTGAGATATTCAGGCTTTGTCTCATGCTCAAGTTATTCTTCATTCATAATATTAAATTGCTGTCATATACTTTTTTAACCTCCAATATTTATTAAGTTTAAATTTTATTTTAATAAAAACATTAATTTGGTAACTATATCGAATATAATTTATATCACATATGGATAGAATTTTGGTTAAGCTGGGAGATTAATTTTGTAATTACTTATAAATTCGCTAATAAATATATTTACTATAATTAATATGATTAAAATTACTATATTTGGCATATTTGTGACATAAATAATATTATATTATATATATAGTAATATCTGTAGTATTTGTATTTATTATTTACTATACTAACTTATTATATAGGTCTATATATAGCCTATAATATATATTTTATATATATATATATATATATACGGTGGATTATTTTTATATTTTATATCTACATATATAGTCATATTTGTGGTATTTTTCTATATGCATATATACATAGATACATAGTTATGAATATATATAATATATAAAATTTATACATGTCACAAATATGATGATCCATGTAAATTAACTTAATAAATTTAATGATTTTTCTCCCAAACCATCATCATTGTGCATCATGACATAAAAAAGCCTGACCAGTGGTAGTTTTTAGTGTTCCATTGGGTCGTGGGAGTAGGAAGGAAGACCCCGGGGGTTAGAGGGGGTGGTGATGGAGGTCAGAGGGGGATAGACTCCATTGATCGCTGTTTGAAAGGCCATCAAGTCGCATTAGTTGCAGGACGTGAAGTGATGCGTACCAGGGGATCAGTCAATATTCAGGGGAAAACGTCAAGCCATCCAGATGTCATGCCTTCATGATGACTATACCACCAGGTTTACAATATCTCTTCGACGATACGCAACGCGCGCCTGCCTGCGTGATCGTGTCTAAACGAGAAACGTCATCATTTACAAAATGACAGGTCAAGATTGGATTTAAAACACACACTGTTTTAAATCACATCGATGGGGGTATAGATGTCATTTATTGTAAACATTCATTTACCCTATTGAGTGAATATACTTTGAATAAACGTATCGGATATTTGATAATTTAGACATTTAACATTTTCGTTTTATATTCAATCTTTATATAAGATAAATTATTGAAAACAAAAGGTTGTGACATTAACAGCTGTGGAGGTAATTGGAAATTTTTAAATTCAAATGGACTAAATAACTCAAACTTCCCACATTTTTAAATCACAAATAATTTACTCTAAAATTTAACCATTCTCATAAATTCCATATTAATATAAATTTGTAGCAGCATACTATACACACAAGGGCACTAGGATTGTCTTTTTTTTATATACCAGTTGTAACTTACTATCTAAGAATTAGTTAGTTTGTAAGTCGTGTGTTTTATTATGGTTTTGTTAATAAAGTGCAGTTTTGGAGAGACTATTCTCGATGTTTGATCTAAATTGAAATATTTTCTTTGTCAAGAATAGATAAACATTTTTTTTATCACCGCGTCTTTCTATCCGTTCGGTCACTAATGTACTAGTTACGATAAAGTTTTAAGAATTAGGACGTTTTCGTGGAGGGAGAGTTGAAATCAATTTGGAAAGAAAAACTCAATACACCCGAGTGAGATTTGAACCTCTATCTCATCGTCGTAGGTAGTCTAGTCTACTGCGAGAGTAGTGCGTTAAAAGCACGTGATCACCGAAGCGGGTTTGTAGATAATCTTCTGATGTCGAGCAAGTAAGAAAAGTAATAAACGGGACAGGAAATATAATAGTGAGATTTGAAAAGAACATACAGATAATTAATCCGTTATTATCTTAGTCTGTACATGGTTTTGTTTCATTTCTTAATCCTATGTCCACATTTTACGTTTAATCAGCTAATTTTAATTGTGTGACCTGTTATAGATAATCATAACTTATTACTCACACTAATAAATACTACCCAACTAATGTAAGAACGCTATTTATTGTTGTAGCTGAAGATATAAATTATTAGGATTAAAACAATATTTTAAAATGTTGCTTAGCAAATTCTGACAATTTGTACATCCAAGCTGTCACAAAATTAATATATTTGTTTAGGAACCAGGTTAAATGATATAATTTATCATATATGCTTTTATTTAATTTAAAGAGAGCAATACAATTTTTAGTTAGTTGGGATTATGTAAGACTGGGAAGGAAATTTCCCTTTAGGTCACTAGTTCCATTTCTTTCTTTGGGCTGTAGTTAAATATATTACATTACAAATAATGTATTATTTGACCTTGAAAGTTAGCAGCATTTTACCTTTCGTGATCCACCTATGTCACAGGGTATAAGAAAGGGCCATAATGTAGTATAGTGAATCGCCAAGTACAATCTAATTGCAAAACAATCATAAGACTGCCATATTTAGTCTACACTCTGGTAGAAAATAAGCCGATAGGACGAGTTTTTGTGTCAGTTACACAGTACACGCTAATCTACGATAATAAAAGGAAGTGTTGTCTGTGTTTGTTTGTGCGCGATGCCCAGCCAATCTACGTCACGCAGAGATCTGAAATTTTTAACATATGTGGATGGAAGGGGGTTCGAAAGCATCACGAAGCCAGATTTTTAAATTTTTTAATTAGGCTATTTTTAACAAATTTTTGAACAAAATATTTTTAATCTGGTTTAAATTACGTTTCAGAGATAACGTTTCAAAATGAAATCGTGCACCCGAGGGGGGGGGGGGGGTCTTATATAATTCTTATACCACAGTTGAGCCACGAGCAGTGCCGTGCGGGATTGCTAGTGTAAAATAAGAGAAAAGTTTCTCTACACTCTTAAATTATGTGTTGAAAAAACATCTATACTATTATGATGTTTTGGAAAGCTTATATTTACAGTAAACAAGTGAATGTATCTTTGATATGTTAAAAGTTTTTTTTTTTTTTAATATACAAGTCCACACCATTTGCTACTGTCCAATTCACATATAAGAACAGCTTGGAAGGCGATTATGCCAACTTTCACGTATTTGTACGTGAAGTCATATAATCTGCAGCTGTCACTTTTGATACGTATTCTATACCACTTAAAATACCAATAATTTATTAAAATTTTTATCAATTTTGCCCGTAAAAAAGATTTGTCTGTATTTTCTAAAAGGCCCTTTCTAATAACACTCCCAAGAAATAATAAGTATATGTTAGATAAGTGCACTATAGTATTATTATTAGCACCGCGTCTTACTACCCATTCGGGTTATACGCACTTACGCTAATGTGTAATGGTAGGGTGATTGTGAGATGAAATGGAGGACCTACAGTTTAACGTGGAATCCGAACCACGGTGAAGGCCTGGCATTCCCCACATTCACAAGATGTCTTGTCAGAGGCGAAGGAATGGTTTGGTAATCAGATAAATCTGTGCCGGGACCAAGGATTGAACCCCGGCCTCCAGCACAGAAGTCTGACACCCTACCCCTAGACCACCAGGTCACCCTGCACTATAGTAAATAGCGAAGAATTACTTAATCTAAAAAAAGTAATAGTTAATAAAATATTGTGTATTGGGAAATATACTGCAAATTTTAAGAAAGAAACTAATACATTTATTAAGAATTTGACAGTATATTACTATACGAGTATTTATAAATAAGTGGATGCCTTCCCAACATGCTGGGTGGTACGTTCTTGAAACAAAATAAGATATTATATTCTTGACTTGAATGATACTATCTCCTGATAAATAGCAAATTTATATCTTTATGATAGCTATTTAGCAAATGGTTTCTTTAAATTAGCCGAAATAGAAAATAAGATTCACAAACTTTGGAGATATTAGTACGAAAACTTGTACCAAGGCCAATTAGTGATATCCTGAGTACCTCAAAATAAACGAGTTCACACTAAGCTTACCAAATTACTTGTGTAAATTAGAAAGTAGAAAACAATGTGGTTTGTTATAAATGTTGACAAGATTCTGCCTCTTGCAAACATATAGCATGACCAGCTTCGATGGCTGCGTGGCTAACGCGCTACTCTTGTGTTAGACTAGACTGCCTAAGATGGGTAAATTGGGGTTCGATCACGGTCAGATGTACTAAGGGTAAGTTTTCCTAAATGGTTTTCCCCTCTCCTTCCACTCATATGCGGGTGCACTTCTCAATTACAACTTTCTACACCATTAGAGTAATTAGTACATAAGCGTATGACCCAACAGGGTAGTAAGACGTGGTTCTAAATATATTTTATGTTTATTATATGCTCACTTCAGTGGCTAGATGGTCTAAGGTGTCACTCTCGTGTTAGACTAACCTGCTGATGACGGGAAGATCGAGGTTCTAGTCCCAGTCGGGTCGGGTTTGTTTTTTATGAATGGTTTCTCACACTCTCCTTCCATGCAAATGCGGATAAATTACCTCTAAAATGCTTCCTTCCTAATTCCTACATCATCAGATTGATTATCATATATGCGTACAACCCGAATAGGTAGTAAGACGCAGTGATTAAAATAAATTAAAATATAACTTTAAAAAAATAATATAACTGCAATATCATCAATGTCGCCTGAAAAGTCTAAGAAATATCTTCTTTTTTTTTTCATAAATAATAGAGCACATACTAAGGTGTGTTAATAATTGCGTCTCCACTATTATTCCATTCTATAATACGATACTTGACATTGTGTACGAACATTCTTTCATCGCCTTTCATCCTTTCATCAAACTTCGTATTCATCTTCCCCTTTTCTTCTCTTCGAAAGCTCCTACTTGACTTGAAGTTGTTTGGAGTGCGATTGACTCCAGCAATCGGCGCATCTAACGACTCGCTCCTCGAAAGATTTCGCTCCACGCGTGGAAGCCTCCAAGACAATAGGTTCTACCCTGGCAACCCTGTTCGGTGCTTACAAGGCTTCAGAAACAAGAGTGGGGATAGGGAGTGAAGGAGGTGCTTTCCCTCGCTCCTGCGGTTTAAGGGGCATCCGACGACTTTTCGTTTTTGAGAACCCCAGAACTTCACGCTTCTAGTCGGGTTAGCTTGATCGAGCCGTTGTTATTTTCAGCCTCCATGATAAATGAATATTACGAATTAGGGGACCACACGGAAGTCTTTGGTTACATTGTTCCATCCTACCATCCTTCTTAGATATCTGACGTGAATCCCGTTCAGGTGTAAATATATATATCTTTTTCTAAGAGGTTTTCCATTTTTTCTCCACGAAAATGTAGGTAAAATTTCTCTAAATCCAACCTTACTCATACGTAAAACATTAGCGTAATTAGTACATACGCGACCCGCCTCGGTGGCGTAGTTAGTTAGCGCGCTAGTTTCGTGTCGAGCTAGACTGCCGAGGATGGGGAGATTTAGGTTTGACTCTCACTCAGGTAAACTGGGGTGATTTTACACTCTCCCTCCGCACACATGTGGGCTCACTTCCTCTAAACTCAACCTTTCCAATCCCTAACCCATTAGCTTAGTTAATAGTTAAGCGTATAGCCCGAATGGGTAGTAAGACTTGGTGCTAAATGAAGAAAATACTTATGCGTATAAACCAAACGGGTAGTAAGACGCAGTGCTAAAACAAAATATAATTCCCTAGGTAGGAAGTACCTCTGCTTCATCGGTGAACAGGAGACGATGAGTTTCAAGTTTGGTCAACTTGACCAATGATAAGGGGGATCCCTTGTTATTTTCAATCTCTGTGATAAGTTCACATTTCGTCTACAATAAAAGTTTGCAGTCTTACCTTGAGGACTACACTATGGCCACAACTTTAAAACCTGTGGCATAGTGGAACCATTACATGTAAACTTAAACATTTCAGGGTTAAGGAAATATGCATTACAAAATAGATTGCAAAAATATCCTTAGTTTCTATTTTTATAGAAATATGTATTACTCTTTTTTAGCACCTCGTCTTACTACCCGTTTGGGCTTCACACATATGTTCTAATTACGTTAGCACGTTAGTGATGATTTAGGTTGAATTTAGAGTAATTATACCCACATTTGGGAGGAAGGAGAATAGAAAACCATTTAGGAAAAATCACCTTCACTACACCCAACCGGGTTTTGATCCCCAATGTCCCTATCATCAGCAGTCTAGTAGTCTATTACTAGATTAAAGTACGTCAGTCCTAGCACAGAGATAATAGCTACTTTGGTAATAAAATTAATCTGTATTAGAAGTAAATTATTTTCATCAGAACTACCCACACGTCCATAAGTATAGGGATCCTGTTCTGATTTTATTTGGGCCTTTATTTTTGCTCAGAATTTTGCTACCTGTACAGTCTACCCCTAAGGAAGGAATACTTTAAAGAGTTTCGTAAAGGAAAAGTGGGAAATAGTAAAGAATAAACCAACATCAGTACACGCGGACGAGATTTGATACCTCTTTGTCAAACGCTAACGGCACTAGGCCAACGTTAAGTTTGGCCCACGTGCCCGCCGATGCGGTGTGATTCTGATTAAAATATTTAAATATATATATATATATATATATTAAATATATATATATATATATATATATATATATATATATATAATAATATATATATATATAAATTGTTGTCCACTCACCTTAGGGTATTGTATTAGCTCATGTATCGCTGGGCTTAATATTTCTCAAGCTTCACTCAGTGAAATTCACGAAAGCAGAAGAAATCCATTGCATCTTGAGGAGATAAACAATCGTCCTAAAGTGTTGGAATCAGATTTGTTTGTCCCAAACTCTGTTGAGAAAATGTACTCTTTATTTACTGACGTAGTCAACCTTAGTGGTCTTAGGTTGAAGTGCTACCTCAGCACCCGATGATCGTGGGTCAGGGTCGACGGATTTTTACTTGAACGTTAAAAATACGTGGTCCAACACCCTTTGGAGGGGAAGTAAAGCCGTCGGTTTCATATCGATTGTGGCAAGTAACAGACCCTGGAAATTATGTGTGAAGTATGTGAAAATAACTTTCCCGTCAAAATGGGTAGACATATTCGCTCTCACTCATAGGTTGATATAATCAGTCGGTTAAGAAATGCACGTTAAAATACCTTTAAAAAAATAAAATCTTCTAACGTGTACACACACATATATATATTAAGCTTAAACTTTATGATCCAACTAGAAAACATGATAGTAATGTTATTATTTGTAGCATCGCAACTGAAAACCTGTTCAGTTCATGTGTGTTTGAATTTTATTTCTATTTTTTATAAATAAAAATATTAAATTTTACTTAAGAATTTTTGTTAAAAAAAGATAGCAAAGTTATCTAAAACCAAACTACCCTTGAAAGGGTTCTGTAATTTTTCTTTTTAGTAAGCTGTACATTGTATATTACAACCCTAAAGCCCCAACATTTTCCCCAATAATTATATAAACGCAGGATTCCTTCAGAATATTCACTAAAAAAAAAAGTTATATGTGAAAACGGGTTTCCGCGGTGGAAAAACAAGATTGACGAAAAAGTTTTCGGTTAATTATAGAGGCTTCATCACTAATTACGACGTCAAACACAGACGTGAAAAGTTATGACTCAACCAAAAACAAAGAAGAACTTTAATTTGATAAAAATATCCAAACCATTTTTAGCGCTTCCCTCATATTGTTCCCATGAAATGATTAATATTTGAGTTACGTTTTATTTGCAGAGTGAAGTAATCATTTGTGACGGAAATCTCTACTAGATCATGGCACTTTTTCACTTTACCTTAATTTAATGCTTCATTTTACTGAGTGTCACATCATTTATAAATATTTGAGAAAATTATTTACTTTGCTAAAATAGTATTTTGAACACATATTCTTTAAATTTAATGCACCTATTAGGCTAATATCATAATATATATCAGGCTAATATCATAAAATATATTATATATTAGACTAATATCATAATATATATATAAATAAAATATATATATATATATTATAAAACGAGACTTTTACTATGTTTTATAAATAAAAAGCAGGCGCATTTTTGGTACTATGTTACAACCAACTGCTTTACTATATTTTTCGATGAGCATAGTAACTATTGATGTATTATTATATTATTTAACACTGATTAATATTATACTCGTATTGACCCATATTAAAGGGCATATGGTTCAAATATCAGGCCTACCTAGTCTGGTTTACCTATAGCAGGAACCTCGCGTATTAAAGGTGGTTTTTGCTAATGGATTTCCCAATTTACCTTGATACAAACACGGGTAGAATTCCTCTGAATAACTTTATCTTCATTCCTATTATATTATCGTGATATAATGGTTATAGCTCAGGGGTATATTAAAGGTTTTAGGGCATATAAAATATATATTTTTCCTTAAATAAGTTTTTTACATAAGATATAGTTACAGTAAAAAAAAACTGGTTCTTTGACTATTCTAAACACTGTAAGCTATTAAATTAAACAACATTTATAATATTTGTATACGTATATTTTGAATATTATATCGCCATGGTCAAGGAATATTTCAACAAGAAGATGTAACTGCAGACCAGCAAGATGAGTTTGGAACTGAGGAAGAAACTTATGAAATGCTACATTTGAAGCATACCCTTGGGCTCTTAGGGAGAGGGAAAAAAATACTTGGATAGTTTTGAAATAAGGTGCTGGAGAATACTTGGAGAAGATCAGGTGGACAGACAGTGGGACAAATGAAGAACTCCTAAAAATAGTGGGAGAAGAAGAGAATTATTATGGATGGGATTCTTTGGTTATGACTTAGCTGTGAAAAATACCATTACGTCACTACATCTTTAAAAAAAACTATTCTATCACCTCTAAGAGACTTTGATTTGAATCTGATGATATTGAAGTTTCTTAGTCGTGACATTTTGCAAAATTTAGGTGGTACAAGTTATTCAAAGCTCACACAAATTAGGTGGTTTTAATAAATATACTTATATGAAACGAAATGTAAAATAAGAAATAATAGCCTTCGCTTTGGTGAGTGATCGGCTACTTCAGAGTGTCACTGTCTCAATGTATTTGACTGAAGATAACGGATATATCAGGGTTCTAATCACGAATGGGTTTACTGAAGATGTTTTATATACAATTGATTCTATTCCCACACAAATTAGGGTAAATTCCTCAAAGATTCCTCCTTCCTCAATCCCAACACACTATCTTAAATGGTTTATATGCGCATACACCTAAGGCTTGGTCTAAAATAAAAAATATTATTATAAAGATTAATACAATAAAAGTATTATATAATGACTAATAATAAATTAATTACAAATGTTTATATGATTACTAAAGCAGGTTGTAATTTGATTAAAATTAACAAATCAATAATAATTAATTGGTATATTTTAAGTTTAATACAATATTTTTAATATAAAATATATTAAATATATTAGGATAAAATACACAATTAATAATCATTTAGCTTTATAATTTAATAAATTTCATTCCTAACTTGTTTTATAAATCAACAAATTACTGTAGCACTCATTTATAACCTTAGAATATTTATTTTTATTTTAATATAAGTATTTTAAATTGATCAATCAGATTTTAAATTAATTTAATTTGTCCAAAATTGGTTTTGTGTCTGTAATCGGTTTATTTGTTCTGAGAAAAAATATCAAATAAATATACTAAACTTGTCCTTATAAAACATGTTATCTAGTAGTCTATTAACTTCTTGATGTTTATGGAAGCTTATCTTTATGAAGTGCATACACCTATAATAATCCTATAAACATGTATAATTAATTCATGTTGATATTATCAAATTTTACTCTTTTAGCAAAATTTAAAAATATTTTCAAAAATAGTAATATTACTTTAAAGCATTGACCTTATGACGCGAGGTTTTGTTTTAAATATATCGTTTAAAATTTCTTCTAAATCTAGGCTAAACAACGTATGCATTTATTTATTAATTTTGACATATATTGTGAAACTGACGTCTTAAACCATATGAGCAACGGTTATTATTCATAAATACAATGTATTATCGAATAAAGTGTAAATTTATTTTATGTCAAATGGGATCATCAAGGAAAATCTTAAATTCAAATACAAAGCTCATTTCCGGTAATAGCAATTACGAATAAATGGTTAAACAGATTTTGACAAACGACTACTTATTTTTAAGGTTACGGTTTAATGATGTCGCAAAAATTTGTATTTTCCAACTAAACACTCTTTTCCCAGTTAATTTTCAGATTTTAAATATTGGATTGGCTCACCATGGAAACCCTAATTTGTGCATTGTTTTATAACTATAAATTAAATATTTCCATTTGGTCAAAAAAAAACAAAAACAATTCCACTCTTACTTAAGTTGTACAGTGCAACAAATATAAAAATTATAGCAAACATTTATATATACTAAGCAAACGAATGATAGTAGATTAGAAGTATACAATTTTGTCTGCATTGATACATATTTTCTTACTTATTTCAAAAGTTACAAATTCGCGAAAACATCATCTCAGAGTCTAGGTAGGTTTGAAAGATGTAGCCAGAGATAAGAGAGACAATTTCCAAGTTGGGAAAGTTTTAAATTCAAGTACTACGAACGGATATAAACTACCACGAGAGGACGATGGCCCGGAATACGTGCGAGAAAATATACAGCCGAAAAAAATATTCCATTTTCAAGCAATAATTAGAGTTCAATTCCAAAAAGACAGACAATTTCTCGAATTCTGATTATTTTTCAAAGTCCGAAAAGTGGGAAAAATAATCAAAGTCCGAAAAGTCGGAAAATTAATCAGAGTCCAACTCGCACGGGGCCAAAGTTTCTCTGGGGTCCACCTTTTGCATTTCCTTGATGTAGAGGTGTCGAGCCGAGGCCATCAAAATTGGACTTTACCGGAGAGTGACATTGTACTCAACATAGCCCTGCTTTGGGTACAGCACCATACAAATTGCTAGACAACAAACTGCTCGAAAAGCTATAAAAAATATTTGGAAGACTGGATGGGTCAAGTGGCCGACACGACTTGGACCAGCTGCTAGACAAAACCAAGCGGTTTACACGAGAGAACAAACCTGTAAATAGACCAACTGCTAGACACCCAGAAACGACATGGACCAAGTGATCGACACGAGCTGGACCATGTGATAGGCAAACTCTCCCATATAAGAGGAAGGACAAAGCGATAGACAACCAAGCAACCGACACGAGAGGACCAACTGCTCGACAAACATCGAGATGAATCCATTTAAGAGTGGCTCAAGTGACAGACTAGTTATTTCAAAACTAACAAAGTGATAAACATGGGCGTAGAAAGTTTTGTGTTAGGATGGTCTGGACCCTCTAATAAATTGCTGCCATCCCAACCTCCTGGATTTAATTAGCCCAAAAAGTGTGAGGTCCACTTATACGTGTATAAACTTGAAACATATCGTGTTTTTAATTTTAATAATTTACTTACACGTTGCACTCTTCAAAACATATTTTTTAACACTAATTTTGTTATCATTTCGGATAAATAATAGATTTTGATACATACAATATGGTATCTGAAAATATAGAAGGTTTCTCTGAATGAAATGAGTTATCGGATCTGAGGAAAGGAGACAAACATTTTGTTATAAATTATAAAATCATACTTTAAGAACTAACAAGATGAAATACCATCTTATATAAAAGAGTAACTGCCAAAAACTAAGTTGGTAGCTTATGTAGGCTCTCTATCCACCCTTACTTTCAACATATCTTCTTACTAAACGCACAATTTTGTAACTTTCAACAGTATAGAATCATTCATAAAAATTTAAAAGTATAACTAGTTAGTGAAAGAATGTAATTTTTTTATTGAGCCGTAATTTTTGTCATCATGTATTTGTACCCATTTAGTTAAAACCAGAGTCAAAGGCATATGGGTCTGGCTACTCTTAAGAGTTTTAGTGATCAGACATTGAAGCCAAATGGCGTTAGTATCGTTGCGGAATAGCGCGCGCGTAATTTAAATTATTAAGAGATATTTGAGCCCCCAAGTTTACATTTTACTGTTAGACAGAAATTATTTTATCCCAAATGTGATAACTAGTAAATAAAAAGAATAGCCCACATCAAATGATAACATAAAAATTACAATAAATCATTTGCTCATCGATTTAAAATAATTTAAATTTGAAAAACTGTATTATAAATCACATGGTAATTATTTGTTTTGTAATATATTATCATATAAACATGGCTATAAATTATTATTTAAAAATATATTGATGTATGAAGAGACTAAGGCATTAATTAATATTACCATCTAGCTCATAGAATTTTAGGGGATTTTTTATTTAATCTTGATGAGTGGCATTTAGGGTAATTTGTCTGAATATGAAAATTATAGTCTTTCCTTCAATAAAGGGATAAGGCAAAATGCAAGAATGAAATATGTAAACGTGAAAAGTGAAAGAGGAGTGTGATTTTGAGTGCATTTAAAAAATATTAATTCACATTCAAAAGTGTGAGTGGTCCTTATTAGCTATCTTAAAGGGTACGTTCTTGCAGAAGGCTCAATACCGAGGCAAATCAATACCACTTACCTTCCACTATTATTCATTTCGTTCCTGCATACAGTCTATAAAGCTTCAATATCGTTTTAATATTTAAAAAATTAGATCTAAACATAGTACTTTGGTATATGCGTCTTTATAATGGTCCCAGGTAAGTTTCCCGCCTTCAAGTAGACATTTTTCAAATACTATATTAGACTTAATGCCAAGACAATTATTGATAGTAACTATCATCCCTAAATATTATTAAATTAATTTAATGTAGTAATATTACTTGCAGCAGCATATCGATTGTTACTACCAAGCTGTATGTAGTACAGTCATATTAAGAGAGTTTAACACGTCAGGATGTGAGAGGTTTCAGTCCTCTATGAATAATTTAATACTCTTCTGACAAGTGCCATTAAAAAAAATATATTGTTACTTTTTTAATGTGATGTTTTCAAATACTTTCGAATGCAAATAATATAATTTTTAGTTTTTATCGATTCTCCATATCTTCTTGAGTGTATTGATACAAAAATCTATCAAATTTTTAGTAATTAACAAAAGTAAGTGATCTATTTATGGGTAAAGTTTTTGAGTATCGTCCCCCTCTTACTTAATCTTTCCAACCTTTCATGTGCAAATAAATGTCCTCCGTCTGGATTTTGATTCTAGTGAGATGTCTAAATAATACAAAATCAAATCATATTAAATAAGCCTAGATATGATTATAGTATAATTTGATTTGCTGTTTACTTGCAAGTATAAATGGTAGAAGAAATTTCTTAGTGATTTGCTGTTTTGAGAAAATACAGTGTTTTACTTGTATCAGTTCTGGAACAGTATCCCCAAATAAAAAATAAACTTTTTTACTTTGGTATATAAATAATATCTGAATGAATTTAAGGGAGTAGAAAAATCACTGTTATAATAATTATAAATAAATATACAAGCAGCCAACGACATAGGAGTGGTGGTAACTGATATCTATCAGATGTTTTTTAGTTGCAAACATTGATCATCCAATGTGAAAATAATTAAGAGAAAAATTAATTTTAAATTATAAAAAGCAAATGCACACTTTCCTTTTGCAAAATTATTTATTCACTCTATCTGCTACAATCCACTCTCATAGAATAACTTTTGGCCAAAAATGTTTTTCACAAAATATATCATTGTATTTTTTTTTTTTTTTGTTTCTAAAATTCTTTTGACCATAAATATTTCTTGTATTTTTTATCACAATCATGTCTCTCAGGCGTATAAACGTTGCCACGTCAGTTTTAAAACAATCTGGAAACTTACATTTATTTTATTTTTGACATGTGCTATTGTGACGAAATAAAATCTTATAAATATGAACTTCTGTTGTTATAAAACGTCACAACTATCAGAAACGATCACAACGCTTTTTCTTATGGTGGCAAATCGTGCAACTAAAAATCTTCAAAGTCTGATCAACTTTTACAATGGGTTATAAGTAGTGAGTCATAGGGGTGGTTAATAAATATATTTACTATTTAAAGGCTGCTTCAATGGCCACATGGTCTTACGCACTACTTTCGCAATTGACTGGCTGCCAAGGACAGGGCGATCAGGGTTCGAGCCCGGTCCAGTGCAATGAGGGTGATTTTTCTTAAAAGGTTTTCCACTCTACCACCACGCAAAATCGGGTGCACCTCCTATAAATTCAATCTTCCTCATCCCTAACACATTACTGTAATGTGGTACAACAGGTGGTCGAACAGGTGGATTTTATTGACTTGAACTTGAAAGAAATAATTGTGATTTTTCTTTAAAATCAATTTGCCATCAACATAATCACAAAATCCAATATGAAAGAGTAAAGATAAATTTTAGATTATTTATTTTTATATATAAACTTGTGCTTTAGAACATGGGCTAATATCATGAGTTGGGGTAAGGATAAGGAATTTAATTATATAAATTAATGTAGCCATAACTTAATTGCGTGTATAGAAGATTAGAATCATTACAGGGTGTCCATGAATAATGAATATCCTCCGTGATTATAAACATGCATAGTGTTACTATCAATGGACATTAAACAGATATCAAGAGAACAACCACTCTCGTTCAATGGTAATTTAATAATTTGGAAAATTTGCCTAAAATACTTCCTCGATATAAAGCTTATATTAAAAAAAAACTTAATTTATTTTTGCGATATATAAATAGTATGGACCTATCTATACTTTGCCTAGTTGTTAAAATCATTGAATAAAGAATGAATGAAGCAAGCTAGAAGGTAGAGCTCCCAATGCTATCCCAAGAGTTAAAGGAATAGCATCGGTCATAGATTTGATGATTCATTAATTGAGCCAGGATTTGGGTAATTATGGCAGTATTATTTTAATTTTAAATTAAATTTATCACGCTTTACAACCCATTGGTGTATAGCTACTTACGCTAATGTGTAATGTAGGTGTATTGTGAGATGAAATGAAGGATCATATTTAACGTGGAATCCGAACCAGTGACCTGCATTCTCACATTCACAAGATGTCTTGTCAGAAGGAAAAGGGTTTGTAATAATAAATCTTTGACATGACCGGATTGACCCAGCGTATGGCATATTATTAAAATCTTGTAATTAGATATCTATTATTAAAATATTGTGATTGCTAATACATGTTATTGTGTGTATTTTATTTAATAATTTTCAGTTTTTAAGTAAAAATAATCAGGACCTATTTCAGATCAATAAAAGACAACTTGGTTGATTTCCTTCGCGGCGGAATCATCCTATTATTTCAAAAAAAACTATTTAGGAATAACTTTTTGCTCAAGTTAACACAAAATAAATATGAATTGAGTCCATTTATTACATATAATAAAACTCCAATGGGTGTCTGTCTACATTCCTCTTTTTTTTTTTTTTAGTTTTTAATTTTCTAGTTTATATAAACGATAATAGACCAATTTATAAGACGAATGGAAAAAAATACTTCTAGGAAATTACAATTTTACATATGCTGGCGGCCGGGGTTCAATCCTCGGTCCCGGCAAAGATTTATCTGATTACCAAACCCTTCCTTCACCTCTGACAAGACATCTTGTGAATGTAAGGAATGCCAGGCCGCCACCATGGTTCGGATTCCATGTTAAACTGTAGGCCCTTCATTTCATCTCACAATCACCCAAACCCTTACACATTAGCGTAATAGCGTATAACCCGAATAGGTAGTAAGACGCGGTGCTAATAATAATACAATTTTACAATTACAGTTTTAAAATTAAGATTTGGGATAGTAAAAGGCTAAGAAATTATTTTTTTTTACACTTTTAGTGTTATAGAAAATTCAAATATTTACAAGCACGTTGAAAAGACTACCCTCAATAATAGGAAAATAATGAAAATTTTAACTCAGAAAATTGGTTTCAATATAGCAATATTGCAATATTTTGATATTTTCCTTCTGTGTGTGCAATGGCTAATATATGTACAATAATTTTTTGTTTACATCACCATGGCAACCATTGTTTGTGTATAGTTTTATATTAGTAAATAAAATATTTCTCTCTGTTTAAAAATAACAACTCACCTATTATCCAAAAGGTTTGGTGCAACGAATAGATAAAGAGCTGGAAAAGTGGTCGTTTTAAAGTTCTCACCGTGGCGTTAAGGGGGAAACATATACGTTTTGATTCAAATTAAACATTGAAAGCTAAATATCTACGTAAAGTTGAAAGCCTTTGGCAATTAAACCTTTAACTAGAAAGTCAAGTGAGGGATTATTTTAAAGAACCTTTACTAATAAACGTTTGGAATACATTTAAGTTCAATAATCTGTAGCCATCGCTGCAAAGCGCCACTAGTTTTATCTTAAAACCCAAAGCGAAATCTTAAGACTGTAGTAACGATAAGATTATTACATGATATGTATTAAAAGGAAGATAAGAGTGTAGCATTTTTTAAATGGAGGGATTGATAGTTACTGTCTATAGAGCTACTAATTTATCTTTTAAATAATATATTCTGAAGATTGAAAATTGATACCTGGACATGAGAATCGAACCCAGGATCTTTGGCTTAGTACGCCAATGATCTAATCACTGAGCTATCCAGGAATCGTCCCGTGCCCAAGGTCATTCTTCACTCATATTTTAAGGCAGAGTCTATTATGTACGTGCGGAAATCGTCGGCTACAAATGTGTGATTTTATTAAGATCACGAGCTATCAGATAACGCAGCCATATTCGACTCGGTAGTTGGCTTAATGCTGCCACTTGTACAATTATTATAATTGTAAGAGATTGCAAATTTAAGAATCAAATAGCCAAAGCTATTATTTATGCTTTTAGTGAGGATTATTCCTTCTAGATATCATATTCTGAAGACCGGGTTCGATTACAGTGTCCAGATGTCATTTATCAATCTTCAGAATAAGATATCTAGATGGAATAATCCTCACTAAAAGTATAAATAATAGCTTTAACTATTTGATTTTTAAATTATATATACTATTCACAGCATTTGTTGTAGGGTCTAAGTTGAAGAAAAGAGAAATGTTTTCACCAGGTAAATAATTCCGAGTGAATTTCTAAAGGCATAATGGTAACTGATAAGCCCCAGGGAATCATGGAGCGTCCAAAAGGTAGTAGCTGCCACGTGTTGCCATGCCAACCAAACTTCTACCCTTCTCTTTCTCTCGATCTTAGAACTTAATTCCCCGCCGACGTTCTTGTATAAGACCAAACACGACGTAAATTCTCGTTAAATCCTTGGTTAATCCTTTGTTAACTCCATCTGTTGCTTTAACCCACGCGATGTTTGCTTGTCATGAATAATAAGTGCAACGCATAACTCATGGTATAATGTACACAACTGGTTTAAAATAAAGAATAATACACGCTTAAATAATGACAAACATATTTTGTTTCATAGAAAGAATGTTGGGTTTTATTTATGTTTTGATACTTAATTCTGGCTCCCTCTCACCTATTTTCGTGAAGATTATTATTAGCTTTATTTAAATATTTGTACTATTTATATTTGAAATAAAATAAAAAGATTAATGCATGCGAATGTCCTGCCCATTGGTATATATCCCTGTATGTGTGTGTGTTAACCCTGATAACAAATACATTTACCAACAAATATCATATAAATTTGATAAACACGTTGACCCCATTTCATCACATGCAATATTATGGTTACATAATTAATTATAGGCATACCTTAAAAAAATGTTGAGAATGTTTATACCATTAAAACTAACATGAAGTATTTAAGTGAACTAAATTACAGAAAAATCTATTCAGCAGTGGTTATCAATTAGTTTTCAGCGCGAGCTGCAGTTATATATATTTTTTTCATGGACCAGGCCAGAGGAAGGAAAACTTAATTTGAACAATTTACACAATTTACTCAAAATGAAAACTAAGTACCTCATAAAATTATCAACACTATTTTTATTTTATGATTTTTAAAATATAGATTATAAAACAAACTTTAATTTAGTTATCAAGAAACTAATGAGAGATATGAAGGTGATTTTTGTCAACAGTTTGTTTAAAATCTGGATTATAGGATGTATCTGATAATCTAGGTGTTTTCAACATGAAAATCTGTTTGTTTCTCTAACAATTTTGTATATCGATGTCAAAGAAGCTTAATTCACATTTGTTAGTAGACCATAACGTAGCTAAAATTAGAATGGCAAGTTTCTTAAAATTTGGATAACTAGTCATATATTTTCAGTTTAATTATTTATCACGGGCCAGACTGACATCCTTCGCGGGCCGCATCTGGCCCGCAGGCTGTCTATTCAGAACCACTGAACTGTATGATTCCCTCTAAAAAAGAAGCAACTGCATATTTTTGTATAGCACTTTTGTAGAATATTAAGAAGCTTAATATAGGCATGCTAAATACTACACCTAACAGGTTTAAACGTATTTTAGGAAAAACTCTATAAATACTTTGTTCTATCTTTGGGCACATTTATTTTATTTGTTTCATGTTAATAGGCATTATTAAACAGAAGTATTTAGTGCCAAGTGATTTTTTTTATGGTACGGTGCATTGCACATACTTTCTCGCTTCTGTGCTTAAAAAATGTATATACAAGATGTTGATAAATTAACTCCGGGCTTTCAAATCAAATCTTATTAATTCAAAATTCAAAATATCACTTAAACAAATATAAACCATGATTTTTTTTTTTTTTTGTGATTAGTATACTTTGACGTGTGCTCCATTCTAAAATACTTGTTGGATTTAATATGAATTTTCAAAAGCCTGGAGTTATTTTATAAACACCCTGTACTCATTCAAAACTCGTGGGATATGTGAAACCTAAATATAGGCTATAACCTAATGCAGAAAAACTCCACGAAAGTGCATAAACTAAATAATATACACTGGTTAGGGAAAATTAAAACTCTGTTCACTAAAAAGCATAAATTAAATTACCTTTTAACAAAGCTATAAACTGGTTTTAGTGGTCGAAATATCTAAATGTCACTTTTGCAATGTACTGGACTGATGATGACGAATAGAGGGGTTTTAATCCCGTTCGGGTGTAATGAGGTGATTTTACCAAACTGTTTTTTCCCTTTCCCTCTATGAAAATGCGGGTACACGTATTCTAAATATTGTTTAGTTGACCAAAGAAGTTGTACTAATTAATCTAATCACCTGTCGTATCCAAGCACGTTCCTTATATTATAAATGGACACAAATAAGATATCAACAAAAATTGATGCTCAATTATACCTGTTAACCTGCGTCTTGTCGTTAATTGTGGCCAGCGTACACAAAAATTTTAAAACTGAAGTTTTTATTTGATATAAATTCAGTCTGTATTTATAATATATTTTACTCTATTTGGTCACCATTTGGCCAATGCACTGAGAACCCTTAATTTACCCTGAGAAATATCAAGATTACTGTGTTTGATTACACTAGGGAGCGGATTATAAGATAGAACCATAGTGTAATACATCAAGGTATGACTTCAACCTTTCAGGGTGAACGTAATAATATTGTCGATACCTGGCCAAAGTCTGATCAGATATGTAATGAGAACAACTCACTGGTACAGTTCAAACATTCTTTTTCTGTTCTGATAGCTCTCCACGCCACAGATTTTAAATGTACCTCTATGATAAGCCCTACAAGATTAAATTATTATCTTAGCGATAGGGATTCAAACGTGGGCTAGTTGTGTGCTGAGGGTGGTCTTTTTCGAGATCGTTTCCCACGCTTCCTGCATGCAAATGAGGCCACATATTCTCTAAAGCATAGCTTATTCATCCTTACAACATTAGCGTAAAGTCCGTTCACCATAGGAATTGTTTTTTGAAAGACCTTTTTCCCTACCAGAAATCTATTATATAGTAGGATATTGGTAGGAAAAAAGACGTTTCAGAGAGTAATTCCTACCGTGAATGATGTTTAGTTACGATGTTTTGAGGCTGGGCAGGTAATACGTCGGGGCAAAACATCAATAAAATTAAAACAGGTGACCTGGTGATATAGGGGTAAGGGGTCGAACTTCTGTGCTAGTGTCCGGAGTTCAATCCTTGGTCCCGGCACAGATTTATCTGATTACCAAATCTTTCCTTCACCTCTGACAAGACGTGTATTAATCACATCTTGTGAATGTGGGGAATGTCAGGCCTCCTCCATGGTTCGGATTCCACGTTAAACTGTAGGTCCTCATTTCATATCACAAAAATCCTACCATTCATTACACCATAGCGTAAGTGCGTATAACCCGAACGGATAGTAAGACGCTGTGCTATAATAATAATAATAATAAATAATAATAATAATAATAATAATAATAATAATAATATGAAAACAAAGCAATTATTTATATTATTATAAAAGCCATTTTTAGCTAGTATTATTAAGATTTAATAATTAGCTATCTAAATGTGACTTATCATAATGGCTTGGAAAATAATTACTTAATTGGAAATCTGCCAATTGCTATTTAAAGATTTTATCTATATCTTTAATACGAAAGTGTGTATTCTTGTCAGAGCCAAAATTGACATATTTTATGGGTATAAATTGACAAATGAGGACTTTAATAGACCAGATGCTGACCCTGAATATTTGCAACTGCTATTAAAATTAAAACAATATTTACCGGAAGTCTAAAAAGTCACCCCCTACAACCCCTTTACAATTCAACAATTCATAATTCAACAATTCACAATTCACAATTAACGGGGCAACGGGACGAAATCTTAATAATTAAGATTGTTTATATCAAATTTACCTCAAACACTTTGTAAATGTGAAGGCCTCGTGTATGTGTTAGAAATTTTCAATTTTTAAATAAAGTTTCTTTAAATTTAAAATTTTCTTTTCTTTATGTTCTATTTATTAGAGAAAAAAATTTTGTTTTTAGTTTGGGCAAAGTATTTATTAAGGAAAATATATAAGTTTTACTTCTTTAGGCGCTTTATGAAAAAATGATGAGTGAAATTTTAAGATGCGCGCGCATCACTGTAACACAAAAGTACAGGTTGAAGCTAAATCGCTCATTAAGTCTCGAAAAAAAAAGCTACCAACAAAATAGAAATAGAACCTCTGTTAGTCGCGCATGTTGGTACGCTCGTCGCCTCTGATCACTGTTTTCATATATATAATATTTACCACATGTTTCTAGTTTCTACATTCACAAACGTGTTTTAGTTTCATACAAGTGCGAATTATATATGTTCTAATAAATTATATTCAGTAGTGATTTAAATTGAATAATTTGATTAATATAATTTACTATTCGTAAATATTAGTGAAAAAAATTGTGCTTATAGACTTTTTCAAGTGCTCCAATATAATTGAGGTTAACTATCCGTGTGTATTATTTATTGATAAAAATTAAAATATTATTATTTAATATAATTAATACTAAATATTATTAAATTATTATTGTTAAATATTTATTTAATGATGCCAAAGAAGTATAACTTCTCACGCGCGTACATAATACACACACCCATTATTATTATTTTTGTTTTTATTTGTACCTAATTTTCCGCGATTTGCGCACAGGTTTAATAGTAGGCTATTAGATTAGATAATTTTCTAGTTTTTAAACATTTTTTTTAAAAAAAAGCTCCTTGCCAAAGCTCGAATATATCCATTATACGACGCTTTGTGTTTGTTTTAAGTGATGGACGATGATCTGATGTTGAGCTTACGTACACAATAACGCACATACACTCTAGTGCAGCATAGTTGCACTATCGTAAATCAAGTTGATTGATTTTATCTTTCAGAGCAGCAATTTTTTTTTGTTATTAAGAAACTATATATTTTAATTTTAATTTAACTCTGTTCCAAACCAAAACATTAAAACAAAAATAAGTCTACGACAATTTGTCAATAATTTCCTAATATTTAATAATTAAATATGTTTCTTTTGTTATGGTTCTACGCATCAATATTGAAATTACCACTACAATGACCGAATAGTCTACGGCGCCACTCTAAACTTGTACTGGTATGCTGTTAACGGGTAGATTGAAGTTATACTCCCGTTTTAACTATTGAGGGTGGCCTTTCCTAGATGGGTTCCCACTCTCCTTCCAAGAAAATGCGGGTACATTACCTATAAATTGCTTCGTCCTTATTCTACCCCCATTAGAGATAATTACCATACATGATATAGACTAACCAGTATTAAAGACTCGGCGGGGAAAATAAATGTAATTAGGGAGACCAATATAAAATGTAGACATTAATATAATAAATAAATAATTTATGAAAAGGGGTACAAATATACTAAGAGATATATTTTTATGGGTGCGCCCATATTACCGATTCCTGTCGTTATTTCGACGTTTGGTGAATATAGCGATGGCCATTCGTATGTCTAGATTGTATACTTGAGTGATCTAAGCATCACAGGAAGTCCTCTAAAAGGGCTCTCAAGTTCAACCCGCCCATTAGCTTAATGAGATCCATGAACATTGCTCATCGTATACATGTCGGATGTTGACATCCATCGGCCACCAACCGTTCGATTAGGAAGTAAGGTGAGCCCCTAGGTGCTTCCGCCCGAAGAGGAAACACATAACGAGGCTCAGTTTATTCGGTAGGGGTTATAAATATACTGGATAACTTAATCAGTTTAAAGCTGGTTACTCAGATAAAAACTTCAACTTAAGAGACATAAATATTTAACTTTACCAAACTCTGTATTTTTAAAGTACTTTATATATCATAAACGTTCAGCCAACAAAAAAAAAAAAAAAAACGAAGATTAATAAAATGTAATAATGCTATATAATGGCTTATTTTGTTTTAAGAAATATAGGCCTAGTTGTTTGTTATTGTTAGATTTCATATAAGCTACTTATTAATTTGATCAAATGTCTCCCACTTCACAAGAATAATATAATTTATATAATCCTGTTCAATTTTCACATATTATAATTAATTACATTAATTACTGTATACTATTAACATCTAAAGTAAAATATTTCTTCCTAATCGATTAACAAAAACTATATTATCTTTTTAAATTTTCTAACTAAATGGTCCGAAATTTTATTATATTGAGGTAAATTGACTCGCAGCTTGATATGACTCAAACTCAAGGTTAACCACATGAACATATTTTATAAGGCAATTAAGATATATATCAGTGTAACCGGTCAAGCGGTGATAACATTCCCATCCATGTGTGGAACCGATTGGTTTAACGGAGGGGGGAGCGACTGCGTACAGAGAGTATTTGAGAGGAACTCGTGAAAATAGAACACATTTAAAATGTGTTGAGCAGTGGCGGCTCGTAGCTAAAATTAGGAGTGTGCTGCTTCAGAAAATTTTTAGCCTGTATTTTAAAATTGAGTAAAAGGAAAGAATCATGTATAAAATGTAATTTTATTCAGGAACTTGATAAAATCTTAACATAAAAAACCAAACTTTTTTACATATTTTAACATAAATTGTTACAGTTCAAGCTTTATCTATTCATCTAAAAATAAAATCTATTCTTCTTGTTTTAATTTGCGCAAAAAGTTCAAAAATTTTTTTCCTTGATCTCTTGATGACAATTGAGGAAATTTGTCTCCATTGAAAGTACTACAAGCGAATTTAGTCTTTTTGTTAAATAAAAGAACCGAAAATAAAATGAATCAAATAAAATATCTGGAAGCAGAATTATAATATAATTCTACAATCTTTTACACTTATCACATTCAAGAATATGGTACATGGTTTTTAAGCACAACACACGCTGAGTAAATAATCTTCCTTACATCATCACGCCAGAGCCGGCACTGCGAGAGCAACAGTGCTCTCTCTACCTGGTAGTCCCGCCTTCATCGCCATACCCGTCCTATGTGCGTATGCGCACAACAGTCAAACATCACGTCGCTGGAACTGTGAAGCGCACAGTGCTGCAGTTCCGAAGTGCCTATACACGAGCTGCCACTGGTTTTAAGTTATAAATTATCGATGGTTTAAGGGTATTTTTGATAGTTTTACTAAATACATCTAGTTTTAGTTCATAAATATCATGTAGATGTGGTAATGCTACACAATTAATAACACAGCGCCAAATTTTGGTGGCCGCGTGGTTTAACGCGCTACTCTCGCAGTGGACTAGACTACCGGTGACGGAGAGATCGAGGTTCGAATTTCAGTCGGGTATACTGAGAGTGGTTTTTTCCAAAATAGTTTTCCACTCTTTCTCTCTATACGCAAATTCAGGTACATTTTCTATAAAAAATAACCTATGTAATCCCTAAAATCACTATTGTAATTAATAATTAAGCATATAACTCGAGTGAGAAGTAATACAAGGTGCTAAAAAATAATAATCACACATTCCTTCTGTTCATATTAAAATTGAATAACAGAGTCATTTTTAAAAGATTGACGGTGGTCTACTGACTCAACCCAATTATTGTAATATGGTCAATAAAATTATAAATTAAATCAATATTAACTGTTTGTATATTATTGTTTCATTCTGTGATAGTTAAAATGTTTATTTATAATTTTTTTTCCAGCACTAACCCTTGTATATGCAAACATTAAATTACAATATAAAAAATAACATTCGGATCAAAGTCTGTAACCTTAGACTACTACGAAAAATAATCACTCTTTATTTTCCCAAAGGATATATTCTTTTTATATGAAAAGTTTTTTTCTCAAACAGACACATTCTTGTTATCTTTGATGTGAAAAAATAGGCGCCGCACAGTATTAAGGCGGGACTACCATAGAGCTCAGCTTTAGCCCCGTTCTTGTGTAACTTTTAAGTCAGAGACGCCCTTAGATATATGATAAATAAAATGAGTCTTTTTACAGCTGACACTTGTGTATAAATGAAGCAAAGCCCGGATTTAAAGGAGTGGGACAGGTTCTAACACCCCAGAGTCTCTACAAATTGTTGCAATAATCAAAAATATATTTTGACTCTATATAATTCAGTGACCTGTTGGTCTAAGGGTAAGGTGTCAGACTTCTGTGCTGGGGGTACGGGGTTAAATCCTTGGTCCTGGCACAGGTTTATTTGATTACCAAACCCTTCCTTCACCTCTGACAAGACGTGTATTATCACAACTTGTTAATGTGTGAGGTGCCAGGCCTTCACCGTGGTTCGGATCCCACGTTAATCTGTAGGTTCCTCCATTTCATCTCACACTCACCCTAACATTACACATTAGCGTAAGTGCGTATAACCGAAAGGGTAGTAAAACGCGGTGCTAATAATAACAATAATAATAATAATAACAATAATAATACTATTCAATTGTAGTCATGGCGAAATCTTAAAAAAAAGAGTAGGTTATGATAGAAATTGTTGTTTATTTTTGACAAAATATCACTTAAATATTTATTAATGCACGAGTGGCAAATAAATGTCATGACTGATTTTCAAAACATAAACAACGCTCTTAGATCACAGCGAATCTAGTGGTTGCTGATGGATTTACAAATTTAATTAATCCTGATAACAATAATTAATTATTTATTTAATATTTTTAACATTGAGCTCTTAACAGTTGTTTTTTTTTTAGAAAAAATTATGTTCAAACACTTAAAAGAAAAATTTGTGTTTAATGTTTGTGGCCCTCCAATTTTTCCCGGGACCTCTACACCATTAAATCCGGCCATTCACGGCTCATAGAAACCTTAAAAATACGCCTAAAAACCTTTAAAACTTGACATGTCCTTCTTTGAAAACGTGTTAAAAAAAGTTGGAGGATTAAGTTAAAACCGAACAAATATAACTTTAAGATGATTTCCAAAATAAGAATATATATCTCAGAAAAGCTCCCAATTTACAGTGAAGAAATTCCCTTCTAAAAGGTAAATGAATAATTTAGGATTGGTGTTTGATTCCAGGATATCGTATCTATGTCACATTGAAGTGCAAGAAGCAACGCTGTGGGAATATTCATGCAAACATAAGATCTGTTCAAGAGTGAAGCAGTATTATGTAATAACCACACATATTACTATAGAGAGTGTCATGAACTCATTATTTCTATAAGAGATGAAGTGTCATGAAACCTCATTTTATTTCTATAAGAGATTAAGTGCAGAGAAATATGTTGCAAAAAATATTAACCTCTTCCTAAGCACACACAATATATAGTACTGTACATGGATGTATACTTAGAACATTAAGAAACCTACACAAATCATCATAATCATAATTTATTTTGCTCCGCATTCAAGATAAATACATCGCTCAAATAAGCTATGGCCTGTGACAAAGGTCCGTCACTATTATGAAATATGGTGACCCACTTCAAGGGAAGAATGGTTTAATGCTCTACTGTATTAGTAATAATAATAATAATAATAATAATAATAATAATAAATAATAATAATAACAACACAGCGTCTTACTACCCGTTCGGGTTATACGCATTTACGCTAACGTGTAATGTTAGGGTGATTGTTAGATGGAATGGAGGACCTACAGTTTTACGTGGGATCCGAACCACGGTGGAGGCCTGGCATTCCCCACACTCCCAAGATGTGATTAATACACGTCTTGTCAGAGGTGAAGGAAGGGTTTGGCAATCAGATAAATCTGTGCCGGAACCAAGGATTGAACCCTGGACCACTAACACAGAAATTTGACACCTTACCCCTAGACCGCCAGGTCACCAGCTCTCCTGTAACGCTGGCCTGCTGATTACGGGCAGATTAATAATGTTCGAATCCAGTCGTGACTACTGAAGGTGGTTTTTCTTAAATAGAACCACTCTACTTATATGCAAATGCGAGTATATTATCTCTAAAATGCTTCCTTCCTCATCCTTAGCCCATTAGAGTAATTATTATAATATATGCATTTAGCCTGAATAGGTAGTAAGACACAATGATTTAAAAAAATGAGTTATCTTGAAGTTAAAGTCATAATATTGTGCCTGATCTCATTGTCATAAATAATTTAAAAGCTTTAATTCATACATATATGTATACATTTTATGTCTCTATACTTATTATTTTTAATCGTGTAACTATATTAATTTTTAGAAGTGTTTTTGAGTACTTAATTAGCAATGTTGGTGCTGCTCTGAGATTTTAGATCTCGGATTGGTGTGCAATGTTAGTTTACCATAATATTGTGATTTTAACTGTATTTCTTTCCTCCTTTCTAAAGAAGAAAGCCTTGATAACTTTGAAAATATGTAATCCTCATACTGTGCCTTTATCTTTGTGTTAAAAGAACATTGAGTTTGAAAATTTATGTTTTTTCCAAGAAATTTGAGAACATAATAAGCCAAAAATGATAAGGCACTCATTCATGTTTGCAAATTTAAGTTACTTTCAGATATTCTAAAATAATAATTGCATCAACTTGATTTTTCCTTTAATTCAATATACCATAAACAATTAAATACCATTCGTTGAATGTAACAGATGATATTTTTATAATAAAAATTTAAAGAAATGTGGTGAATTTAAAGTTGACACAGAATTGTTATGAAACTAAAGCATAAAAATATTCTAGTCAGATCAACCCAATGTTACTTTATTATTCTCTATTTCTCCCCTAATTCAATAAATCACCATCAGCTTCTACGATGGCCGCATGGTCTAAGGCGTCACTCTCATGTTAGACTAGACTACAAATGGCAGGTTGATCGGGGTTCAAACCCGGTCGGGTGCACAGAAGATTGTTTTTCCAAAATTGTTTTTCATTCTACCTCCACGCAAATTCGGGTGCACTTCCTCTCAACAAAATCTTCCAATCCCTAACCCATTAGTGTAATTAGTACATGGACATATAAACCGAAAGGGTATGTCTAGTAAAGCGTGGTGCTAAAAAAAATATTATTAGTGAACATTAAAATTGTATTAAATTTTTACAAAATCGCTAATGAAGTTTTTTTGAACCAATCTACTTCTGGTGTTTGATTTTTTGAATAAAGTTTAGTTTCACTATGTGAAAATATTTACAACGGGGCTTTTTTAACCGTGCTAAGATGCTTCACTTAACCGTGTCAAATCGTTAAAGTATTATATTATTAAACCATTTTTGAATTAATTAAAATTGCTTCTGAAACTTCAAGCATAAAATAACATTTTTTTACTCTTGAAAATAATTATTGATCTTGGTTACCCCTATTGTCGTACCAAATTTGATCGCAAATTTAGTTATATCAGAAGGTGTACAAAATAATTCTAACAAAAATTAAACCTTATTTGTAAAGTAGACACATTTTACTTTCCATTTATATTACAAATATATTTGAAGCAATACTGGTTTGGTTTATAGCTACCCAACTTTGTTTGGCTTGATAAATATGGTACATAATCACTCATACTGTTTATTCCTTGAAGATTTTAATATAACGAGATATAAGATACCTCAAAATGAAGAGAAAATAAACATGAAAGGCTGGAGGTTTCTTGGTATTTGAATTGAATACATTTGCACTCTCCAGTAAATACAGGAGTTTTTAAGTGAAGGTAAACATTTTGAAGGGGAGATTTAGATCTTTGGGAGGAATGATTCTTTGTTTAATGTGGTAGAAGAAATTACTCTTCAGTGATCTTGATAGGTTTATGGCCACATTTTGAATATTTAATTTAAATATATCTAAAAACTAACAGATACATCAATAAATTTTTTTAATACAGGAAAGTACTTACATCAAATATAATTTTAGTAATTTTAATGTGTGTTTAGTTGGTAGAAAATAAACATTCAAAGACAACTTTGGAGTTTAAAATATGTTAGTTAACATTGAATAATATATAGACCTATGTTATTAAACATTTTTTCATGAATTATTATTATTATTTCTGCTAATTACTAAGTTAAATCTCAATCTATTTCTCACTAACTATGATGTTTAGCAACAAACATTTATGTTGGCTAAGTATTAGTATTCATCCTAATTTGTTATTATTACCACAAGAACAGTTACAAAGGATCCAATAATAATGAAAAAATACCAGTTGTCATATATGATGTTTAGAAAGTTAATACCAGATTGCGTCTGGCAACAGCTATCAACAATTTTAAACCTTTACTAGAAGATTTAGTTTCTAAGGGGAGCAATTATTAGAGTTATGGAAATATTATACAACTCTTGACGTTTAATCTAATGAATTAAACTAAATGGTCTTCATTATAATTGAAACTCTCGCATAATTCTTAGGGTATCAATATAATATATATATATATATATTTAGTTGGGTTGAGAAAAACTTTTCAAAGTTAACATATTTTTTGGGATATTTATATTTAAAAGTTGTTTGTTGTATAAGTAAAATATATAAAATAAAAATTAACACAAAAAAAAGAATCACTCTAGTGTTAAAATAGACGGTCGATGACAAAGATCTAGGGTTTCAAATTCCGGGCAGGTGTACTAAAAGTTGTTTTTCCAAAATGGTTTTACACTTCACTCAACGCAAATCCAGGTACTATTTCTCTAAATTCAGCCTTCCTAGTTCCTAAACCACTAACGTAATTAGTACATGTGTGTATAACCTGAACAGGTAGTGAAACTCAGTGATAAAAAAACTAATTATTATTATTATTACTAGCACCGCGTCTTACTACCCGTTCGGGCTACAGGCACATACGCTAATGTGTAATGGTAGGGTGATTGTGAGATGAAATGGAGAACCTACAGTTTAACGTGGAATCCTAACCACGGTGGAAGCTTGGCAGTCCTCACATTCACAAGTTGTGAATAATACACGTCTTGTCAGAGGTGAAGGAAGGGTTTGGCAATCAGATAAATCTGTGCCGGGACCGAGGATTGAACCCCGGACCCCAGCACAGAAGTCCGATACCTTACCCCTAAACCACCAGGTCACCGATAGTGTAAATATAATTTCCTGGAGATATATTAAACAAAATTTAAAGAATATTGTTCTCCAATATGGGAAGAGTGGATGACTGAGGGGAGCATGTTTAGTATGGTTTTTGAAAAGTGTTTACTAATTACTGTTTACTAATTATTAGTGTATATGTATTTGTAGGCCTCACAAAGTAAAAAGCAATTTAGCCTAAAATGAATTCTAATTAATTAATTATTAGTAACTTATTTTTTAGGCTAAACTTACCTACTCTAAGCACGTTGTAAAAACACATAATCTTCTAATCTTAAATGCTGACTTACTCCAATAAATTGAAAAACGACACCTGGACACGGGAATCTAACCCAGGACATTTAGAATAGCGTACCAATGTTCTACCACTCAAACTATCCCAGGATAGTCTCGTGATCAGGGTCATTCCTCACTCATATTTTAAGGCAGAGTCTGTAACGGACATGCGAATATCATCGGCTAATACAAGCTACCGTTGGTACCCCAGCCACCGGTGTCTCGGTTGTGGCTTTATGCTACTAATAGTATGAATACATTGTACATTCCAAGCGAATCAGTATGGAAGAAAGCAACGCTATAGTATTAAATATATATGAATGGCGAAACTTAGGGAATAACTTAAATTGTGATTTTAGTAGGAAGATCAGTAGAAGTTAGTTACTAAAATTACTAATTTAAAAAAATATATATATTCATACATAAGGTCGTGTTATCTGAACCTGTCATTTTTGATAGATTATATCAATACCTATTGAATAACATAAATAATACTGTAAAATTTTATCTATTTGGGCCGCAAATTAATAGGTTTGAAATTTCTATACTTTTCTTTCAACCAAAATCAGGGTTTAGGTAAACACATCCCCTTGCACGAGTAGTCCACTTTCTCCCAAATCCTCCTTTCCTCTTTTAAAAGGGTAAACAAGTTTGTTCAGTTATTACCCATTAGAGCAAAGGGTTTACACCCACATTGTATCATTGAAAAGAAGGGCTAATCAATGTTTAAAAAAAATTGATTATTTTTTTTATTGAAATATAATTTTGTTCAAATATTATATCAAATTAGTTTTTAAGGCTGTACATTACTTTTTTTTTCAAAATCAATATTTAGATTTTGAGGACGGAAATACTCCTGGATAGATCAATAATTAGACAATTGATGTACTACACCAAAGGTCCCAGGATCGATGTTCATGTTTATATGCCATTTTTCAATGTAGAAGCTTCTATAACCGTAATTAACAAATATATTATCTTGGCTATTTAATCCATCATAAATATATATTATACAACTCTTAAAATCGGATATATATGGTAACAAAATGTACTATGGTAAGATATGTATTAATATTTATTTAAAAAATTGTATCATGCTGAGGTCTTAAGATTGTTTTAGTAATTTTTTAATTTAAAATATATATCTTAAGAAAAAAATCCCTTAATGAAGTAAGTTCACAAAAAATAACTAAGTAAACAATAAGAAAATCCTTTACCCCCCTGAGAACTAAAAATATAATTATGTCCTTTTGCCATTTCACTTCACAAATCTAGGCCTATGATTAAAAAAAATTATTTCTTTGTTGGCTTTCATACAATCAATCAGAAAGCAGGTTTTAAGCCTTTAATTTGAAATTGTCAAGCCAAATCCAAAATAGTTTAAAAAAAATTAGCACCGCGTCTTACTACCCGTTTAAGTTATACGCCTATTTACTAATTACTCTACTGAGTTAAGGATTATAAAGGCTTAATTTAGAGGAATTGCACCCACACTTGCGTAGAGAGAGAGTTGAAAAACATATAGGAAAACCACTAAGATTGCAACCGACTGGGTTCAAACCCCGAGCTCCCCGTTTTCTGCTTCCACATTTTCCAACACAATATTAGCGTGTTAGACCACGTGGCCACCGAATCGGGTGATAGCTAAATTATGTGTGCAGTAAAATTGATCACCTTTAGGGTAGGTTAAATTTAAGTGACCAGATAATATATTTTAAAATATTTATTACTTTTTAGTATGGGATTTGAAAAGGTGCCAATCAATTTCCTATAAGGCCAATCCTTCTTTAAAACATTTGAAAGGATCTAATCAACTGTATATTAAAAAAAAGTTATTTAGGTGGCGAGAAGGGACAATATATTATTAGTATAAAAATTATAATATTATAATTATACAGCCCATACAGTACCATATAAGGTTTTATTATTTTGTGCTAAGCACAGCTGTGAACATATAATAAAATTGTGTATTAAAGAAATATTAATATGGAGGGGTGTATTTTTTTATTTGATACATTTATATACATAAATTAAACTTGATAGTAACTTACTTATAATAATTTAAAAAAATCGCGAAATAATTTTTCAATGACAATGTGAATTTATGAAGAGAGATTTTGTTTATAAATTAATTTTATTTATAAGTGGTATTTAAAGTGAACTTTCTGAACGAACTGATTTTATTGGCACGTTCGAATTTCTATAAGCGAGAGCAAAAGGGCTTATCAATTTGACCGTAAAGGTATTTTCATATACCTTCCAGGGTTATTTTACATACCACAATCGACATGAGACCTGCGGCTCCACTTCCCCTCCGAAGGAAGTTGTGCTACGAATTGATATTTATTTTATTGATACATTTTGGTACAAAGAATATACTAAGGTTCAATCATAAATGAATTACATACACCAACATGAGTATTCTTACAAGAATTACTAATAAATATTCATCTACCCACTATACAACTGTAATTTTTTGAGGTATTAAATTGTATCCTCTTGAATCCACAGTCTTAAACATTTATTGTGTATCTACAGTAGTCCCATGGCTTCTTTGGTGCTGACTAACAGCTCACAGCTGACAGCTAAAATCTTTTAAAAGCTACCAGACCAAATTATGTGTCCCTACGCCGAACCATATGATCTGCAAAAACATGTGTTTAGCAGCTGTCACTTCTGACGGTCAAAATTTAGGTATTATACCTAAATGATTACTGTCAGAATTCAGCTGTGAGCTGTCAGTCAGCACCAAAGAAGCCATGGGGCTACTGTAAATACTCTAAAAGAACCATCGTGTGTACATGTTAGTAATAAACAGAACACTTGGTATGTAAACACTTGGAAAAACTAAAAATATTAATCTGTTTTTAATAAAACGACCTGTGTTAGGGTAACGTTTTACCTAGATCTATAAATTAGTGACGCTAATGCTCTAAAACTATATATTAACATAAGTTTTGTATTAACAAAATTTGTGTATTTGTACATCTTACATACAAATATTTCAGAAATAAATATTACATACGTTTTTATGTTTTCCAAATTACATAATTTGTATCATCATTCCATGAATATATTTTTATAACTAATTTTTTTATTATTGTTTTTAATCTGTAGACGTTATAATATAAAAATTGGTCATTACCGAATTAAAACTCACATTAAAATATGAATGTCCTTTTAAAATTGCAAGATTCGCAACCAGATTTAGACCACTGCCCCATTCTAGAATGTACAAACCCTCTCCATTGGTGTGTGTTAGCTTACATAATGCAACAGACATTTCCGCCCCACCTAGAAGCTTAATATACTTCTAAATGACGTTACCACGAATTAAATTTTGAAGAAGATCCCGCGCAAAATTTAATGGATGTTGCTGTGGTTTTAGTGTGTTGTGTGTATGTGTATGTGTATGTGTATGTGTGTGTAGTGGAATTAAAGGAAAGGGGTAGGGTGTAACGTAGGGTAGGTTCGTTCCATGCGGATGATGCAGGAACGGATGTTGGTGTTCATGGGTTGTAGGGAGGGCGTGAGGATGTGGGAGAGGGGGTTAGGGAGACTGTAGGGGAAAGGCAGCCGACATGATGGAGGAGGTCTGATGGAAACGTGAAAATTTGATGAGTTGGAAAAAAAAAACACCATAGAAGGGGACCTCCAACTCTCACTGGACAAGGAAAAAGGTAGAATTATAACAGTTTGAAGCGCCATTTCAGACGGTGGTGGAGAGACGCACTTATGTTCTACGATAGTGGTGCCCCTGGCGGTGGAGGGTTGCAGATAAGTTCTAGGATAGCGGCGCCCCTGGCGGTGATACAAGGGGAAGAACAAAACTTGGTAGCTCCCTTAATGAGTTGTAATAACACAGGCTACGTGGGATGATCTAGTTGACTTCAATTTGCTGTTTAGCAACAATGAAACGTTTATCTTGCGAGGTGACCACTCCCTTTATAGCCCTTATCGCGCGCAATATACTTTTATGTTTACTTTACTTGTTTGTTTACTGTACATAAAAAATCATCAGGGGTGAACTAAATATCCTCGTGATTAAAACTGAGTCTAAAGCTCCTTTTAACTCTTACTAACATTTTTTTATTAAAATCGATTGTGTTCTCTATATTGACAAAAATTAAATATGACAAACATGTTTGAGACCTTGCACGAATAATATTTATTTATTATATACACAGATATGAAATAATTATTTAAAATTAAGGGATTTAAAATAAAATTTCAGAAACTACGCTGGAGTTGTATCTATAACTAAACAAGTGTTTTGGAAGGTCTTCATAATACTCGTTTTCAAAAAAAAGGGCTTATTCAGATAGAGTATTCAAAACCAGTAAGTTTCACCAAATATTAGCCCATACGAGCTAGTTTTAGGATAAGAGAAAATACTGTAATTTCTTTTTCTTGGCCGCATATTAGTACCCGTTCCGGTTATACAAATACATTAACCATGCAATGAAATAAATAATTATTATTTAGCACCACGTCTTACTACCCGTTCGGGTTACACGCTTTAAGTACTAATCACGCTAATGGATTAGGAATTGGGAAGGTTTAATTAAAGGAAGTGAGCCCGCATTTGCGTGGAGGGAGAGTGGAAAACCATTTAGGGAAAACCACCTCCAGTTCACCCGACCGAGATTCGAACCTCGATCTCCCCGTCCTCAGCAGTCAAGCTCAACACGAATAGCGCGTTAGCCAACTACGCCACCGAGGCGGTTCAATGAAATAAAGAAGAGGAATGTTGAATTTCAAAGAAAATATACTCGCAAATGCACGGAAGGAGAGTGGAAAGCCATTTAGAAAATATTTTTAAAATATATATAATCAAGACTCTTAATTCCCCCTTTTTTTTTCTCGTCACCGAAATATCAGTCAAACACGAACGTAAAGCGCAGACAGTACAAAGAGGATTGACACTTACGGCAGTGTAAATTGGACGTGTTCATATATTCAATCAATTTTTAACACTGAAGGCGCACATTTGTAGACCTAATTATACTAGTGGATCGTGAAATGAATTCTGCAATTTATGTTAAAATTTTGTTAGTTTTTTTTTACAGACTGATGCAAACAAAGAATATTTGTACAGATGAGCCACGACACACATAGCATAAAAGTTGAAATTTCTATATGAAAGTCAGGTTTTCGTTGGAAACTACAATTTTTGCAGACATTTTGGACCTCTAAACTTTAAAATGAGATGTCGTTTGTCAAAATATGTTCGATCATTTCTTCATAATTTATATTTCAGAAAAATAATATATAAACTTATATTAGCAATCTATAAATTTTAAATTTGGTTTATAAATCCTCATTATATAGCCTATGTTTATATTAATATATGTATATATACAATATAAATATACGTTTCATATATATATTAATTTTTAAATGTACTGGATTATTAAACGTTAAGATGCATTTACATATTACTTATTATCTTTATTTTATTTTGAAAATAATAATTTATGACGGATATCTTTCAACACACGACATTATGCATTAATAAAGACTAATTGAAAATATGTATTCTCAGTTATAATCCACATGATTCCTATTCCTTTAAATTTCCCATATCAAGATAAATTATTGTGATCGGGAAAAAAATCAATATCGAGAATAAGAAAATTGTTTACGTTTTATATGAACCTAATTTTAAAAGGTGGATTTTTTAAATTCAGCCTGTCCCCATGTAGGATTGTCTGTTCTGTCAGTCTGTCCCTGACCAAGGATCCAAAACTGTTATAAGGATTTTGTTCAAACTTGATATCTAGATTTAATAGGACTATACCAATTAAAAAAAAATCTATTTCTCCAATAAAGATAGTTTAACAATGAGCAATATTTTTCAATTCAATATTTTTCTAATATGGCTCAAACGATATTCTTTAAAATGCGTTTGCATACGATTTGCTTGAAGTAACAATTAACACTATATACATCTTGTGAATGTGGGGAATGCCAGGCCTCCACCGTGGTTCGGATTCCAAGTTAAACTGTAGGTCCTTCATTTCATCTCACAATCACCCTACCATTACACTTTAGCGTAAGTGCGTATAACCAGAATGGGTAGTAAGACGCGGTGCTAATAATAATAATAATAATAATAATAATAATAATAATAACACTATATATTTTGATTTGGGTAAAAATTCGACTGAGGAGTTATTTTGGAAAATTCGAATTATTTTTAAAATGGTTATTATGATTTTGCTTAAAATATATATCTGAATAGTGTTTGACATGAACATGACAAATAAAAGTTGTATACTTGTTAGGAGGGAGGGGGTGAATCTGGCTTTGGACTTTTTAAAATTTGGATATTTAAAAAAAATTGGGTTTTGGTAATTCTGTTCAAAATTGGCATTGGGAAACTAGTTCACATTTCATAATAAATCTTTATTCATCTAAAATAAATTAATTTAAGTGTAGTGTAACTAAAACAAATTATAGAAAATTTGAATATTTTGGAAATTGACTTTGAAGATTAAATTCAAAATGGAAATAATATAAACAGAATTGATTTTCATGATGCATAATAATACGTTTTTATTTTTACAATAAACAAATAATCTTTGGGTAGCTAACACATTATTTAGTTTTGAAAATTTGCAATTTTAAAATATATTTGAACAATTTGGTTTTAAATGTAGTTATTATTGTGATTGACAAGATGATTTGTTTGATTTTATGAGTTCTATTTTTGAAAATTTTCTTTGAAGCCATAATATACAAAATGATAAAGTTTATGTGATTTAGTGAATTTTAGACTTTAGATGAAGTGACAGTAATCACAAACAAAGTAATAAACTTAATTTTGGTATGAGATGTTTCCAAATAAGTTTACAATTTAACCATTTTCAAAGTAAAACTGATACTAAGCTACATTGGTATGCCCTTTGTGTCACTGTTCTTCTAATATAAGGGGGAGAATGTAAGGGTATGAATATTCTCTTTTATGACAAGCATAAAGAATTACTTCAAAGAGTTTCTTGGGTAAAATACATGCGAGGGCGAGATCATTGTCTGCTCTTACACAAAGGCATCACCGACGATGTATTAGACTTGCTTGGGCTACGACGAAGCTTCCTTCAATAACGTTCTATCAATATTGTATTGAGATTTATTATGTTACAGTGTTGGGGCTGGTCGAAGATGACTAACGTAGCTCTAAGGTGTATGGCTAAGAATATACTCTAATGAAGATAGGAATTTACTCCCTCCATCAAAAACGTACTTTATTTTAGGTGATGGGTGACCTGGTGGTCTAGGGGTAAGTTGTCAGACTTCTGAGCTGGCGGCTGGGGTTCAATCCTCGGTCCCGGCACAGATTTATCTGATTTCCAAACCCTTCCTTCACCTCTGACAAGATATCTTGTGAATGGGGGGAATGCCAGGCCTCCACCGTGGTTCGGATTCCACGTTAAACTGTAGGTCCTTCATTTCATCTCACAATCACCCTACCATAACACATTAGCGTAAGTGCGTATAACCCGAACGGGTAGTAAGACGCGGTGCTAATAATAATAATAATAATAATAATATTTTAGGTGATGAAAGTAGGGGGCACGTGTTATGAACATTTCTAAAAAAATGTATACACTATTTAATATAGAGTCACACTAGATAAAATAATTTTCATACTTTCTATTAAAAATACAAATGTATTACAGTTATTTTGTACACCACGTCTTACAAACCGTCAAGTAAATTTGAATTCAACTGCATCTATCGAGTAGGGATGAAAAAAAAGAGTAGAATTTAATGGAAATATTACCATATTTATATAATCTCTGAAAATTAATTACTATAACACCTTAAATACACCTGCCTTGACTTAAGTCCTAACCTCAACATGTATAGTAAAACTGACTAGACGAGCTTGAAGCATAGCCCTCATGTCCACCAATGCTTATAAAATTTATTAAATTCTCTAAAACAATTTTAAAGTAATTTGGAGAAACCAAACTTTCTATACATAAATCAGTTATTACAAATTTTCTCTTGCACGGAAATGTAATTTGAAAATATTTCAGATTTAGTGTTCATACCATACATCATAACTTTATTGATGTTGATTTTATTTAATACTTTAAAATTATTTGACTATATATTCTATACCAAATGAGCGCAGAAAAAATGGTGTGATCAATTAAATTAATGTAAAATGCATAAATTAAGGAACTTGTCAAAATTCTAACATTTTTTCTTGTTCTAGTTTAGTTAACATTTTAAAAACCATCGCAGACGCCAACATACATAAAATAGATTTAATTTAATTCATACTATGATTATATTAAATAAAAATATTGCACCCAATTTTTTTAAAACTATATTGGCTAAGTTTTCCTCCTAAAATGACTTTACGTCCGTATAGTCTAATCGATAATAAATTGTGAGTCTTGTTTATGCATGGTTTACTTCAAAATCTAGGTAGGCATAATTTTATTCAACCTGGAGGGTTTTATTTTAAACTCTTTTTTTTTCTCCCCCACCTCCCCCAACCTGTAGGCCCCCTATATTTCAATACATAGAGACTAGGGATTTCTCGCATGGCTGAGTATCACTCGCAATGCCTGTCTTTTGAACCTTTAACACAACACTTGTTGGTGAAGTGTATTAGCGAACTGGGAAAGTTGAAGCGGTTTAAGTTCAAAAGAGTAAAATAGAAGTAATAAATATTCATTCCTTAAGGAAGAACAGCTTTAATGTATGATCACTAATGTTCTAGAACTTTCATAGTCCATCATAGAAAAGTTAAACGATTCTCGTGTAAAAGGATGTAGCCTCAAGGACTATTCAATTCTCATAATTAATATATAACTTACTTTAATATTTTACGTTTCTGATGAAAGTGATTTTTTTTAAATTACGTTCTATCATTTAGACATAATGTATTCAATCAATTGATGAAATGTAAGCTATTAAGAATTACTATATAAATAGAATACATGAATACATATTTACGCCGTGTTTTACTACGTATCCGAGCTATAATTTTAATTCATCTATTGGGCTAGAGACAAAGAAGGTAGACGTCAAAGGAAATGTACCCGAATTTATTTAGATGGGAGGGATGGAAGGAATTTTTAATAGCACTGGATCCTTCCACCTATTCGGGTTATAATCCTATGTACTATACGCTAATGGGTAAAATATGAGTAAGGTGGAATTTTAGAGGAAGTGTACTTGCATTTGCGTAGAGGGAGAGGAAAAAAGGTTTTCGAAAAAACAAACCTCAGTACTTCAGCCGGGATTTGAACTCCGGTCTCCTCATCATCGGTAATCAAGTAGATTGCGAGAGTTGTTCCTTAAACCCCAACGGCCCGTAGGCTAGATACGGCTCACTTACTGATTTTGTCTTCCCCACAAAATATTTAGCAAATAAACAATTGTGTTCATAAAAATATACTAAAAACTAATGACTATTTGATGTACCTATAATATAAATTTGACATATTTGCCTCGATATTTTTTTAAACTGGCCAGCCAATTTTTTTTAAACCCACATGACCCACGATACCAAAAAGTTGGCTGACACCTGACTTAGACCATGTGGACACTGAAGTGGGTTGGAAGTAAACTATTTTGTAAAAAAAAAAAAACTTTTTAATTTGCAGATTGGATTTGAAGCCCAGCCTTGATTTCCCGTGACTGGCAAACGAGACTGGATACATCTGACATTTGGTCGACGTGCCTACCATTTTGGGTTCTACAGGATTATTCACTTGGAACTGAACATCCTGTATTTTGGTGATTGTTACTTTCTTAGCTTTATTAGAACGTACAGTTCAAGGTTATATTCATATTCGTAAAGGTCTTAATATTATTATTATTAGCACCGCGTCTTACTACCCGTTCGGGTTACACGCTCTTACGCTAATGTGTAATGGTAGGGTGATTATGAGATGAAATGAAGGACCTACAGTTTAACGTGGAATCCGAACCACGGTGGAGGCCTGGCATTCCCAAGGTCTTAATAAATTAGGTTGTATAGGTGTTCAAACTTTATCTGAAGCTATTTAGTTGTTTAGTAGTTTAGTTGTGCTCAGTTCCAAATGAATCATCCTGTACCTATGGTCACTTGTTGACAAGTTATACTTTTAATGATATACCTCCCATTTTATGTGTGATATTTAAAATATATATCGATTAAAATAATAGTTTGATTTATTTATGGTAAATATAAACTATCCTGAGGTTCTAACATACTGTCAGTGAACAATTTCTTAGATTAAACTTTAAAATATAAGTATGAAATAGACCCATCGTTGGCCACGTGTACTGAACGCCTAGCTCATCTATTCTCCCAGTCTTGTGTGATGATGATGTTTTATTTCTAAAGGATTTACAAATTAATTTCACGTCACATGTGGGTAAATTTCCTCTAAATTCTACCTAATTCCTTCCTACCAAGCCGTTTTTTTAGTTAAGCACTTACTGTAGGAATGTGTAATAGTATTACGTAATAAGTAAAATAAACAGATATAAAACACCAATAGAAAAAATCACCAAGTTAATTTAAATAAATAATCAATAAACTATTTCTTAGAATAAAAGTTGTATTTTGCTAGTTGAAAGTGAATACAATGAATCAAAGAACTGAAACAATTTAATTTATAAGGAACACAGAATCCAAAACCAATATAAATTATTTAAAATTGAACGCAGTCCAAACATAAAAGCCCAACTCACGGTCGGTTTTCAAAGATATTTAAAAATGATGACAATAAAACTATAAATCACATCTAAGTGCGGTTTTGTATACTATTTAATCGACAACAGTGAAATAAGGATTCATAAAATAGTTTTCCCACGTTTAAATCTATTTTTTCCCATGGGTCTTTAAAAAAAACTAGAACTTCTTTAAGCTCTCTGTGACTGAATGCAGGTATATTTCAAGCTGTTTTTCTCGCAGATTTTACGCCATATTGAACAATAAACATATAAACTGGAATATAAAAATTAGATGGTCTAGATAAAATAGACTCAAGTTAACTACAAATACCATACACAAATTTCTTGAGTCACTAGTGTGACATATATATATCCGTAAAACTATATATGCGCTTAAGATATATACGCGCCCATTAATAGTAATATTTGAATAATTTAATATTGTGCTTGCTACATTTAGTCGTCAATTTGTAGTAATGAATTTCACTTTTCTTCAAACCGACTAATGGGAATTAATGTAACTTCTATTTAAAACAGGATAGTTGAAAATTTTAAGTGTGAAATAAGACTTCCGTCACCTCACAACCCTTGTGTAAGGGGTAATAAGATATCTTAATAAGTGTGATTATTTTTCAATGCGCTTTTATATCCATCCAAAGAAGTACGATTTTATGCTTTGAGTTAAATGTCTCAAATTATCAAATATTCCAGTATTTTTTTTACTAGATATAGCAAAGTTTTCCTTGTGTTTTAACGGTTTTCCAGATGCGTGACAACCTTGTAGCATGAATGTCTAATCCAAATGGAAATAATGTTTATCAACAATAGCTCTTTGCAAATTTATCATAAATATACTTCAATCCCTTCCACGCACAAAAAAATTATCTTCCTACACCTGTAATCCTGAAAAATTAGGAAACCATACATATTTGAGTTTCTCAGCTAGGTTTTTCTTAACGCGAGTTTGTTAAATGAGGCACATAATCAGATCATATTATAAAATGTTACCTGAGAATAAGATTATTATTTTTATTACTATTGATTTATCGTAGGTTGAGACCTGATGTAAACAAATCCACGTGAAGGTCTTATGCTCTCGTTTGCTACTTTACAGACTTCAATGGTATCCTTTCACTAAATAGTCGCTCCTATGTTCTGTATTAAACTTGTTTTAAAATAACATTAGTAAATGATTATAACTAAAATTAGCCCTTCATTTGATTAAGAAAACATACTTTAATCTTCGCAAGTGCTATTCGAATACCAAAATAAACTCCTGATTCAGCGTTTGTACGCCATGATACAGTCCTTATAACATGTTAACGTCAAGTCAACAACGGTCAGTCGACAGTTCATCTCGGCAACGTTAAGTTGTGCTTTCCGTGTATTTATGGTGTTTGATGAGTCTGGCTCGAGTTTTGTTAAGCATAAGACAGAGGATTTAAAAGCTTTAAAAATTACAAAAAAGCTTGTTGTGACCTACTTTTCTATGGCACTGACTATACATGGTCACGCCTGTTAAAATATTTTTTTATTATTTATTATTATTATTTAGCACCACGTCTTACTACCCGTTCGGGTTATACGCTTAAGTACTAATTACACTAATGGCTTAGGAATTGGGAAGGTTGAATAAAAGGAAGTGAACCCGCATTTGCGTGGAGGGAGAGTGGAAAACCATTTAGGAAAAACCACCCCCAGTTCACCCGACCGAGATTCGAACCTCGATCTCCCCGTCCTCAGCAGTCGGGCTCAACAGTCGGGCTCAACACGACAAGCGCGTTAACCAACTACGCCACAGAGGGGGGTTTAAAAATATTGCACTGGTGTTCCAAATATGTAAGTCCTTCGTGTAGTGATGAGAATGTTTGTTTGTTTCAGATCCTAGGTTTGGATGAATCAATAATAGATACATTCAGAATTTAAGCTATATCAAAAAAAATGCATAGGTTATCAAAAATGTTCTTATAAAAACCATACAATCCTCAAGAGAGAAAGTCGTACATTACACTGATTCATTTGTGATCCGTCCAAGCTCCCAACTTTCTCCGATATTTATCAAAGAATCGATTTGAGAGCGTTGTTTTTCTCTCAGTGAAAACCTTTCTTTGCACTTACTATCAGTGTGTTAGATTTTCCTTTTGTTCGTAGGGTAAGTTCAGTACTTAGGGCTCTCGTGTGTAAGGGGAATGAGGGTTTGGTCAAGGGAGGAGAAGGGGTATGGAGAGGTACGGAAGAAGAGAAAGAAATCACATTTTCAGCATTGAAAGAAAAAGGAGTGTAAAATGAAGACGTATGTTTCCCTTGTGGTATCAAACAAGAGAAAAATCTTTTTCCCCCCCACCACCCTGCTTACTCCTGATAGACAAACATATATTTACTCACTAGATTTTTCTTCAAAAGTTCTAGGTACATTGAATTCGTTGTAAACAATGAATAGTTTACAATCGAGACCTTGAGTTTTATCACATGCTATCACGCTGTGCAAACAATCGTAGCTTCTCAAAACCAGATGTTCAAAACTCTGCTCTTTGAGTACTCACTCTTTATAATAATATTTATTGGAAAGGAAAACTGTTTCCGTTTTATTTTTCTCTCGCTAAAAGAGAGCTAGATGTATCTCTTCTTTACTTCAAACGATTACGGTTCTTCTGAAATATTTGTATGTTTTACGTTATTATAGACCTACCCTGAATCACAGAAGGCGTATAGCTCTTCATAAAATATTAATCATAAGCCTCTCATTCAAAAAGAAAAATTTACGTCTGGTGTATCGTTCATGGTCCTCTTATCAAGAGGGTTAACATTATAATTAAAATTATTATTTAAAAAAATATACTTGAATTAAGACTTTTTTTTATTCAAAACGAAGAAAAGTGTTCAATCACAAAATATTTCATTAGTACACACATTTATCAACATATTTTCCAATGAAACAAATATTATATATATAAAGATTTATTAAAAATGATTAATTATTATTAATTATAAGGTAAGTGATTTATTTGAGATATTAATTTATATACGATCAAAAAAAAGGTGTTATTTTAATTATAATCAAAATATCTTATATAAAAGTGTTTTTATGTCCATTTTTAACTTAAACGTTAATAATTGTGAGATTTAATTATCTTAATATCGATTGATTATTCAACCAACTCCTTCCTCAATTAAGTTGCCCTTTGTGAATGTATATGTTATTGTAAAAGTTCGAAGACAGGTATATCCTAGAGTTTATCAATATATGTTAATAAAAGTACGAAATATCTTAGAAAATGTTTACATTTTGAGTTTTAGCCATCTATAGAATCAGGTGGGAGAGATCTTCCCATTTCTATCTTCGACCAGCACTCAAAAGGAAAACAATAACCTAATATAGTCAAACCTTGCCTAACCTAACCTAACCAAGCTCATACAACCTTTATGTCAGGTTGGATTAGGCTTGGTTAGGTTAGTATAGGTCAGGTTATTGGTTTACTTTTGAGTGCTGGTCAAAGCTAGAAATGGGGAGATCTTGCCCATCTGATTCTAGAGATGGCTAAAACTCAAAATGTAAACATTTTTTAAGATATTTCGGACGTTTATCATTAGATATTGGTAAATGCTAGGATATATCGGTAAATTCTAAGATTTATCTGTCTTCAGACTTTTACAGTAACATATATAAATATAATTGTAATCACAGGAAACCCACCAATTTAGGAACATGCATAAAATGGTTGAATTTCTGTACTTCAATCGACTAGTGCTTTTCACAGAGACGTAAGCATTCATACTGACATTAGGTATGTATTAAACGTTTGAATGGTTAAATAACTTTGGTAGTCATATTATAAAATAAAAAAATATATATACATAATAAATTAAAAGTTGTATTTGGGTTCGCTATAGTATAGTATATGATAATATAGCTGTCTTGTATTTTTGCACAAGATAGATTAAAAAACTTATGACTTGTTACATAAACTGCAACCATAAAGTGTAAAACTAATTTTCCGAAGTGCATAACATAACTAATTCCATGCTTTCAGTTTTAATTATTTTTTTCTGTTTGAACACTACAAAACAAATTTATTCTGAAACACTATGAAATATGCGCAATTTTTAGAAGTGTTTATTTAAATATTTTGTTATAAATATAACTAATAATATTTTTGTTTATTTTTAATAGTCCAGAGTTTAGAAAAAATAGGTTTCATTAAAGTAGAAAAATGGTTTAATAGAAAAACATAAATTAATTCCAACAAATAATAAGAACAAATCCTTATAGGATCTAGAATATATTTAGTAGTCACTAGTTATTCATAAGAATCTCAGTTAGTAAATAATTTCTTGTGTAAGATTTTATCTTTGCTATTAATCTTGTCCTATATATAAAAATTATATTGATTCCCTCAAAAATGTTGGAAACCCTATTGGTAATCACATAAAATGTAACACATAATTTTCTTTAAGTTTTTATTTTATTTATTCATTTGAGCTATTTAAAGTGCACTTTATGTATAGACTGATTATATCAGCACACGAGAATCTCTATGAGTAAGAGCGAAATAGCCTACCAATTTTGCCAGGAAAGGTATTTTTACATATATTTCAGGGTTATTTTTAATACCACAATTGACATGAGACCATAGGCTTTACTTCCACTCCAAAGGAGGTTGTGTTAAGGATTTTTATCGTTAAAGAAAAATCCTTCAACCCTTGCTTGCTGAATTTAAAACCACAAACATCGGCTTCTGAGGCGAGCTATTTTTTTATTCAAGTATTCGCTTAGTAAATATAAGGATTATTTTTATTGGTAATTTCTTTAAAAGAGCTATAACTCACTTAATTTACGGAAATATGAATGGTGAAGTTAGTTAAGAAATAAATCTTAATCCTCCGAGTCAAAATATATTTGGAAAATCACTTTGAAATTTCTTGTAAATGCACCCGATACACTTGGCCAGGATTAATGCCACGTCAAACCCCGATCTTCCATTTCAGTACTACAATTGTAAAACACTAAAACCACTCCGAACATATTTACCAGTAAACCTTGTTTAAAAAAAATTCCATGATAATATAAATTAAAAATTATAATTGGTCACATAAACACATAGGAAATAAATGTATTCCACTTGTTTTAGCAATTAATATACGACCATCATTTTCAACATAAACTCGATATTGATAATTTGGACGATGCATTGAAAGTTTATCGTTCGTACTTCACACGTATTTGCGTTTAAAATATTTGGTACTAATATTGTTTGACGTTATGGGTAGCTGAGACTATAAATTGATGGTGTAAAAGTAAGCATAAATTGTATCAGTCAGTTTTAACAAGGTTGTTATAACTAGGGGGGACACAGATGGCCCAAGTGTGCTAATGCCTCTATATTGCACGCCGAGGGTTGGAGGGATGGTAAGCAAGGGGGTGAGAGAGACGGTTTTACAGCATACGTTTGGAAGGAAAAAGAAATAATCCGCGTTCACATACGAGAAAAGGGGAGGAAAAGCATTAAAATATAAGTTCAAGTTTTAAAGTCCCATTTGAAAACATTTTGTAATCGGCTTCCCCCCCCCCCTCCCCCCCCATATTGATCGAGTAAATAATGGAAATCCTTGTACCGTATGGTCCTAACGTAATGTGTTATTCTATGTTTAGTTTTAATGTTTGGACATGACTGTACACACACACACGTATGGTAGATACACAATCTTTTGTGAACTTAATCGAGACGAATGTGTTTTTTAGTAGATTGTGAAGTGATGTAAAACATTATTTTAATGTTAAATATGTTTCTTCCACTTTGCCCTTCTATTTTTGTCCGTTTATATTCTCTCTTCACAAAGCTCTTTTGTTTACTTTCGCTACGATTCTATATTTATTTTAAACTGGTATCTCTCTTTTACTTATTCTCTGATGACTATTTTTATTTGTACGCTCTAATATTTGTACTAAATAGCTAAAAATGGCTTAAAACACATTATCCTAATGGAACAGGATGAAGAAGGACAAATTTTTTGGAGATGGAACGAGCGAAATCTGGTACAAATTATTGAATACCACGTAAAGAACAAACCACCTAAGGTCGGCCCATTGAATCTCTCAGTCACTTTTTCAATCGTCTTTTTGGCATCAAGGCTATTCATACTTAAGTACAATAATGTAATAGGGGGTAGGTTCGTAGAACATGTACCCAAATTTACAGGGAGGAAGTTTGGAAAACCATTTAAGAACAAATAACCTCCCTACACTTGTCGGAAATTCCAACACTGAATTACTTGTAATCACCAAACTATCAAGGGCATAGAAAGAAAAGGGGATTATGGGGTCTGTAACCCCTAGAATTCGATGTATGCTCCTAGGAGGTGTCCCTATATACGTATATAATATTTAATAAACTAAAGTTATTTAAACATCATCTAGCGGATCTACTCTAGAAAAATGAGCTTTCTATGGTCTTGCGAACCAGACTAAACTAAACTTAATCCTGGTATCTACACATGAGGATATCAAGCTCACAAGACGTGATGAATACCTTGCCAATCAAAGAACACGTCTAATAACATATTTTTTATAATATTATTGTGTTTAATTAATAAAATAGTAAACAGATTATTTTGTTGCCAAAATGACAGTAGGCTTTACAAGTTTGATGCAGCTAGTGTATGTATTAGTTGCTCGTGTTTGTTTCGGTGGTGTGCACTTAGAAACCACAACCCTTATATGGTTAAACACAACTCTTTTACCCTATAATAAACCAACCACTCAAACATAACTTCAACATAAATACATAGTCTTTATATTGTTTCAGTTTATTTCCTGCCTGTATTATATAATTGCGTAAACCCGAACGGGTAGTAAGACGCGGTGCTAATAATAATATTATATAATATTGCAAACAGATTCCATAAAACATTTTAGAAAACATTCTAAATAGATTAAAGTAAGGTGTGATATTAATTTTAGTTAAAACGTATATAAAAACACAGGATTGTTATACCAAGCATATAAATTGAAAATTAAAATCAATTAAATTGATTATAAAATTTTTGGTTAAAACTTAGAAAACCTCAGGATTGCTATAACCAGTATATAAATTGAACACTATAATGTATTAAATATTTTATAAAAAATAAATCCGTTCAATTTTAACCACTATTTTTTTAAATATTATATTCAATTCATTATAGTTTTCAATTTATATACTGGGTATAGCAATCCTGAGGTTTTATCAAAATTTTTATAATTATTTAATTAATTATATTTTTCAATTTATAAGCTGGCTATATTAATCGTGAGGTTTTATTTAAGTCCTAATCAAGATTCAATAGAAGATAAGATACCATATAAATTACATCATTAATTCGGCTGTTGCCTTATCTTTCAACATAAATGCTAGAAGCAGTAAATCGTTAGACCATGCCATGCTACCACCGATGCGGGCTTGGACTGTCAGTCGTCTCCAAACTTTTGAGGGTTCGACCCAAATTTTTTTTTTCTTTGAAAGCTTACAAGCGTTTATATCCTAGTTTTTAAGTTTTGTTTTCACTAAATCTTTCCACACCTTTGGGATAACACAATTTAATTATACTTGTGTAAGAAGAATTTAGAAGAAATGTGCCTCTATTTGCATGGAGGGAGAAGGTGAGAAACCGCTTAAGAAAAATTCATTACTAGTACCCCCGGGTGGATTTTTAATCCTGACCTGATCACTGACAAACCAAAAGAGCGTTACGTAAAGCCTATGTAATTTGTTTAAACTTCTGTGACTGGCGTTGTTGCATTTTCGCAACAACTGTATTATTTTTTTAAATTAGGTTTGAAAATTAAAAGTAGTTAGGTCAGAGTTCTTCAATTATTTCCTGTTGCGTATTATGTTGTCATCAAACATAAAAAAAAAAAAGTTTCTTTCTGAGTTACGGGAGTCTAAACTGGCACCATGTAGGAATGTTGTGAATAGGCAACAGCGTTAGTCGTGATGTCAGAAGTCTGTCTCATTACTTCCGTATGTTTAAAATAAAATAGTAGAGTAATAATGTAGAAGTAATTAGTAATTTTGTAATACAGTAAAATATAAAATAAGTCCTTAGAATATTTTGTTATATATTTTTTCTAATAATAAGCTATGATTTTGTAACCGTGAAATATTATTGTAATTTTCTTTTTTTTTTAAATAAAATTTACGAAAATACAATATTATTAAAAATGTATTTATTTAATAATATTGCTTCAATAATAATATTGTGTGTTAAAGTTTGTGTTTTGATTATTATTTAGAACATTATAGAATGTTGCAAAAATGCAACGGTGCTAGTCCTCATGTTTCTTCATTTAGGGCCAGTCCCCGAGGGGTTGTTATAGTGATTATATGAATGCGCCCCTCACCTAGACACTATACTTTTAAAACAAAGTAAGTAAGCAAGAATCTATCAGAGTAGCTTTTTTTTAGCCATTTTAGCCACTTAAATTTCTATTTGAATTTCGCAACTTCCTATAAACATTACTATCACTTAAATAAGTAAGTCTTAAAGCTATAACCTCAACAATCATTGCGACTACACCCGAAACATGCCGCGACCCCAGGGTTGGAAGCCACTGGTCTAAACTACCGAAAAAACCCGCAGCGATGACCACATGGTTCAGGCAATTAGGTTCTCAATGGACTAGTTTGAATCTCGGCCGCACGCGTTTAGGGTAATTTCTTTATGTGCTCCATCACTACCATTTCATGATAATGTGACAACATTTCCTCTAAATTACTTTACTTTATACCTACCCTTGGCTTAAGTCGTTGTTAAATATTGGTGAAAAACTTAATAAAATAAATCATACGCGTTCCATCCTAAGCTAAATTATCCTAACAAATTCTACCACACACGGCCTCTAAAACGTTATTTGGTTTGATAAAGTTGTTCTTCATGTTGGTGTAGGCAAAAACAAAAAAAAAAAAAAAACATTCTATTGAATTACTTTGACAGGTTTAATTGCTTTTTTTTTTCTTCCTAATACGATCCTTTATTTTAATTCACGTTGTTTTAAGAGTAAACTCAGTAAATACCGTTAAAATGACGTGAATAGATCTATTTTTGGACAGGTCTCTCCCAACCCTAGTAGCCAAGGTGCCTAGGCAAGATAAAAGAGTTGGTGGTAGAACGTTATTGTAATCGCTTTTGATGTGTACAGTAGTTCATTTCACGGTGTTTTGTGCGTGAAGGGTTCGTGCGTGTACAATTACAATTAGTAGCCCTTTGTTTCGAGACCGGTCCTGCGTAACTTTAGCTAGGGTTGCACTTGAATCATTTTATCGATCGTAACGCATCTCACGTTATCTTCCACCTACGCGCTTCGAGTATGGGGGTTGATGACACACGCGGAGGGGACTAAACAATACATGTAATGACAAAAACGATAGGTTATATATTTTTTATTTTTTTTTACTTTCTCGTATAAAGTAAGTATTCTAATTGTGAAAAAAAAAATGTTCTTGATGAATCTCAATGTTTTATTTGTCCTTCTAACTCTATAATAGCCGGTCTTACAAATTTATTCGTCCCTCTGTATGTCCGTCGGTGCCTAACCTAAGACCACATACAAAACGGCTTGATGGTTCCGTTCACTTTTGAAATCTAGATATTATATAGCAATACCTTAAGTCCAAATCATGTTTTTGATTCAAGCTTTCAAGTAAAATATAGTTAGTTAATTGATTATATATTATTAATTATATTCATATTAAATTAGTAAGGAGGAGTATAATAAATATTCCAAAGGAACGCTCAATAACAAACAAATATATTGAAAATCTTAAATCAAGAACTATGAAAAAGGATAGATATAATAAAAAGAAAGTAAGTTGAAGATTAAAAAATAAATGAAGATAAAAATTGACGAAGATAACAGGGAATATGTATTCACTAAAAAAAATACTATTAATAAATGTTTAATACTTGAATGACCTTTAACAGCATTTAGATGAAATACAGGCAATAATAATTATTATTATTAGCACCGCGTCTTACTACCCATTTGGGTTATACGCACTTACGCTAATGTGTAATGGTAGGGTGATTGTGAGATGAAATGAAGGACCTACAGTTTAACGTGGAATCCGAACCACGGTGGAGGCCTGGCATTCCCCACATTCACAAGATGTCTTGTCAGAGGTGAAGGAAGGGTTTGGTAGTCAGATAAATCTGTGCCGGGACCGAAGATTGAACCCCGGCCGCCAGCACAGAAGTCTGACACCTTACCCCTAGACCGCCAGGTCACCCTACAGGCAATAAAGAGTCTAAATAAGAATAATGGTTAAACATTAAACATAAGAAGTTAAATTAGTACATGGATAAAACATATGATTGTCAAAATAATCAGAAAAATTTTGATGAACATAAAAATTAATGAAATTTAAGTTAAACAGTAAAATCAAAGATAAAAGGAATACAAATACATGAAATACGTTGAAATAAAGACAAGATATTTTACAATGAATAACTAATATAATATAAGGTTAAAGGTAAAAAAGGTTAAAGGTCATTCAAGTATTAAACACTTATTAATAGCATTTTTTAGTGAATAAATATTCCCTGTTGTCTTCGTCAATTTTCATCTTCATTTTTGTATCTTCAACTTACATTCTTTTTATTATATCTATCCTTTTTCATAGTTCTTGATTTAAGATTTTCAATATATCTGTTTGGTATTGAGCGTTCCTTTGAGAATATTGATTATATCTGGTTGAAAATTCTAAATCATTTGAAAATGTCTATTAAATTTTTGTTTCATTTATGTGTTTGGGAAATGTTTTAAAGGAAAAATATCATTATATACTTAGGTTTTTAAAAATAAAATTTATTTCAGCCAAGGTCTACACACTTTTGGCTGATTTTGAGCATTTGAAATTTTTAAAAAAAGCCTTAAAAATGGCTTTTAAAAATTTCGGGTTTAAAATGAGTAGATTGAAATTATTTTACATAATAAAATAAGTATGCACGTTTGTTTTTCAAAAAAAAAAAAAAATTAAACTATGGATAGTTAAATGATGTGATTATTTTAAAATCGAAAATATACAATTAATAATGACATATGCTCGTGCTTGTATTACCATTTATTTTATTAATAATATTTAGAGACAATTCTGGCAAAGAGAGAATTTAATTAAAGATTGAATGGAACATAGTATTATGAGTGAATTTAATGGAAATGTACTAGCATTGTGTCAAGAAGAGAATGAAAACAAACACAATGTAAAAGTATGCACATTATTATTATTATTATTATTATTATTAGCACCGCGTCTTACTACCCGTTCGGGTTGTACGCACTTACGCTAATGTGTAATGGTAGGGTGATTGTGAGATGAAATGAAGGACCTACAGTTTAACGTGGAATCCGAACCACGGTGGAGGCCTGGCATTCCCCACATTCACAAAATGTCTTGTCAGAGGTGAAGGAAGGGTTTGGTAATCAGATAAATCTTTGCCGGGACCAGTATGCAAATTAATACCAATCAAGGGAAGAATACTGATTTCTAAGTTCACTCTTTGCTTTAATTGCTTACCTCTTTATACACTGCAAAAGCCTAGTCAATTCATTTGATTCGTTTAGATATTTTACAAATATTTTAAAATAATTTTTCAGATATTATGTATACTATATATAATAAAAGGCAAAACCCGCTGACTGACTGACTAACTGACTCACTAACGCAATCACTCATCACCTGATTTATCTATTCTCTGGGTTTGGAAGCTTGAAATTTTGAGTGAAGGTTCCTTTTAGGGCCTGGCCAAGATATAGGACAGGGTTTTGTGAAATTTGACCTCTAATGAATAAGGAATAATGGGGGTTATGGTGGTCAACTTTTTTCAACATTAACAGATATAGTTTTAAAACCAGGGGACATAGAGCGTTTAAATTTTAAATTTAAGATTATTTTATATAGTTGGGTAATATTTTAAAGGGTTCTTCATATTTCAGCCACAATGAGAGTGGAGAGGGTAAGAAAGTTGTGGGACTCACATCACCGTACTTCCCCATCCCATGGGCCTGGAATTTTGAAACTTTTACTTTCAGAAAAATAGCGGGATAGGCCCATGTAAGTTACCCAGAAAAATCATAAACTGAGATGTTCCATAGGAAATTGGGGGAGGGGGGGGGGAAGCTAAAATTAAAAATAACCTTTACTTTAAAAAATTTTAATATTTAATATTTGAAATTTCTATGAGTGAATTGGAGAAAATGTGATGGGCGTTTTAAAATATCAAAAAATAATAGTATTCAGCTATTTCCTAGTATGGTAGAAAATTGAAATTTGGCAGGCAGGTAAAACAATTTCTCCAAATACATATTCAGGGCTGAAAATGTTAAGTATTAATTGAGACTTTGGGAAACAGTGGAAAAATTACACTCATAAGTTTAATAAAATATTTAAATTTTGCAGGCAGGTAGAAGGACAAATCCAGATAACCATATTCATTTTAAAATTCGATATTTCAGACTAAGAGTTGTTTATTTGAGGGAGGGAATTTACTACTTCAAAAACTAATAGAAACAACTATTTTTATTTTGGTATAAAACTGAAATTTGGTGAGAAGGTATAAATAAAATCCACTACTAATAACCATAAGAGACTTAAGATTTTTAAATGGGGAAAATATGTAATGAAAGAGAGGGGTGTGAGAGGGGGGAGGGGAGTGAAGGTACGTAAAAAACTCTAAGGTGAGGCCAATTAGCATAACAAACGCACTGATTACATAATGCACTGTACTAGATCTGAAACGAGTATCCCAAATAAATGAATCCAACCCAAGTTGAGCCAGACCTAAATAATGAATTCTAACAATTATATTTTAAGTTACTGAACCAATAGTTAGAATATACAAATTATAGTGTAGATACAATTGTTTTTATTACTGCCACTTGGAATCTAACACCAAACAATAAACGCTCCCATCGTTTTAAACTAATTAGTCACAAAACCAAATTATACCCATTCTTCTAATTCACAAAACAAATTGAAGCGGATACATTAAAATAAAACACCACTAGGATTACAAACAAAGAAAGGGTGCGTCAACCCTTATTCCTACCCCTTTGTCAGTCTCTTATTTTACCTAGACCCTCCTTCTCCCCTACCTCAACTACAACCCCTCTCTCCTTTTGCAATTGCAGTCTTGCTGCGATCCTAGGGTTTAAACCGTTTGCACGGAAGTAATAACGTGATACTACGTCTGTTCCTTTCTGCGGTAAGATATTCCCAAATGCAATTATACAACATTGCCTTCGTCGATAAGTCTGCAGGGTAAAGGTAAAAAAAAAAAAAAAAAAAAAATAAAGAAGGGTGTAGGAAGAGATGGGTTTCCCTCATGGAGGTAGTCATGTTTACAAGGAAGGGGTTGAACAGAAGTATGAATCCCCTTTTCTTCACACTGTGGATACACATGCCCGCCGAAAATCAAGAGTAGAACTGAAATATAGTCACGTGACAAGCTCTAAGCCGATCAAAATATATAAGCAAAAACTGCGTTTGTCGCTCTGTCCTAATAGAGACAATCTCACCTTTTTTCCGCTCTGCTCTATAAAATTCGCTTTGTAGACCAGTTCAGATTTCAAAACTAACCAGCTATATCAGTACGCATGAACCTACTAAGTGAGATACTAGCCTACAACTGCCTTTACTGTTGCGATGAGTTTTGAAATAATTCGTTAAATGGAAAGATTGTGTGTTGTTCTCGTTCTGTTTTAATTGGTTTTTGACACATTACACCGTAATCTAATAATTAATACCACTTTAGGTTATAAGCATATGTACTGATTACTTTAATGTATTAGGGACTATAAAGGTTAAATTAAAAGGATGTGTACCCGTATTTGCAGGGAAAGAGTGGAAAACCATTGAGTAAGAAATCCCTTCAGTGCACTTGGCTGGAAACGAACCCCAATCTTCCCGTCACATGCGCACACTGGCGTGGGCTATGTTAATGTGTTTGGCTATGTCTATTTTGTGTTGCAAATCATCATAAATCCCGCCTATATTTCTGCCAAATTTCTGCGCCATCGAAGTCGATTCTGTTCCATATTTATATGAACGTGTGAATCAAGCTTAAGGCCCTTGGCCCTGGTAAATGCAAGTCTAAGACCTATTTTGTGAGATGGTGGGTGGGAGGGTGAAAGGCATGGCGTGGCTTCACAACCGAACAAAGTATCCTTCCGCGCCAACAAGAACAAATGGATCACGGAAACCATAGCTACCGGACAAGTCTTGTGGAAAAATCATACGTTTGTAAATATCAGTTTTCTTGGGAACATATGAAATTTTTATATTAATATTTTAAACACCCCTTCTAAGATAATGTATCAATGTTTATTAGTTGTTAAATTTTCTTATTTTTGTTATGCAGCAGGCAGTTTGAAAAATGTCAAAATTATTGATATTTGATCACTGGTAAAATTGGTGGTGTATATAAAAAGTATAACTTAATAAACATGCTTCTATTATTGAACAAACCGTTTCCGAAAATAAAATTGCAAAACAATAAAGAATTATTGAAGATAACCGTTTATCCCCATGCCTTTGCATTTCCACGCCAAATGAAAAGGGCCAACCACCTTAAGAGAGCTACCAATAAACCCCTGTTAATATTGTCTCATAATAAGATCTGTTTCACTTGGCAGAGTGTAGTGTTTGGGGCCTTTGCCAGACTGAGTACCAAAAGGGGTGATGGGACAACCAAAGTTTTCATCAACGTCAATGAGCAGGGAGTACCAGGGGTTTCAAGTAGCAAGCTATGTCTGTTAGTAATCTAAAACTCGGGAGTGACATAATTGAAGAACCTCCCCTCCTTCCTTTCTATTTGCTTTTATACAGAATTATTTCCCCCTTACCACGTTGTACATATCCCAGAGACAATGAAAGGGATGACACGTTTTGAATATAGACTTTCAAGTGAAATAACTTAAGAATTAAGGGAGGTGTGGGGATACTTAAAAGTTCTGGTTTTATTTTGGGGACCACCCACTAACTAAAGTACCAGACGTTGCCTTGGGTAACTGTGCATTGAATTGTGTAGTTAGCCCAGGTAACGCCTTTTCTTGCTTCAAATACACAGGAAAAATCTTCATGTTTTAGTAAATTTTAAAAAATCTAGTCAATAATTTAAAATTCCAGTTTCAAAGTGCACATTTTTATGCACAAGGGTTACTGATTTTAAAATTTGAGTTCCCTGCATGTAGTAGATATCGCGCAATGCTCATGACAAACAAATAAACAAATCCTTCATCTATACGTATAATAAAACTGTAAATTTGTCTGCAAGTTCGATTTATTTTGTTTGTATATAGTCATCTAGAAAAGTGCATATTATATCGAATGGGACTTGTTATGTTGTACTACTTATCTTTAAGAATAAAGGGTGAATGAGCTATATACCATCAAGTTATCTAATAAGTGGGTGAAGAAGTGTCGAAAAAATTGTTAGGGTTGTTACATTTGCCTTTTAAATTTGAAATAATTCAAATACCTCAACTTTTAGCGTACACACCTTCTTTTAAATCTCCGAGGGATTTGGAAATATCAACAAACTATTAATGTAGAATTAATTTATTGGTCTTATTTGATTGCCAAATCCACAGCAATACAAAGATTAACTGCAGTATACAATTCAATCTAAAATCAAAAAATAAACTATATTTTGTGTTGGTTGTTTTATAATCACATTAACAGGCGAATCGTGATTCTTTAACAAATAAAACTTACATATAGGAAACGTTTAACACCTTTATGTGATTTGCTATCACATTTACTTGGATCAATATTCAGAAAAATAAATTAATTCTCCCATTAAAAGGCAGAGAATATTAATTAATAAAAATGGTATACAGCAAGCAACAACACATAACCGACTATTTAAATGTTAATAAATTGATTTCAATAAATGTGTTCTGTGAAACGGTTTTGTTTGTCCCTATCCGTTAAGTAGAAACAGCCGCATTTAAGGCGCACTCTAGTCTATGAATCTGGCATTGTGTGACAAACAGACCATTATTATTTGACAGGAACGTACTAGAAATATCTACATACTTCTAATTATAAATTTGACCAGTCACATACCAAATAACATAAATAAATAAAGTGTTTTAAATGTATTTAAAAGCAAAGGTTTAAGATTGAATGGGAGAAAACAGGTTGATTGTACAGTGTTTGCCTTGGTAGCAACCCACAAGCCACCCTTAAGTCAAATTGTGGTAGCCACAATTCAATTTAGATAGAGAGCACATTTTATAAGAAAATTTTTGTTAAATTTGAAAACATTTTACTATTTTATAAATATTCTAAGTATCTATAAAATGGGACATAACATGACTTGACGTATGAATACGTGAAATTAAAACTAGCTTTTCTAATCAATGCATATCATGATTAAAGAACTTTATGTCAACAATAATACGAGCATCAATATAAATATAAATATTGTGAGAAAGAATTATAAACTATCGACTTCCAAAAAGTATCTCAAATTTTATAAATGTTTATTAACCTTAATTAATTGAATACAATCAACAACCTGCCTCAGTAATCGAACGGTCTTAGGAGCTACTCTCACAATAGACTGGACTACCGATGACGGGAGGTTGGTATTCGACTCCTGGTCGGGTATACTGTAGGAGGCATTTCCAAAATTATTTTAAACGCTACTCTCACACAAATACGTATAATTTTCCTTTTAATTCAAACTTATTCATCTCTAACACATTAGTTTAAATATTAGGACATATGAAGATAATCCAAACGGGTAGTAAGACGCGGTGTTAATTTTTTTTTTAGATCTTAGATTAAATTGTACGACTTTTTTTTCCTTACACCTTGTAAGTTCAGTGAAGGAGAAGAAATCCTTTTTTTTTTCGAAGCATAGAAAAAAAGAGTGATGAAGGCAGCATGTGTTTCAATCATCCTTGCATCATAAAACCGACCTCCAGTTTGTTGAAGAATATATTCACCCATCCCTTCACCCACCAATATAAGGGCAGAACAATTACTTGCCGTCTCTCCCCCACCCCCTTTTTCCCTTACTTTCACAGACGAGGTCCAAGACTTAGACGCACACAACCTTTTTGTAATAAGTTTCTCGCTCCATGTAGCTGTGAAAAAAAAAAGATAAAAAAAGAGCTAGCGAGATCTAGTAGAAACATATTGGATGTCGTCATTCGTAATTTTAAATAGTTAATATGCACCCTGGTGTTTTTTGTATGACTAAAATGGAAGTAGCTTAATAGGGGTGGAAAGTTTTTTTTTCACAATAAAACACCTCGGGGTGTATATAATTTGTTGAGCTTGATTAATTAAACGTTTTTAAAGAGTTTTTCTATCCTTTTTATTTTAATTTAAGTAAGAATTTAGCACGGAACTTTATTATAAAGCTCTGATAAAAAGTTTATGAATATGATATAAAATTACTAAAATATATTATGTTTCTTTCTCTATGTGAATGTTATACCCTGATTTTGGTTGGAAGAACAGTAGAGGAAATTTAAATATATTTATTTGCAGCCAAAAATGATAATATTTTACTATATTATTTGTGTTATTTTATAGGTATTGATAATATTTATCAAAAGTGACAGCTGCAGATAACATGACTATATGTATGAATATATTAAAATTGTTTTAGTAACTTTAGTAACTAACTTATACTATTCTTCCTACCAAAATCATACTATACATACATACAACCAACATTTACATTTGATAGTTATAATAATGATTTTTCTGTATCAGTATTATAGATTAGGCTATATTATAATGTTATAAACAGTTACTTAAAGTATTCCTCTATTTACAATTTTTTTACAGATTTTATTTATGGTTTTAATAATTTAGTTCCACTGACTTACATCTTATTGTTTCAATGAGTGTGTTCAATTTTGTATCTGTAGTTGATATATCCATTTAGGGGAAGAAATGTGTAATTTATTGAACAAAAAGTTTCTATTTGATACTTAGGAACATTATTTACTTTTATTTTCATGTAGTTTGATCGTGGTGTAACGGTAGGCTCTGTTCATACTAACATTTTTTTACTGTCAAAATGTAAAGATTTTTTAAACAAGTTTTTATACTATCTATTAAAATTGACAGATACATAAAATAATATATGCACCTTTGATTATATTATAGTAGCTCTTCTATGGTAAGAACACGATATATGGGAAAATGTCTTTCATTTACAAGAGTTAATAGATATACCTTAAAATATAAACTTGATCCGCATCTATTAACGTTTGATAGATGAAACTAATACTTTTAATATACAAATAAAACTTTTATTTTAAATTTTCTTTACTAATGTGTTAACTGACAGTCACAAGATCTCCAACTAGTCAGCACTGAAAAAATACATAATACGCCAACATACCCGAACAATTAAAATATAAGACAATATTTATCTAGAAAGTAATTTAAATTACTAGGTAAGAGACAAAAATTCAATTCAGCAAAGAACATGAGTTAAAATAAATAAACGCGAAAATAATTTATATACAACTCAATAAAATATTAAAATTATGTATATAGAACAGATTAATAAATAAAATGTTCAGATATTCATAGAAGAACACAAAATTAAAGTGCTTAATTAGAGGGAGAATCCCTAAAAACACTGTACAATTTTGGCTTTTCTTTTGTGATGAAAATCTAGCTCAGCAAATATTGAATTGGCACCGTGGATACAACGGCTTAGAGGGCTGAGCTTGTAAGAGTTACTGATTATTCAAAGTGACCTAAAAATAATAAAGTTAACAGAGATGTTACTATAAAAAAATATTATAAATAAAATGTTCATCCGAGAAGGCAGTTTATAGGCCTAAATGGTTTTGAATTCTGTCATAACCATAACTCACCCGGTTAAGAGATAATTTATCATAGCTATACCATGATTGGAAGAAAATTTTAGAAAATTCAAAAATATTCCTTTCCGGCCAATATTGATAACATTTTACTATTATATTTGTGTTATTTAATATGCAATGAAAATATATATCCAAATTGGCAGCCGCAGATAACAAGACTTTGTGTATTGTTATTATTATTTATTATTATTATCATCATTATTATCATTATTATCACCACCACCGCCGCGTCTTACTACCCCTTCGGGTTGTACGCACTTACGCTAATGTGTAATGGTAGGGTGATTGTGAGATGAAATGGAGAACCTACAGTTTAACGTGGAATCCGAACCACGGTAGAATCCTCACATTCACTAGTTGTGATTAATACACGTGTTGTCAGAGGTGAAGGAAAGGTTTGGCAATCAGATAAATCTGTGCCGGGACCTAGAATTGAACCCCGGACCCCCAACTCAGAAGCCCGACACCTTACCCCTAGACCACCAGGCCACCTATAATAAAATTGTTTTAGTAACTAACATATACTGTTCTTCTTACCAAAAATCATACTATACCTGCCACCTGTATATTTATTCGAGTGAAGAAGGTATAGTCATAGTGCATTGTATGAGACCTGATGAATCACGAAAGCGGGCCTCAACAGCTAACTGTAGCTTTATGACTATACTGGAGTGTTTCCTTTTTTATTTTGTTTACTGAATTGAACTAAAAATAACAAATAAGATCACGATAAATGTAATATTCACGTAAGTTTACGTAAGACTGCGTTCATATTCATGCATAGAGGATAATGTATATCCTATAGGCTATTCAGTAAGAAGTTGAAACACATTCTTTGCAATGATGGCGTTCATAATAGATACATATTTAACATTGAATTGTGTGCATTGCATAAAATATAGTTAAACTTTAACTTTTTATGCGTTACGCATATTATTGAGAATAGACAGCCCATAATGTAAAGGTTATATTCATGTTTTTAATGGAAAACATCATAAAGCATTTAACTTAACGTTAATGTAATGTTCACTTAAAATCTACCTAGGTGGGTATGGATTAAGATGCCCCACTCCCCCCTCAGGACCCCATCATCGTGGACTCAAACCCAGCAGAGGCCAACGTATTTCTCTTGAACGATCAAAATCCTTAGCACAACTTACTTTGGAGGAAAAGTAAAGCCGTTGGTTCCATGTTGATTGTGGTATATAAAATATACCTGGAAGGTATGTGGAAGTACCTATCCGGCAAAATTGGTAGGTTCTTTCACGCTTGCTTGTAGAATTAACTATGTTGTTCCCGGGAAAGTGTCAGGCGTTAGTGTAGGAAGGGTAATTCGGCTGTAGAATTGGTCCGCCAAAACAGATATTAAGAGTTCTTGTGACTTGTCATGGATTAAAACCAATGACCCTGAATGGGATATAGAAAAAGATCTTCACTTTAACATAAGCGTTGTTCAAGGGAGAACTGCCAAGTTACATGAAGTTTACCACGTGTCCTTGACAGACAATCATATTGAAAATTAAACATGATTATTAAGTACTTTTTTATTTGTTTAATGTGTGCAGAAGCCTTCTTCAGTTTAGCTCGTTTGTCCGCGTCTCACGAATATAAAATCGCCGTATAAGCTTCTATTGCAAGTACTTGAAGACCAAGTCCTTTAACTACTTGAGTTCCATTTTAGTGAAGAATTAGTTTTTGGTCAGTTTAGAATCAATCATTGGCTATGTGTTTCTTGAATTGATACATTCCGTGAGGCCTGATCACAAACTATATTTATCTACGTTACGTGAACGTTAAGTTGATTGTGATCCCAGTGTTACTATATTCACACCCAAAACAAAACATTTATTTTTCTGGCTTAGTGATTTTCTAAGGGGTGCTTTTATAACATTCTCGAAACAGTTGTAATAAATATTAAATGTGTTGGCATTTTTAATATGTACGAGTTTAAAGTAGTGATTTACATATCTGGATTAACATCTATATAGTTTGGGTGCAAGAAATGAATAAAAATGAGATATTTTTCAGTCATCCTACAGTGATATATTTCAATTGAAATTGGCAATATATATACCGTATGAAAAGTAATAGAATTCAAAATATATAATAAGAAAGCATTTTGTTTGGTCATTTTCCATTCGTGCAGTAAACCTACATATCATACAACATATCATTTTATGATCCTTCAATATTCATCATAGTTAAATAACCATATGTGCTCGAGGATACGCTACATATACGTAGCCTCACATGTATATTATTGCAGAAACATATATATGGAGCTCACAAATGGAACAAGGCTGTTTTCCGTCTTAAAATGGTTTTGGCTTTGATCCGGATTGGACGTCCAAGACAGCGAGCGGACCTCCTCCACCTTCTATAATTGATGGCAACGAAGGAGAGGAATAATCCTACAAGTAATACCAAGGAGACTCCACTCCGCTAGGTAGCAGCAGCAGCAGTGGCACTGTAATCCTACCCGCTGTGGTATTATACGTAGGTCGTAACCTAGGATACAAAACTCTCTTCCAAACATCTTCTCCTCTTACATTCGCTCTTTTTTATATATATGATATATATATATATATATATATATATATTATATATATATATATATGTGGTGTGGTGTTTTTTCCTCTCTCATACATACACACTGTATTTATGTCTCCGTCTTTCTCCATTCCTCTCACACAAGATCTCATCCACCCCCGTCCCCTATCCCACGTAAAAAACAACATCTGGGGAGCCATTCTGCACGGTTCCCTTGGAACAACACTACTTTATGACTGCCCGTCTGGTACATTACCGAGACTCGGCATGCAGCATTGCACATCAAGTATGCAGAAAGTGAAGGGTGGAATAAGAGATGGTTGGGGGGGTGGCTGGGGGATTATCCTACCATGTAAATGTTTGATGAGATGACCCCTGTGGACTGGTAGAATCCATGAGTCCACCTCATGACATAACTAAGGTTTTTCAGGGACGTTTACACTATTCATCGCTTGTTTGTTTACCCTTCTCACATTCCTAGCGGAGTGTCAACTTTATAATTACGTGACATAGGCACTCCTTTTCGAAAAAAAAAGAAAAAAAGAAACGTTTTCCATTACATTATTAGTGTAGGCTGGGTTGGGGATTCTTGTCTTAACTGTTATATTTGTGTAAGTGATTAGAAGAATGATGAAGATAGTTCAAAGTCAAAAGGATACATCAAAGTTTAGATCCATTGTTGGTTTGTTTGATATTTTGTGCGACAGGTAAGCTTGGTGGATGCACATAATCAACCAAATGATCTCACTTGGGTGAAGAGGGGGGGGGTGTATTTGGAGACTAAAATATGTAATAAGTTTGTAAACATAAAATTAATTCGTAAATAGACAATAGATAATAGTGTGTTATTTAACAATGTTATACAAAATACAGAATGTTATTATAATTTGTTTTGTTGTTCTACTAAAGAATTAAAAAAATGAAATTTCTAAGACATGTTTGATAATATATTTTTCATTTTTGTTTTGATTTAATATGATTTGAAATCCTCTAACGTAAAAACATACCTTTTTAATCACTACTTATTACTATCCTGTCGGGTATTTACATTTAATTGCGTTAAATTTATATGAATGAGAAAGGTTTAATTGAAAAAAATACTCCTATTTTTGTACAGGAATAAAAAAAAAAGGGTATAAGATTAAACGCCCTAAGTAGACTCGGATGGTATTCGAACACTGAGCTAATCGTCATAGAAAAAACAGACGAGACGAGCTTAGCGTTTATCCCACTTGCTTAACGATTTGGTTGTTTAATAACACTGTAAACCCTGTCTGAGCTATACCGACCAAGCGGCCGCTCCTAGTAGCGATGCTAAATTTCCAACATTTGCTGCTTGAGAAGGTAATATGATGAGTACGATGAACCCTCAAACAAGGTGTTTTTTTTTTCAGTAGAGACTTTTAGCTCAATCGGTAAACTATCTGTCGTCTGAAAGGCCTATAAGGGTCCTGGGGTTGATTCCCATCATGAAAAAAAGCTTAATCTTTAGTGAATTGTGGGTTTCTCCTTTCACATGAATGAATTAACAGCTGGGTGCTGTATCGATTCTAGATTTAAGTTAGTGTACAAGTCGTGGGCGTACTTTGTGCCCATAGTCACATATGCAGCAGAAACATGCACATTGAATATAAGAAAGTCATAAAATGTGATAATATGGGAACTAACCAAATTAAGTTTGTAAGGAGCATGTTATCGGTCATGAGGAGAAAAAAGCTTATGAATGAAGTTGTCTGGGCAAGATTGGAGGTACAGCTAGACATGAGATAGGAAGCAAAACTGAGATGGTATAGCCAAGTAAAGAAGACGGAAAATAAGTAAATACCAAAGAGATTGAGAGAGATGAAGTATGTAGGAAAAAGACAATAAGGGAGACCAAGAAAGAGACGGGCAAGCAGATAACAGAAAGTGTGCGAGTGAGATGCGAGGAATGGAAGCGATTGACGGAGGGATACATAGTAGAAGGATAGAATAAGATGGAGAGGATCTTACTTAACTGACCCGGCCACAGGATGAAACAGTTGATGATGATATAAGTCGTGTGCTGATATAATCAGTCGGATCAGAAAGTGCACGTTAAATTCATAAAAACAATCATGTTTTTTTGTATGACAGCAAGAAGTGCGCACAGTAAAGTTTTTCTCTTTAATTGTACTAGAGTTGACTGTTGTTCGTATTTGAATCAAGAGTTTATGAAGTCTAGCGTAAGGTACAGCTTTGCTGCTATAAAAACGACAAACCCCTTACACCCTTTCTATTTGAGATAAAGGTTTTCCGTGTTAGCTGTCATTTCTCATTCTTTAAATTTAGTGGAATTAAAAGCTTTAAACTGGGCTAACGTAATAATTCAACACTTGCAAGTTTGGATAAGCTTTGGTTATTAAAATAAATATTCTATCTTTTAAAGATAAAAACTTTATTAACCTGCTTCAATGGTAAAATGGTCAAACTCGTATGTTTATAAGGTCTTCATTAAAAATATAAAATTCGGGGTGAGCCAAATTTGAAATAATTTAATATTGTCAACATATTTAGTAAAATTAAAAAATTTGTTTTTAATGCATTACTATACAGATATATTTAAGGTTATAAGAATTGTAATATTCATCACCTTATTTTTTTCAGAATTATAATACCTCCTATATTTTTAAACTGTGCATAAGGCTTTTTATATTGTATGTTGAGGACACTTTCATAAAAATTATAATAAAAAATTCGTGTCCATAATAGTACATAAAATCATTTTCAGTGACCGAATAGTCGTAGGAATCACTTTCATGATAAACTGACCTGTCGATGACTGGTAGATTGGGGTTCAAATCATAGTTGGGTCTAATGAGAGTGGTTTTCCACTCTTCCTCCACATAAAGGCGGATAAATTTTCCTATAAAATACGGATAAGTTACCTCTAAAATACGGATGAGTTACCTATAAAATGCGAGTGAAATTTACTCTAAAATGCAGATTAATTACCTCTAAAATGCGGATGAGTTACCTCTAAAATGCAGATAAGTTACTTCTAAAATGCTTCCTTTCTTATCCCCTTCCCATAAGAGTAATAACTATAGGCCTTTAGACTTAATAGACTGTAAGACGTGTGATTAAAAAATCCTGAGAAAACCCCTTTTCACAAATGTATGCGTTGCCAAATATTGTGCAATTTGGGTGCACAAGTTTAATTTTTTTTAACTCGATCTTTGGTTTGTAAAGAGAAAGAATCTGATACACTAACCTCAATTGTTAAATTTCCTCAAATAATTATCAAGGGTCATAATAACAAAGTTAGTAGCCTATATTTTCCTCAACGGTTATAATTATAAGTATATGTCCGCACTGTATGTTGGTTCATTAAAAGTTGCGCGGGCCACATAGAATCATGCATCGGGCCGCAATTTTGACATACCTAGTACAAGGTTGCACTCTCGTAATAGATTGAACTATTGATGACGTGAAGGTCGGGGTATGAGTCCCAGTTGGGTGTACTGAGTGTGTTTATAATTACTAAATTGTTTTACATATCCCTACACGCAAATTGGGCTAAACTTAGTCTAAATTTAAGCTTACGCTTCCGAGCACATGAACGTAATTATTACGTATGTCTATAACCGAACGGGTAGTAAGACACGGTGATAAAAATAAATAAAAAACTATTTTTCACAAACACTTATAATTCGATAATAGATAAAAATGAAATTTTTGGTTTTATACCAGTTTCTAACTATTAAAAACAAAAAATAAAAATCATTTTATTTTAATTTATTATCAAACATTTATAATTAAAGTATCAGTTATGTTGTTATTGACACTTATATTTCACGAGGTAAAACATTGAAAATATGCAAAGCTTGATCATTAAATGTTGTAATCTTTATATCACGCTTTAAAATGTGAAGTAAAAACCCTTGTAAAAGTTATATTGAAAAATTGTAATTAATTTTTCACCTATACGTTTAGCATCAATTAATCATTGACGGCTTCCCTTATCTAAATTTTCACTAATTTAACGGAGATTAATTAAGTTTAAATTCACTCTAACATTCCTGGAGAATAAAATAAGATATTAAAAGTGTGGTTTGTATTTCTAACCTTGCTACCCGTATGTCAATCTTTTCTTGGCCAAAATTCATACAGTAATATTTTTTTTATTCTACGATAGTTTATTTCAAAGTTCTGTTTTAGAATGATAGACCATGCGATAAAAATATGTACACTGCGTTCACCCTGAAAGCTAGTCTTACCTTGACTTTGACCAATTTACAGAATGACCCTATCTTAATATCTACCCCATAATGTTATCCATCAAGGAAAGTTTGCTTCCTTTCGAGTGTGCACTTATTGCTTGAGGTTGATTTAAAATAAACGTGCCAAATTGAAAAAGAGTGGAAGAAACGACTAAGGAGCCCATGGTTGGCGATGACCCCCGTAAGGTGCTATGGAACTTCCAACACATTTGAAGTGTCGCCTGAAGTCTAGGCAACCTTTCTCGCATGTCAGTGTTGCTACCGCTGGATGGTGGTATTGGTACTATCGAGAAGTCATGAATGACTCATCCAATAAAGAGTCACATGATTACAGAGTCTCTGCCCTATTACAGAGGCAACAGGTTCATGCTATACAAGAGCAGAACAGAGATGGATGGAGGACTGCACGTTCGGAAATATTGCTGGCATGCACCTGGTTCACGGCGTGCCATAAAATTTACCTAGGCTTCAGGCAGCACTTCTATTGTTGGAAGCCTTATAGCACCTTACGTCTACATAGCAGACTATGGGTTTCTTGAACAAGATGGGGAGGAAACAATTATATTATCTATGCTGAGGAAAGTGATGGACAACGTGCTGAGGTTTTTCTTACCTCACCTGAGTGTATTCATCTTCAAAAAAGTAAAAAAAGTGTATTATTATGTAGTTTACTTTTATTTAGCAAGTGGATATTTATTTTAAAATTAAAATATTAATATTCATGTCACTAATCGTCTATTTATTCCCACCCTGTATTAATATAGTAGTTATAACACCATCTTGCACCCTTTTTATTTATCACTATCATTCAAAATCATCCTGTATACTGCGTTTTGATATTGAAACAACTTGCTTCGGAGGGTACGTCGAATAAACTTCAAGCTTGTATTGTCTGATTTTCTAGTGATGAGGAGGTCAGGGATCGAATCCCAGCTGGTTATGTTGAAGATGTTTTATACTAAATAACTTTGTACTATCTATCCACGAAATGCATGTAAATTCCCTCTAAATTCTTCCTTGTTCAAACCTACCTTATTGGTATGAATAAAAGCGAATAGTTCGGCTAGTTAAACGTGGTGTATAAAAAAATTCATGTAGCATTCGTGCATTTATTAATTATAATAGCTTATTGTGAAGTTAAAACCTTTAAAAATCTGTAAGCCAAAATTGAATTGAATTTTCCTCTGAAAAGCTAATAGAGCTACTTATAATGTAAAGCAATTTCCAAATATGTATTTTAGGCATAACTTCTAAAAACCCTTAAAATAACATTAAGTTCATTTTTCTCTAAGAAACTAGTAGGCTATACAGAGTTACTTATAATGTAAACCAACCCCAAAATAATATTTTAAGCACACTTTTTAATCAAAATTTGTCATTTTTTTAAATAAATATTAATATACCAAGCAAACTTTATTTTAAGCGCTTGAATGTAAAATCATCGCTCAGCATCTATATATTAAATTTAAAAGAAAATCAGCGAATCGTTAAAACTGTAGTCTCGGATATAAATAAAAAAAGACATAGACCGAATTGTGTAACTTTTATTTAAATTTGAGTGAAGCTTCATTATAATCTCATGGTCAGAAATTTTTACGATTATATTTTATATGCATAAAAAAAGTGAACACATAGACCTATATATACCACCAAAAAATATCGAAAATCTTTGTAGAATGTAAAATTAGTTAAATACCTCACTATGTTACTTTGTGGTGGTCACCTCGTAATAATGAGGTCAAGTTCAGAGAAAGTGTACTAAAACCTCTATGGCTGCTGTTAAACATGAATATGTAATTTTATTCCAATATGCTTCTAACTCGTTGGAAGTTCTGAGAGTAAAATTATGTAACATATATTAACATAAAAAAATTATATGGAATTTTTTTTATTTTGAATTCGTTAAAAAACATACATTTAAATGAAGTAGTATTATATAAATGTAATGTATAGGAATACATTAATAATGCTATACAATTTCACTCAATAATATTTTAAGAATACTTTTCTATTAAAAATCCATTTTAAAATGATTTAAAAATAAATGAACTATTCTTTACACTAATGAGAATAAATAAATCTTAAAAAAAAAATACAAAATATATTAATATGGATATAATTATAAAGAAAAATGGCTAAATACTCCAATTTAACAACTCCAATAATATTACATGCTGATCCTCAATATTATTTTGGTGATAGTTCTAACTAAATAATGCGTTTTGGTTTTATTTTCAACTTGTAAGTTTTACCATTAAGATTTAGTAATGGTTTAATCCACTTTGGGGTAATGATTAAAAGGGTAGTTTTAGGAAATGAGCCTTCATTAGCGTGGTTAGGGGAGGCAAAAACAACTCTCAGTGTGCCCGATCAAAATTCAATATTTTTCCTCCTTATCACAGACGATAAATTATATTGTTAACCTAACGCCTTATACCATATAAGCATATATTAAAATAAAATAAAAATACATTCCTCCTTTAGAATACACAAAAATAAATTTAAATTATTTATTTTTTCTTTACTTTATGATCGACTTAAAATGAAACTCTCTATATAAATAAACAGAGTTGTGAATAAGTTTAAAATAAAGCTGAATATAATGAACTCTATAAGTCAGTCCATCCACAGAGGTATACTGTAGGAGTGAGGAAGGGGGTTATACTGTAGTGGAGAGGAAGGGGGTTATACTATAGTAGAGAGGAAGGGGGTTATACTATAGTAGATAGGATGAGGGTTATACTATAGTGGAGAGTATGGGGGTTATACTGTAGTGGAGAGAAAGGGGGTTATACTATAGTAGAGAGGATGGGGGTTATACTATAGTAGAGAGGAAGGGGTTATACTATAGTGGAGAGTATGGGGATTATACTATAGTGGAGAGGATTGGGGTTATACTGTAGTGGAGAGGAAGAGGACTATGCTGTAGTGGAGAGGAAGGGGGTTATACTATAGTGGAGAGTATGGGGTTATACTGTTGTGGAGAGGAAGAGGGCTATACTGTAGGGAAGAGGAAGAAGGTTATACTGTAGGGGAGAGGAAGAGGGCTATATTGTAGGGAAGAGGAAGGGGGTTATTCTGTAGTAGAGAGGAAGAGGGCTATGCTGTAGTGGAGAGGAAGGGGTTATACTATAGTGGAGAGGATGGGGGTTAATCTGTAGTGGAGAGAAAGAGAGCTATGCTGTATTGGAGAGGAAGGGGGTTAAACTATAGTGGAGAGGATGGGGGTTATACTGTAGTGGAGAGGAAGAGGGCTATGCTGTAGTGGAGAGGATGGGGGTTATACTTTAGTGGAGAGGAAGAGGGCTATGCTGTAGTGGAGAGGAAGGGGGTTATACTGTAGTGGAGAGGAAGAGGGCTATGCTGTAGTGGTGAGGAAGGGGGTTATACTATAGTGGAGAGGATGGGGGTTATACTATAGTGGAGAAGATGAGGGTTATACTGTAGTGGAGAGAAAGAGGGCTATGCTGTAGTGGTGAGGAAGGGGGTTATACTATAGTGGAGAGGATGGGGGTTATACTGTAGTGGAGAGGAAGAGGGCTATGCTGTAGTGGAGAGGAAGGGGTTATACTATAGTGGAGAGGATGGGGGTTATACTGTAGTGGAGAGGAAGAGGGCTATGCTGTAGTGGTGAGGAAGGGGGTTATACTATAGTAGATAGGATGAGGGTTATACTATAGTGGAGAGTATGGGGGTTATACTGTAGTGGAGAGAAAGGGAGTTATACTGTAGTGGAGAGAAAGGGAGTTATATTGTAGTGGTGAGGATGGGGGTTATACTGTAGTGGAGAGGAAGAGGGCTATGCTGTAGTGGAGAGGATGGGGGTTATACTGTAGTGGAGAGGAAGAGGGCTATGCTGTAGTGGTGAGGAAGGGGGTTATACTATAGTGGAGAGGATGGGGGTTATACTCTAGTGGAGAGGATGAGGGTTATACTGTAGTGGAGAGGATGGGGGTTATACTGTAGTGGAGAGGAAGAGGGCTATGCTGTAGTGGAGAGGAATGGGGTTATACTATAGTGGAGAGGATGGGGGTTATACTGTAGTGGAGAGGAAGAGGGCTATGCTGTAGTGGAGAGGATGGGGGTTATACTGTAGTGGAGAGGAAGAGGGCTATGCTGTAGTGGTGAGGAAGGGGGTTATACTATAGTGGAGAGGATGGGGGTTATACTGTAGTGGAGAGGATGAGGGTTATACTGTAGTGGAGAGGAAGGGGTATATGCTGTAGTGGAGAGGAAGGGGTATATGCTGTAGTGGAGAGGAAGGGGGTTATACTGTAGTGGAGAGGAAGGGAGTTATACTGTAGTGGAGAGAAAGGGAGTTATACTGTAGTGGAGAGAAAGGGAGTTATATTGTAGTGGTGAGGATGGGGGTTATACTGTAGTGGAGAGGAAGAGGGTTATACTGTAGTGGAGAGGAAGAGGGCTATGCTGTAGTGGAGAGGAAGGGGGTTATACTATAGTGGAGAGGAAGAGGGCTATGCTGTAGTGGAGAGGAAGGGGGTTATACTATAGTGGAGAGGATGGGGGTTATACTGTAGTGGAGAGGATGGGGGTTATACTGTAGTGGAGAGGAAGGGGGTCATACTGTAGAGGAGAGGATGGGGGTTATACTTTAGAGGAGAGGATGGGGTTATACTGTAGAGGAGAGGATGGGGGTTATACTGTGGTGGAGATGAAGAGGTCTATGCTGTAGTGGAGAGGAAGGGGTTATACAATAGTGGAGGGGATGGGGGTTATACTGTAGTGGAGAGGATGGGGGTTATTTCTCCCCTATGGTAGCTTATGGGGAAGGCCCCCAACAGATGATAGCGAGGACATTTTTATGTTCGATTCCTTTAAAAAAATTAAAATTAAAAATCTTTATTGTTGTTATAGCTACTATGAGCCTTATTATAATATAATAAGCTGCTAATCTAGTTATTTAAAGGGTAATGTATGACACACATATGGCTGAGGGTGTGAGTGCGTGTTCAACTCCCAATCCACTCTAAATATGGCCCGGAAAAAATGAACACTGCCAAATAAATGACTCTAGATTGTTATATGTTACGACACTCCAGTCCCTATCACCAGTATATAAGGATTCGGGGCATAAACGACGAAACAACAATAGAGTTAAATTTACAACCGACACGTTGTAAAGAAGTTCAAGATTAGAAAAACAAGTATAAAGTAACCCTCTGAGTAAAATGTTTTATTTTTCTAGGTCGTGATCGCATATTTAGTTTTCTTTTAAGTTCGTTGATTTTATTTCTAGTTTTTTTTGTCGAGTGATTATTATTAATAATTGATAATTTTAAAACATTAGATTACATTTCAATCACATATCATTGCAGTGTAAAGAACATGGCCATATTAATGAAAATAAAGTTAATGTATTACATTTCATTTCCCGTTTATTTAAGGGGGGGTGTTTCATAAGCGAGGCGGTAGTTTTGCAGTTTTTATATCAACACTTTAAAAAAATAAAACTATTTCTCATTAGAAATATACAGTTTAGTTTGTTTCACGTAGTGATTACAATTCTTGAATTTCTGTCAAGGGTATCTTGGTATTTAATGAATTTTTTGTCTAATCATTAATAAAATTCCTCATCTAGTGCCGCTATACTCATGACATATATTTTAAAACCATTGATATCAAGTTATCATAAAGAAATTTAAGCTCTATGCTTCTAGTGGAAAAATCTTTTATTTATTTTGGCAAAAAAAAGTTTTGCCTGAAAAACTTCAAAAAAACACCAGCCTTTTTTCGCGTTCCCTTCACTCCCACATTAAGGCCCTTGGCCCTGTCAGGTGCAAGTCTAAAACATATTTTGTGAGATGGTGAGTAGGAGGGTGAAAGGCATGGCGTGGCTTTACAACCGACCAAAGTATCCTTCCGCGCCAACAAGAACAAATGGATCACGGAAACCGTAGATGGCGCTAGCTACCGGACAGGTCTTGCGGAAAATTCAAACGTTTGGCAATATCACTTTTCTCGAGAACGAGTGAAATTTTTATGTTAATATTTTCAACACCTCTTCTAAGATAATGTATCGATGTTTATTAATTGTTAAATTTTCTTATTTTTTGTTATGAAGCCGGCAGTTTTCTATTGAAAAATGTCAATTTAATCGATATTTGATCACAGTTAAAATTATAGAGAAGGTGTGTATATAAAAAAATGTTTAACTTAATCAACATGCTTCTATTCTTGAACAAACAGTTTTAGAAAAGAAAATTGCAAAACAATAAAAAATCTTGAAGATAACCGTTTATTCCCGTGGCTCTCCATTTATGAGCCAAATGAAAATTTCCAATTGCCTTAAAACACAGGTGATATAAAGACCTGTAGTTTTACTCAACCAAAATGACAAATATTTCCAGCTATTTTCTTGTATCGGCTTACACAATTCCCTGAAAAACATCGGATGCGGCTAATATTTACTTAACAGGAAGACTACTGTTTCGCTCAAGGGTAGAGCGGGGTTTCTAGCCCCGTCCTATTACATCTAGGCGTACTTTATTTAGCTCTATGGGCTAAAAAGTAATCTTTTTGCTGTCTCTTGCACAAAGCCCTGAACGCGGACCCAGGTGGTCGGCATCGCTCTTTTTGATCCATTTATTCCCAATTTTCTGCTGCCTCAAACACACGGAAGGGTGGGCAACAGGGGAATGAAGAGAAGAAAAGGAATGGAGAGTAGAGGGGAGAGAGGGAAGCTAACATAATGTTTCAAGATCAAGGGAGTAGGTTTTTGAATGAGGGTAGAAGGGGGCTAAAAGGGGGGTCCTCGGTCCACTAGTAAGAGCTTAGACAAATACGGGAATATTGATTACATCATCATAATGGGTTTTCACGTCAGGACACGTACCTTATGCCGCCAAACAATGAATCTGAGATTACTTGAAAACAATGTTGTTTGTTTGAGATATAGAATATCGTAGGGCCTACTTGTTTCTAAGTAAACAATGTAAGAAACTACTAGTAGAACAAAGACCACCTATATCTTTGTATTTGTCTCTCGCTGAAAACGCATTGCAGACGTTCAGAAATCTCACACTATTTAAAAGGTAAAATATCACTAGTCACTGAATGGTTCTAAGCGTATTTATAAAAATTATATATATTTTAAATTTAATATTCTAAAAGAATTTGTAGGTAAAGGTCAAATGAGCTCATTTTCAACGGTGTTTTAAGAAAAACGTCGCTAAAATAATACGATGAAAATTATAGATTCACCCTTTCTTAGACAAGGAACATTTTGATAGGGTCACAAAATAAAATATTAGTTTAATGTCTACGATACATGTTTTAAGATTCAGAAGATGGCACCCTGAAAGAGCTTTCTTTTTCCATTAAAATGGTCAAAGATGTAGAAAGCTAATTTTCTTAGGGAAGGGCCTGCTAGAAAATTTTACTATCCGATAACGTTCTTTATATGGCTCTCCCACTCCCCAAGTAGGGTCCATATAATTTCAGGAGAGGTCTGGTTCCCTATTTTATATATTCTTGAGTATGATTAACACTATCTACTATAAGTACATAAATTAGAACATAACTTACAAACTAATTATATCTGACACAGTAGGAGTAGCCTCAATACTACACTTTGTATCTAGATAGTTAATAATCACCAATCCAACACATCAGGATGAACCCATAATAAATATACTTAACCGGATTTGAACCAAGATTTCCTCAAACCATCTGACAACTTAGACATGGCTACAGGCAACATCTGTATCGTGTTAGCAGTGAAGTATGTAGTAAAAAGACCGCAAGGGAGGCCAAGAAAGAGAAGGGAGTAGAAGATAACAGAAAGTGTGCAAGTGAGAGGAGAAGAATGGAAGAAATTAACAGAGGAAGAGTGGTGGAAGAATGGAGGAAGATTGAGGTATTTTACTAAACTGACCAGGTCACATGTTGGAAACAGTTGTTGTTGTTGTTGATGATGATGATGATAATAATTATAATGATGATGATGATCTTCTACACGTTGCAAAATGAAGATACGAAGGAATATATATAAATTTCTAGCACCGCATCTTACAACCCGTTCGGGGTATACGCTTATGTACTAGTTACGTTAATGGTATTAGGGATTAGGAAGGCTATATTTAGAGGAAGCGTACCCACATTTGCATCAAGACTATACAACTATTTAGGAAATAAACACCCTCAGTACACCCAACCAGAATCAAACTTCGATCTCCCCGTCATCGGTGGTCCAGTCTACCGCGAGAATAGCATCTTAGACCATGCGCCCACCGAAGTGGGTAAAGGAATAGTTTTGCGGCTTGAATATACTAGGACAAATGTCACACAAGCCAGACTCGATTTTATTCTTTCGACAATTATGTTTAATTTTTAATTCATGCGCGTCACAAACTGATGTGTGTCTATTTTTCACAGGATCAGTCCTGATAACTGAATACAATTCAATACGTCTCGGTGGCATGGTTAGCTAACCCGCTAGTTTCGTGTTGAGCTAGATTGCCGAGGACAGTGAGATCAGGTTCGGATCTGAGTCAGTTGAACTGGGGGTGTTTAAATAAATGGTTTTCCACTCTCCCTCCACGCGAATGTTGGTTCACTTCCTCTAAATTCAACCCTCCCAATTATTAATCGATTAGTGTATTTATTACTTAAGCATATAACACTAACGGGTAGTAAGACGTGGTGCTAAATAATAATAAAAAAATAATTGAGTGGAAAGTGTCAACTTGGACACAAGAATTGAACAAGTCTGTGCGAACTTATGATCTACCACTGAGCCGTCCTAATTTATCTATTATCCGGGGAAACATTTTACTAACGGCTATATGGAGTGTATTTTGGTAACGGGAATACATTTATTACATGGCAGCCAGTTATGGATCACTGTGTACTGTGAATGTGGATAGCAATATGTTGCTAATACTTTCATTATCTACCATAATTAGACTCACTACACCATCTATTGAGTGATGGTACTTAATTTCAAATGGACAATTAAATTTTTTTGTTTGTTTTTTTATTCCTTCGACGAATAAGATTAATGTTGATCTGATATAACAAATGTCCTAGAATATGAGAGTGGCCCTTTTTACACAAAGATACAAATATATTTGTAAACTATTTTTGTGATATGTAAGTAATCCATTTTACAAAAATAATATATATAATCTTCTTTTTTCATTCAAGCATTATTGGTCAGCAGATTTTGTTTTACTATATTTTCTCCTTGGTGAAATTACCTACGTCTATACATTTATTTTTTTGTTCTTAAAGTGCCTAAGACTATTAGTGTGTAACTCCAACCCCTAACTTAAGAAGTTAAAGTCAGAGTTGTTAGACAAGAGCAAAAAGACTTTGATGAGGAAATACACGCCAAGAATGTCAAACAAAATTATAGGTGAAATAACATCTCCTTCAAAACTAAGTGTTTTAAACTATAACTAACATAGAAGCAGGGAGTAAAAGTTAATTTGACTTTCTCTACAAGTGACGTTTAGTATGTTAAGTACTATCCTTAACAAACAGAGCAAAATAAATAGCTAACAGCATGTTCCTGGCAATGCCCGAATTAAGTTAGTGCCACTGTGAAATGTATTTATATTAAAGGTTTAAATTTCTCCTTTGTGATACATATTGATAAAAAACAAAACACTAATACAGTATGTGTGAATGTGGGGAATGTCAGGCCTCCACCGTGGTTCGGATTCCACGTTAAACTGTAGGTCCTCCATTTCATCTCACAATCACCCTACCATTACACATTATCGTAATTGCGTATAACCCGAACGGGTAGTAAGACGCGGTGCTAATAATAATAATAGTAATAATAATAAATAGTGTACTATTAAATTATTCAACAATCCATAGGGAAGCATTACTGGAAGCTTATGAATATTTTTTAGATTGACTTTAATAAATCAGTTAAATTTGGTGGTCTTGGGATGAAGTACTTGCCTTATGACTATGTTCACGAGTTCAAACCCAACCAAGATCGACCGTTTATTATTGAGCCTGCTGAGGACGGGAGATCGAGGTTCGAATCTCGGTCGGGTGAACTGGGGGTGGTTTTTCCTAAATGGTTTTCCACTCTCCCTCCACGCAAGTGCGGGTTCACTTCCTCTAATTCAACCTTCCCAATTCCTAATCCATTAGAGTAATTAGTACTTAAAGCGTATAACCCGAAGGGTAGTAAGACGCGGTGCTAAGTATTATTATTGAGCGATAAAAATCCGTAGCACAACTTCCTTCGGAGGTAAACTGAAGCAATCGGTTCTATGTCGAGTGTGGCATGTAAAATAAATCCTGGAAGGAACGTAAAAATACCTTCCCGGCAAAGTTGGTAGGTCCTTTCGCTTTCGCTCATAGAAATTCTCGTGTGCTGATTTAATCAATTTGTTCAGAAAGTGCACGTGATTAGAGGAAGTGCTCAAAATGGCCACCTTGGGTCTGAATGAATGTCTGCAGTTGTAATGTAGTAAGTGCCACACTATTTTTTTTTAAATACCAGGGGTTTAAAATAAACGGGATTATTATTATTATTATTATTATTATTATTATTATTACTAGCACCACGTCTTACTATCCGTTCGGGTTATACGCACTTACGTTAATGTGTAATGGTAGGGTGATTGTGAGATTAAGTGAAGGACTTACAGTTTAATGGGGAATCCAAACCACGGTGGAGGCCTGGCATTCCCCACATTCACAAGATATCTTGTCAGAGGTGAAGGAAGGGTTTGGTAATCAGATAAATTTGTGTCAGGACCGAGGATTGAACCACGGACCCCCAACACCGAAGTCCGACACCTTGGTTCTAGACCACCAGGTCACCCAAAATACCTCAAATAAATAATAAATCAGATAAGACATATTTCTATAATGTCGAATTTTATCGACTTTCAATCAATGTTGCGGGTCGAAAGTGGACTTCCTATTAAAATCAGGGTTCACAATAATTATCACACACTGATAGTAAAAATATTGTATATATTTTTTACATCACAAGCCGATATTCATACGAAATAAGTTTTCACGCTCGTAATACATTATTATGTTATCCACCCCAACTAGATTAAATAAACATTTAATATATATTTTGTAATGTAAAAACGTGGCTGCCAAGGTCAATTCGTTTTCTAGGAACATGCGTCGATTTTTCCCCTAATCCTCACCAGAGAATACAACTGACTACATCAAATAATAACAAAGGTGAACCAATAAACAAACATTAGTTGTTAACTTTACCTTAGTGTTGTAAATTTCTATGCGGCTCTGAGGAAGTATTCATTTCACTGTAGAAAACAAGTCACCGCCTAGCTTGAAGGACAATCTCATGAAGATTAAGGTAACAAAAGAAGACTGATAGACGATACAGGTGTGCCAACTTTGATTGTTTACCATCCCAGAAAAGGGTAATTTTATCTGGTTGTGGAGAGTCTAAGCCAAGCAGAATTTATATACTGTATCGTAATATGGGGTTTCTTAGTGAATATAAATATTATAGTATGAATCATTTTACTGCAATTAGAAACATTCATTTCCTGTTAACAATTTATTAAAATAATATCATCAGTCGTCATTCCACCGGAGGGATTTTTTTTTAATTGTTCCTTTCCTTCTATAGCAAAGAGGAAAAAGAAAAAAAAGGAAGGAAAGAGGACGACTATTGTTATTGAATTGTAAAGGAGATAAGATTTTCTGTGGGTATGATGCCAGCCAGTTTCAAAATAGTGCTATTGTTTTCGACACCCGATAGAATATGAATTATATTAAGGAACAATAAATTTATATAATTTTATTGGTATTTTGAATCAAGCATAAAACCAATCAAATTTTTATATTATTAAATTGATAAAATAATAATATTATTAAGTTTTGTTCTTTTAATTTCATTATTATTGATTAATTTTTAATATAAGTTTTAGCTTGTATCTAGCTCAAACATCTTTAAATAGGGGGGGGGGGGGATACACATTTTAAGAATAGTTACAATCTATTTATAATATAAAATCCATGCCGTGTTTGTTTGTTTTCACTTTCGGAGGTTTATTTTCCGTATTTTCCGGTGAACTAGAAGGTTTTAAATCGAAATGGAGTTTCATGGGAATCCGAGAATGAAGTGAGAAATTCTAAACCTGAAAAATTCGAAAAGGGGCCAAATCTGTGGCCTCAAAGAGTCTCAATGCATGTTTTATGGGGCAAAAAATCAAGTTCATTCGATTCCGTGATTGGTGTTTTTGAAATTCGAGTCATCTGACCTTCAATCAGTACACAAATAAAAAAATATGGAAGGTGAAGCATACAATTAGAAAATAAAAACCTTTAATCAAGTAAAAAATTAAATATGCTAGTAATAATATACAAGGTGCACTACAAAAAATCAAATTATTACTAGTACTTATTTTATATTTATAAATGGGGTGGGAAGAAGTGGGGTTTTCCAAATTTCCTAAATTAAAATAATACATTTCTTATCAGTGTGGTAGAAGATTGAAATTTGCTGGGCAGGTGTAAGGACCACCCCAAACCGTAATGGAGGTTTGAATATTAAATTTGGACACTAAGGACTCCCAAAAAAAAATATTTGAAAAAAAATTGTTAAGTACAATAAATAGTAATTTTTTTTAAAAATAAAACCAAAAGAGATTAAACATTTAAACATCAAAATAGGGGTACCAGAAATGTTTGAATAATAATATATTCGAATAAATTGAAAAATAACTCCTAGATATTAGAATAAAACCAGGAGCTTAAGCTCAGCTCCTCAATGCTGTACCATTGCTCCCCCCCTCCTTCCCCTCCCCCTTCTCCCCCCCCCCCCCCCATGCTCTCATGCTCAGGGTAACTCTTCAATCATATTTTAAGGCAAAGTATGTGATGGATGTGTGTATATAATAGGTTATTAAGAGCTATCATTGATATCACAGCCACCAGCGACTCGGTTGAGGCTTTATGCCGCCATTGGTACAAATGCATTACACATTCCAAGCGAATCAAGAGCAAGAGCTTTTTTCTTCCATCAAATAATATGGTAAAAGGTGATTAGTTTTGACAGCAAAAATAATGTGTTTGTATTTTCTAAAATGCCCTTCTTTATAAAAATTAGTATTAAGACTATACTTTCCAAAATGATTCTCATACAATTTATTTTTCACCTGAATTAACTATTAATAGACATCCCCCCCGTTTTCTCGTGGAATACTACTTATTCTTGCTAGATTAATCGATATAAACTAGGGTTTAGGTTGCTTAAATGTTTGGTTGACAATATGAGCCGCGTCTCTAGCCTGACCGACGTGATGGAGAAAGATGTGGGTGGTAGGGGTTGTGATAGTCCTATATCTTCTTAAAGGGGAACGTTGTACTGTCGAGATCATTCCAAAGCTGTATTCGAGCCACGAGAAGAAAATCCTTTGCGGAATATAGGGCGTAACAAAAGCACGATTGTTCTCGTTTGACGCCACTGAGGTTCCAGAGAATGAGAAGCATGGTAAGAGAGAGAGAGAGAGGAAAGACAGTTCACAGGGTAGAAACTTGACACGGGATGGAGGGGTTTTAGGGGAGAAAAAGGGTGAGGGTTGGGGGTGAATGGACTGGGATGAAAACGGCGACCTTCCGAATTCAATTCTGGCACAATACAAGTCAAATAGAATGGCATGGGTAGCGAAAGGGTGGGAGTAGATGAAAAAGTGGTTGAGGGAGAGAAGGTAGGAGAAGGGGGTAGGTGGTGGGAGTTGAAGTCCCTATGTTGACGTAAAACATTCATGTCTATTTCCCCTCAAACGCTCTTTCTCTGTCTTACACGTCGTGGAAAAGGGTCCGTATGGAGAGGGTTCAGACGTATTGTAGTGCGGATCTCTGTGAACTTTGGGAGCTAAGGGTTGAAGGCGGCGAGCGAAGCACGCGCAAGACCGAACACTCCACGAATCAAGAACTAGAAGGCAATTATATTATTTAAGAGTTTATGGAAATCAAGTTTTTTTTATTATCCTATATTGAACGCATTATAATCTATCAAAGTGGTCTCCAAACACTTTAGAAAACTAGCCCCTAATGATATTTTGAGGGTTTTCTTGGCAAACCAAGAGTATTTATACGTACATACGTACATACACACACATACACACATATACATACATTACCTACCTACATCATACATACATACATACAACATACATCATACATACATACATACATACATAATACATACATACATACATACATACATACATACATACATACATACATACATAATACATACATACATACATAATACATACATACATACATACATACATATCTACATAATACATATACATACATAATAACATACATACATACATACATACATACATACATACATACATACATACATACATACATACATACATACATACCAAACATACATACATTATACATCATAAACATACATACATACATACAAACATACTACTACATACATACATACATACATACATACTACAAACTACATACATTACTACATACATCTCATACATACACATACATCATACAACATAAACATAGATAGATACATATACATACATACATACATACATACTACATAATAATATGCAATACATACATAATTACGCGTGCCTACGGGCTAGCAAGAATGTGCTATACTTCAAAACTTCCATACTCATCATCCTCATAACTTTTTAACATCCTCATCTTGTATACTCCCATCGCTTCAACAACATCCACACACAGAGTTATATATCTCTTTTATTCTTAAAATCTTAATGTTTCTCCTATTCACACATTAATCTACAACATTTAACCACGTCTTCCATAGCCTATATTTTCCTTTTGATCCTCACACTCTGCCTTATATATATTTGCTTCGTCACTATCCAAATTCAGCTTCTCATGCCCAAACTAATGTAAGTCGTTTCTTTCACATTGACCCATTGGATTCCTTTTCAAATCGCACTCCTTCAGAACCCTTTCACTACTAACTCTGTCGATAATAGTTTTTCCACTTACAATTTCTAAGCTATCTCATTCAACCCGAATTTACCTTGCTCTGGTGTTTCTTCTGACAAACCCATGCTTAGAATCTATTAACAATGTTGGTGTTAGCACATATTTATATACGGCTATCTTTGCCTCTCTCGAAGGCTCAACCAAATTATTTTATGGTGTCATTGATAACCCAAACATAGGTTAAAGATATTGATTGCGAAGTAAAACAGAAGACTTTAAGGGCCTTCGAAATAAACTTATGATGAAAGTATTTATGGTAAGAATGATTAGTTAGGAAATAAATGTTAGAAAAACACTTTTTTTTAAGTGTAAATGAAGCTAAACAGGGGTGGATTAGGCCACTGGGACACCGAGAGACATCCCTGTGGGTCGGTTTGAATTTGGGCCGCCGCAACAACTTTAAACTTAAATAAGTCCATCCATACGTTTCTAAATGATTATTTTTATTAATTTTTAGTCATAAACTCCAGTGAGATAGTCCAAAGAGGATCATTATAATTGTGAAGAAATACAATGGCTTTGTAAAACCATCTATTCTGTTATTTCTTGGTGATTTTATAAACAATCTCTTAAGCTAAGCAGAATAATTTGTTAAGTAAATACTGACTGTAACTATAGCTTTGTAATCTACACAAGAAGCCTTGAATTATTATTTTTAAAACTTAAATATTAAAAAAAAAAAGAAAGAAAGACAGCCAGCTATGATCTTATCATTAGAAGAATTTTTGCTCATAGCAGTAGAGAGTAGGCGCTAATATTTTAAGCAGATTGAGTAGGGACGTATTTATCGATAATATAGCAGAAGTTTAGATTAGTATAGATTAGTTTTGATAATAATAAAAATAATACATCTCACTACTTGAGCTTGCAATGAAACATAACCTCTGACCTGCCAGACCTCTAGCGCTAAGCCAAACCTAAGTATAGCTTTTGAAATGTTTTTTAGGGTATTTATAATGTAAACTTATATTAATAAAAACGATAGTAAATAAAGTTATTTTGAATGTTAAGAATAGTACAATACATTAATTTTGACAGTAGCCCTAATATTAGTTAAACCTATTATAAGAGTATGGATTTAAAAAAAAAATCTTATTTGTATCGTAATGACAATAAACTATTTTTAGGTTGTAAGTATATAATCGATACTTAATCTGATTTTGTGGCCACAGGGTCTAAGGTGTCTCTCTCGTAATTGACTATACTATCGATTACAGAGAGATCGGGGTTCGAATCCCGGTCTATTTTACTGTTGGTCATTTTCTCCACACAAAAATAGGTACATTGCCTCTAAATTCAACCTTACTCGTCGTTAACACATTAGCGTAATTAGTACGTATGCGTATAACCTTAACAAGTAGTAAGATGCGGGGCTAAAAAATAATAATTAAGATATACCATACTTTAGTAAAATATAACTAATATTTTCAAACGCAAATAAATCCACCCTCTAAACTTTTATGCTCTCAGAGACCAAAATCAATAGATTTGAATTGACTATTCCTATTATCTTTGTACCATGAATAAACTCCAGGAGACCAGACATATATCCTCCTGACATCATCTTTCAGCGTACCCTATGAGGTCTCTAAAGTCCGTAGCTTACTCATCAGTAGGTTCATTTTCCATCCAACCCATCCTTAGAACACAGCAGTGGAAAAGCTAATAATAGCCCCCTCCCCCTTTCCGACCGTGTCTACTATGTGCAGCGTTAATTCCTCCTAATGTAAGAGTTTTTCATGATATTTTTTATTAATTCCAGTTTCTCTCTTATCCCCTTCTCTTCGTTATCAAAGAGGAACTAATGTGGATGTAGAATCTCTTTGAATATTATCTAATAGTAAAATATCTTCATTTTTTTCCTCTTCTTTTTATTTTGTTCTTTCTCTTTTTAATTTTCGAATATGTCATAAATTTAATTTTAATTTAATGAGAAAAAGGGTCACTCTAAAAATGGAGGGTAACATTAAAACCTTTACAAGGGAATAATATATGAACTCACAAAATGTATCTAAGGAGTTCATTTTAAAACTCATGCAAATATGGTTTATGTACAACATTCATTCAAATTAAATAAACGGCAAGTATTGGAACATATTGTCATGAAAGTTGCCTTATATTAACTATTTACTTAAAAAAACTCTTAAAGAACTGATATAATCAAATAGAAAACTTTTTTTAAATAAATAAAACAGTTATTTTATTTAAATTTAAGTACAATACAGTTAACAAACAATTAGCTATTTTTTTTAAAAGTTATTTTATTCGATGGACAAAATAATCAATGAGGGCGTGTATATCTTTTCGAAGCTGAGGGTTAAATATCCTTTGTTTTGACTTCTACAGCCACAACAACCTTCTCATATTTGAAATATTTCAAGGGAAGAAAAATCTTTTACACAATATAAACATATTTAAACATATAATAAATAACTTAATACATGTAATAAACATTATTTTAACGGCTAGTAATCAGAGGAATCTATAACGTAAGCAAACTAGCCTCGTGGTATAGAGTCTTGGGTTCGATTCCCAGCTGGTGCCGGGGGATTTTTCTTGAATAGGGACTAATTCACTTGGTCACTAGGGCTTGGTTAATTAGGCCTAAGTTGGGTTAATTTAACTATTGGCTTTACCTCATCATATGCAATATCATCATCCCCTCATTGTATCAGGACATGGAAAGATCCTCAATTAAAAGGTTGTACGATTAGTAAATTTAAACGTCCCTCGGGAAACTGTACGTTAGTACTGGTTACTCTTTCACACACTGAGTCACAGATTGATGCAATCCAAGCACGCCAGTATTATTATAACATAAGCATAAATAAAATAAGATATGTTAGTATAGATAAATATAGTGTGACCCGCCTCGGTGGCGTAGTTGGCTAACGCGCTTGTCGTGTTTAGCTCGACTGCTGAGGATGGGGAGATCGAGGTTCGAATCTCGGTCGGGTGAACTGGGGGTGGTTTTTCCTAAATGGTTTTCCACTCTACTTCCACGCAAATGCGGGTTCACTTCCTCTAATTAAACCTTCCCAATTCATAATCCATTAGCGTAATTAGTACTTAAAGCGTATAACCCGAACGGGTAGTAAGACGCGGTGCTAAATATTATAATATAGTGTGATATGCTTTTTTCTCTAAGCCTTTCTGGGTGACCTGGCGGTCTAGAGGTAGGGTGTCAGACTTCTGTGCTGGGGGTCCGGGGTTCAATATTCGCTCCCGGCACAGATTTATCTGATTACCAAACCCTTCCTTCACCTCTGACAAGACTATATTAATCACAACTTGTGAATGTGGGGAATACCAAGCCTCCACCGTGGTCCGGATCCCACGTTAAACTTTAGGTCCTCCATATCATCTCACAATCACTCTAATAATTACACATTAGCGTAAGTACGTATAACCCGAATGGGTAGTAAGATAGTAAGATGCGGTGCTAATAATAATATTAATAATATATTATAATAATCTATACTTATATTTACCTTAACGTATGTTATAGATAATGGAAACAAGTGTTGTGTAATGACCACAAACACCTTGTCTTCAACTTTATCTTCGATTTCACTTTGAATTTTAAAAGTAATCCACAAGCCAAATCTATTCAATAGATATAATAGACTCTATGGGAAGTATATTTAAGAATATGCAATAGCCTTTCACATCACATTATGTTACAAGATATTTAATACTTATTTAAATATAAACATTATTATGTAATAATTGAATATCGATGTATTTCTGTAAACATATTTCGATCCTCATACATAAAGGATGCATTGGCAGAGACATTCAGAGGGTTTCGATACGAAGGAGACCTCTTGGGCAAACCACCAAAAGTTATTTGTCGTCAGGAGAGAGAGAGAGAAAGGGATGTAGAGTAAGATAGAAAACTAGGGAGGTGTCGCGAGAATTTGCAGCGGTACAAAGCTGTGGTCTGCTGCCACATTGCAAAGGTCTAATAAAGTCTGGATACCATCGAGTCACCGAGTCTGGCCGGCAGTAGTTTTCTGTCTACTCTTGTCAATAACCAACCAAACGTTTGAGATTTTGACCAAGCACTAGTCGTAAAGTTGTTTCATTACTCTAATTATCGTTCATAGTTGTCCAATATTAAATTTAGATGCAATTAATTTGAATTGGAGAGGAATAGCTCTAAAGTTAAGCTTAACTGCATTAAAAAAAAACTCTGTATCAAGGTAGATTTTAAATTAATAATAAACAAGATTATCACAATTCTTATTCCAAAGGATTTCCAATACAACTATTAAAGATGATCTAGATAATTAAAAAAAGATTATTAAAAATTTGAATCTAAATCGATTTCAATTAATCAATATCATCATTGGTTCAATTGAGTTAAAGCTAACAATGGCTGTAACAATGTTAACTCTACTATATTTAAAGTAAATTAGACTATCATAAAATTGTTCTGGATAATTTTAAGCAAAAATTTACCATATTCTAGTTTTATTTTTTTTATTTTAGGTAAACACTACAAACACTGAACTGACTATAATTGATTTAAAGTAAACAAGATTAAAATATCTTAAATTTAATTGATTCCAAGTGATACTGATTGTCACAATGTTAGATATAATCTATTACATATAAACAAGTTATGGCATAGCTTGCTTTTAGTTTCAAGATTTATCAAAAAAGTTACTTTAAATGAATAAATAAAAATGAATGATTACAAGAAATAATAGAACTACTGTTAGTAAATACCATAGCTCTTATACAAGCGTGTAAGACAACTATTAGCACCAAGAATTGTTGCAAACATAGTGAATGAGTAACAAATTCGAAGCCTGCTTCCAAAACATCAAAACGTTTAAATTACATGGATTTAAAATGGGAAATCATTCCCCTCACCATCCCCATCACCAAAAAATTAAACAATATGAGGTTGACACCTTTTTCCCAAACACAACAAAAGAAATATTAACGACTTAATGTAATATGTAAGAGAAGAGTAAACTATTTATTTGAGGTATTTAATGCGAAATTTATTAAACGATGATTTTATCAGTACACGATAATTTCTATGAGAGAGGGTGAAAGGACCTACCAATTTTGCCATAAAGGTATTTTCAATACTTTCTAGAGTTCTTTTACATGCCACAATCGACATAGGACCGACGGTTTTACTTCCCCTTATCGTTCGAGAAAGATCCGTTGGCTCCAGCTGGGTTTGAACTCAATAACATTATGCCATAGGTAAACTAAATCAAATAAAACGCAGTTGTAATGTCATCATTAGGTAAACCATTATCAACACTCTTCTTTAAAAACAACCTCTCAGATTACCGCCAGGATTATCATATCCAAACGATTTAATAAAATAACTTTCTATGGGTGTACAGGTGAACTACAAGACAATATTTGTCATATTTGGCAATGTTTGGAGAAATAAAACGCTTACTTTGTATTCTTAACCTTCAAACTTAGGACCTCGTGCGTTCGTTTGTTTTCTACGAAAGCGCTTAAGAAATGTTTTAAAGTAAACTTCACCAAAGTTTTCCAACCCAGTTCTCGGTCTAACTTGAGATGCCACGGGGTAAAATGAGACAAGAGAACAATGGTTCTAATGGAGGTGACACGAACAGTTTACCCTCATGTAATACGAGCCCTGGTGGTATTGGTCTGCTCCACATCTCCCATGAATCAAAGCGAGAGTAGCGTGCTCCTGACGGTAATGTTCGGAACCACGCCGGAGTCTAGCTAGCCCCTTTGCCGCTTGCTAAGGCTCTCTCTCTCTCTCTCTTTTCATAACGTATTGTTTCTTGGCCAACACGTACTACCATGACGGTACGGCTAAACTACCAGGTCAAAGCAGGATATATATATATATATATATTATATTTTTATAGAAAATTGTTCGTGAGGGAGTAGCAGACCACAGTAGTGTACAATATTGTATTTTGGATAAAATAAATTAACTCTCCATACCATAGAAATAAAGGTAATCAATTTTATTATTCCTAGCAAAAAAAAAATCATATATGCCTTGCTGTATTTATCTTGTTTATAAAATATATTTGTATTTTTTTATTCTTCCTGTGATTCGTATCTTAGTAATCTTCCTGGGTACTTCGAATATTCCCACTAATGGATTAGGGATTATAAAGGTAAAATTCAAAGGAAGATAAGCAGTGTTTGATTTTAGTGAGAATGGGAAACAATTTAGTAAAAAAAAAACATTAGCCGGGACTCGAACCTAACACTGGAAAACCAGATAGGACCAAGCAAGATAAGATGGGTATACATTAATTCAATACCAACTTTCTCATCCCTATTTCATTAGAGTAAAAATGAAATCAGACCGTACTAGTAGTAAGACGTGGGTAGTGTACTAAAACAATATATGTATATATAATTTGAAATTATATATAATAATGACTTAACTGTTTTTACATATAAAAGAAAGCATAAAATACTTACTACCTTCTCCTTTAAATCTATTCTATAAAAATTCCCTTGCTTGGCAAACGGGATATTTTCTATCAAGCCACCCTAAAGAAGTAGGGAATTTTCCTATTATACGGGGGGGTTGCCTATAACACCAGAGATACTACACATTCATCACCTCGCTACCCTAACTCACCCCTTCGTCTTGCAACCCCTAACCACCCCCAACTTGTTTAATACATACCATGATACCCTTAAACTGAGGTCTCCCTAAATCTTGCAACACCACGCAACAGGACAACACTGTCACAATGAAAAAAATTAAGGGGAAAAAAAGGGAAAATAGGGGGAATTTACGATGTTGACGTACGAGTATTTGATGAAATTTTGAACGGTGGTTTTACTTTTTTGTTAAATACGCATGTTAAATTAGAAATTAATAATAAAAATGTCATTTAACGAAAGTATTCTATTAAATTGGTTTTTAATTTTTAACTTTAACAAGTTTCATAGTTTTAAAGTTTTAACCAAGGTAACTATTATTTTATAAGAACAAATGTTAACTTATGAAATATAAAATAGTATATAATATGAATCAAATATTGTTTTGCACGTATGTATTCACGCTAAAAAAAAACTTAAGATAATACATTTTAGAAATATATGTACCCTATTTTATTTTCTAGAAACCATATCTCGCCAATATAATAAAAAGTACATACATAGCTTTCATATAAGAACCTGGTTCCTAGAATGTCCCTACCAAATTGCATTAAATTGATTCATGCATTTGTCAATCATCGTGTAACAAATCTCCAGACATCCGGCTACACAGACAGATGATATGACAAATGGTTAAGTTAAAACATTGCCTCACTATGCTAAATGTAATAATAGAATTCAATGTGGAACAGATTTTGAAATTTGGAGTTTAATATAAAGTCCAGAGATCAACTAGTATAAAAGATATGAAAATCTTGGATTGATTAGAGATTAGAATGGATTGACAATTAGGGAACTTCACTATATAATTAATATAATTATTATTATATTAATTTAATGTATTCTGAACTCTTTCATATTATGATGTAAATATAGTGAAGTTCCCTAATTGTCAATCCATTCTAATTCTACTAAATCCAAGGTTTTCATATCGTTTTATACTAGTTGATCCTTAGACCTTATATAAACTCCAAATTTCAAAATCTGTTCCACATTAATTCTATTATTACATTTAAAAGTTGTTTCCTTACTACATTCCATTATGTTTTTCAAAAATCTCACTATGCTTGTTTAATTAATTGCTATGAAACTTAAAATGTAAGTTTAGATCAATGAATATTAAAGAATATAATTTAATATTTTGCAGATTGAGTTAATTTTAAAATTCATTCTATTTGGTTGTACTAGCAGTTTTAAGTCTAAATACTTATCTCTATCAACAAGAGAAAAAGTATATTATGATATATATTATATAGATATTAATTTAGTGTTTTCTGTGCCCTACGTCTTTGAAAACGTCCGGGCTAACAATCTAACAACACTAATACCCTCTTCGGTTGCTGCATGGTCTAAGGAGTTACTCTAGCAGTAGACTAGACTGCCGATGACGGGGAGATCAAGGTTCGAATCTCAGTCGGGTGTACTGAGAGTGGTTTTTCCGAAATGGTTTTGCACTCTCTCTCCACACTAGTTCCGGTACATTTCCACTTAGTAAAACCTTTATAGTCCCTAAAACAGTTAGCGTAATTAGTACATAAGCGTATATGCCAAACGGGTAGTAAAACACGGCGCTAAAAAAAATATAAAAAAAAATTCCCCTTGTTTTACTACCCGTTTAGGATAAACGAGTACTTACACAACTAAGGTAAGGACAATAACGGTACCGACTTAGAAAAAATGCACTCACATTTGAGTACAGGAAAATTGGTGAACAATTTAAGGGGAAAAAAACACCCCACGTACCTCCATCCAGTATTCGAACCCTGATCTCCCCATCAGTAACAATACAGTATAAACGTGTATGAACACCACATACGATACGACCACAGATATGGGTAACAAACCAATACATTCCTTTTATTTGTCTTTGAACATAGGATTTATGACTATATATATTTGAAGTAATAAGTGTTTGAAACAAATCGATGGTTCGACTTAGTTCGAAAAAAAAAAGGATATTCTGGTGTAGCCCAACAAAATGTAGGAACCTAGTTCATGGTGTTACCCTCTAATCAATACCTTACAAACACTCGTGTTACAATCTCTCAATCTCCTTCTATTTGAGGACAATATGAATCACACGTCGGCTTGATTAATGATTCGCTTCCATCCCCTTCTCCGAGTCTCACCCATTTTATGTCGCTTTAATAATAACGGTTTGCCTTGATAAATCACAAAACTTACCCACCTCCTCCCCTCCTCAGTTACCCTAACCTTTTACCCTCCCCCCCCCCCCTACCAACCACCTTCTCCCTTTTCCAACGTTAAACACCCTTTTCTCCACAACACGAGCTACTTCTCATTACAATACCGGAACTAGAAAGTGTCTCCTCCTCAGTTCAGATTTCCCTTCGCAACTTCCGCTTCGGTGTTCCTTAGGATAGGTCCTGAAGGTAATACTTTTGCTCCCCCCCGACGCTTAATAAACCTTTGCTCGTCCAACGTATTACATAAAAAACATATATATATAACTTTATTCGTAGACAGGGAAGGTGACTGACTATCAATCATTTCACCTCGTTAAGAAGGTTTCGTCTATTTAACCCCCCTAAAAAAATTTACCCTGGTTGACAGGTTATACGGCTTTACATGGTTGAAAATTTTCGCGTGTTCACTAGATGATACAAGACTAATGAGAGAATGTGATAAAAGAGAATCCAAGAAAAGAGAGAATAAAAAAAAAGTTTAATATAATAAAATAAAATATATGCCATTTGAATGAGGATATATTATCAATTTCACTTTTGTTTTGTTTCCAAAAGTAAAAAACCATTTTCATCAATCAAATCTGTAAAAAAATTAATTAAATATTTCAATTTATAGTAAAATTGTATTAAATGAATACATACTAATTTTTTTCAGACAGCAGATCCATTAGTAATGTTGTTTTTCGCCGAATTATTCAAAACGTGATACAAATAGTAATAATAATTATTTAAATATCAAATTTCGGTGGGAATCAGACAATTTGAACGAAATAATTTGTCTTTGTCTCTCTGGGCCCCATTTGTACCTCGTCTCTTTTTTTTTATCGCACTCATTGAGACTTATCCTTTGTCTCCTGTTCCATTTTTACCCATCGATATCACCGCCCACATCTAGCCTTCCATTACCTTCCATCCCTACCATAGACCTTTCCCCTCATTCCCTTTAGAAGGTAAATTCCCCCTACACTACCTCTCCTGTCATTGCACTTATATTATTTCATCTGACATTACCAACTGGGTATCTTGTCCTTTCCGTAACTTTCATAAAGTGTGTAGATAGTCTGACTATAAATAAAAAAAATAGGAAAAATATTACCATCCAAAATGGTTTAGTAATTTGATTAATAAAAAGAAAAAGTATAAATGAGAAAATGATTAGTGGTGTGCATGAGAGCTATGGAGTGTTACCACTTGTGACAGTTGTTACAGATAGGAAATAATGTTTTTAAATATCAGAGAGTAGATTCATACAATGGCTATGTACAGTACTCTGGACTTGCTCTTGTTAATCTTAAAATGGAATGCTTTTCCCCAAACGAGGCTGAAGACAACCTCTGTTGAAAATTATGGTATATTGATGCGTGAGATTTCACAACTCGATTAGGAACATGCGGAGACCAAATAGTGATAGTCCGTTACCACTATGATTTATGGTTAAATTGGGAAGATACAATAAATGTTGCAGTACATCCATAATTATAAGTTTAGCAAAGGTTGGTACCTTCTCTACAACAATAGATCAAAAAGCTCTTTAGTGGTTCATCTCTTCCTGATAATGTTTGAAATTAGACGGTCTGTAGTTGATGTTTTTTCATATGTCGTTTGTAAATATCGTATTGTTGATTGAGTTTATGATATGGTAAAGTTTGTAATAAACTAATTAGTGTAACATTTCTTTAACTTAGCTCGTTTCTAATTTTATGACTGAGGCATCGAGCATATTAAGTAAATGTATTTCTCTGCTGAGAAAAAAGGTAGTTTTAAAGTGATTCCCCCAAAACTAAGGGTGGTATGCAAGAAGGTATAAAGAATTCTTAGTGGATCGATAGTGCGGTCCCGAGCACACTATATTGCTCCACCTTTTAACCTACGATAACGCAAGCAAACCCATGCTAGTGTCAACAAGGCATCCACTTATTCAAGTTCTTGCATATGGCCCTAGCTATTAGTTCTTATTAATTTTATTTAGGATTAACTACCTTATCGATTAAATTATACCATGATTGACAAATAATATTCACTTTACGTAGTGCTTTTAAAAACGAATCCTTGTATGTTTTTTTTATTCAAAATGGCAAACAATTCAGTATATGAAAATGTTTATACTCAACATATTTTGAGAGCATGTGTGTTTTACAGTGAAAGTATTGGCAACCCTTTCGCGCATCGTTGGTGGAAGTGATTTACAAATAATTAATAGAATTAGAGTTTAAAACAGGGATATCCTAAGCAAGTTTCAACTTTAACACATTATCTTATTTATATTAAAACTTATTAATATAGTAAGATTATCAGTTTAGGAAATATGCGAAAAAAAATCAGAGAAGATAATATTGATAAAAAAAATCACTATATTTCCTTCAGATCAGTCAAAGTTGATAAAGGCAGAAAATATGGGTTAGCGTAAGAACATATGATATATAGATTTTTAAAACCTTTTGAACTGCCATATAAGATTATTACTATAGTGATACGATGATATGATTCTTTCTTAAACTCAACTATACATAAATGTCAATGGGACATACATTCTGGAGAGTTACTTATTATTATTATTATTATTATTATTATTATTATTATTATTATTATTATTATTATATTATTATTATTATTATTATTATTATAGCACCGCGTCTTACTACCCGTTCGGGTTATACGCACTTACGCTAATGTGTAATGGTAGGGTGATTGTGAGATGAAATGAAGGACCAACAGTTTAACGTAGAATCCGAACCACGGTGGAGGCCTGGCATTCCCCGAGTTACTTATTAAGCATACGATTTATTGGGAAAACAGCTACAAAATATAAGTTAACTGTTTGATATAAACTAGGATAAAATGAACACTTCAATTTTATTTTACGTGTTGACCAAGTTGCTGGTCGAATTGATGAGCAAAGGAAAAAAAAAAGTAGCTAGAAACTGAACCATATAATTAATCATTTATATAATTCATCAAAGTAGAATTTTTCATAAAATTATTTTAATGCTATATTATCATTTATTTTTCTTCTAATAATTTTGAGTAATTTTAAAAATGATTTAACAATAAAAACAAAATTAAATTCGGATGTATAATAAGTTTCCACACTCATTTAGATTGGAAATAAGTAATTATTAATTCACAAAATGTAAATTAACAGTCTCCTAGCTAACGATCAAGTAATTAAATGGCCTTATTTACTAGTAATACTTGTTTACAGTGGAAATTTGATTCTCATTTATAGTACCAATTCTTGTTTAAAAAAAATGATGTAGACCGATTCAGACAGGAAATAACCCACTAATGAAACTGTCAACGCCAACTAACCCCACACCACTACAAAGCTATGAATATATCTGCTAATATTCCTCCATCGAGTTCAGCAGTAGTTGAACCACGTTCATGTGTGAATTCCCCCTCCCTCCCCCTCCCCCCCACTTCAAAACCTAAACCCTGTTCTCCACGTCGCAATATCCTCCAACTGTCACAATAGCAATCGCCCAGTGGACATTACCTAGTGTGGAACACTTCCCCCCCCATCCCCCGTATATCCTAGTCAAGCGACCACCCAACCCTCCTTCCTACTAACTCTGCTCGACAGATCTGAATCTCACGAAGAGAGACAGGAAATTAGGTACGTTCGCCTTCCCCTACCCCCTCATCCCTCAACCATTCCAGACCAAAAGCTCAACCCTCCTCCATCCCTTCTCACCCCTCACACCCCCTTTAGTATTGAGATGCGATGCTCATTCACACGAATATATGGAATCAAAGATGTCCCCTACCTCCGTTTTCGTGGATCTATAATTTGTGTCACCGAAGGGGTGGGCAACTTGACAGTTAATATGGTCTCTAATTATCGGCCAATACGTGACTAGGTCAGCCAGACGCTAGAAGGCGTTTACCGATTGTTTAATTTTCTTGTAAATGACCTACGAACAATACATTTACGGTTCTTTCACGTGTATCTAACTAAATGAACGATAAATTCGCACGTTTTACCATCGATGACAGGCCGGTTAAGAGTGTATACGATATTAATGACTTGTTATTGTTTAAAAGATGTCACGTTTCAGATTAGAATGCTGATGAATATTCGTGGTCACTGTATTGGAGGAAACAAATGATATATAAATCACATTCATTTAATTACTTTGTATTGATTTAATGGATTTGATAATCAAACAACAAAGATCACCTTATAAACGGTTGGTGGTCAAAATGATATTTAATCTTAGTTGAATATTCTTGGTAGCTTTCGCATGATTAATTTTTACTTGTATATTATTCTAAATATATTTAATAAGATAATTTCATATTATTTACATAAACAACTTATAGAAATACACAAAAGTAAATCATACATAAATATTTGAACAATTTGTTATATTATTTTTCTAGAAGTCTTTCTAGAGTTTATATTTTCCCCCTAGACCTACACAACGTATTTTAGTTACATTATTAATAACCACATGAGTGGCGTCCCTCTAGAAATAGAGTTAAATGATGGTGACGTGGTGATCAAGTTTCTTATCCCTGTTTGGTGTCCTGTGGATTATTTTTACAAAATTAATTTCCATTCTCGCTCCCCCACGCAAATTCTGATACATTTAATACAAATTATAACTTTTTAATCCCTAAACCAAAAGTTGTGAAAATGAGTCTTGCCCGAAAAGAGATAACTTGCACACACACACACAAACCACACACAATAAAAGGTTCCGCTAGTAAAGCAAGGAAAAAGTTTAGGAGGAGAATGGAAAACCAATTTAGAATCTAAAAGCCTCAGTACACATGGACAGTATACGAACCCTCGCCTCACCATCCCCAGAAAACCAAGAAGATAAGCTTTATATTTAATACAAGCGGGTAACTGGCGGTCTAGAGGTAATGTGTCAGACTTCTGTGCTGGGGATTCGGGGTTCAATCCTGGGATCCCAGAAACAGATTTATCTGATTACTAAACCCTTCCTTCACCTTTAACAATACGTGTATTAGTCACAACTTGTAAATGTGGGGAGTGCCAGGCCTCCTCCGTGGTTCGGATTATACGTTAACTGTAGGTCCTTCATTTCATCTCACAATCACAATGAAGGATATAAATATGTTTAGTGGTCAGAGTTCCTGGCTCCGGAACCAGAGGTACTTGTTTCGATCCTCAGCGCTTCCAAAATGTATTTGTGAAGCAGTGGGTCTATAACGGGTCGAGTTCAGCCTTGTGAGCACAATTGAGGAGCTACTTGAATTAAGAAGCAGCTCTGGTTTAGAAAACTGAGCATAGCGGCACGTTGTGCTGACCACTTGACACCCTCTATCCGCAACGGCGGCCACTCGATCAGTATAGCTCGATTGTGGGCTCACAACATGGAGAATAGGGTAAACAGGTGGAAAGTACATTACACATTTTACCTGAACAACGTGTATAGCTCAAATCCCATAAGTAGGCCTACCCTAGGAAATAAATATATATTTTTAAAAATAATTTAAATATGACTATTATCTAAAGTGGATTAGAAAGGTCTCACGATAGAACAGCTCAAACCAGACGTCTCAAAGGATGTGATTATTTTGTATTATTCGTTAGAATAAAATGGAGTTGAGACCAATTTTTAAGAAAATACTACAAAATATTGTTTTTTTTTTAATATTAATTTTGTTGTTTTCAAGTGAAGAATACAGCACTCAGATACAATTTCTGGTTCAAATGTAATAGTGTATCTAATTTCTCGGTTAATCAACTGTTATGTTTGTGAACTCATATTATTATGAAAAGAGACCAATTCTTCTTTTCTAAAGTATCTAGAGTAGTTCTTTTTTGAGACCGTATGCAGCTCATTAAATAAACGAAGCTACACTCTACTGTTTTTTTTAGCACCCCGCCTTGCCAACCGTTCGGTTATATCTTTATGTACTAACTACACTAATAGTTCAGGGATGAGGAATAATGTATTTAGAGGAAGTTTACTCGAATTTGAGTGGAGGAAAAGTGGAGAACCATTTAGGAAAAAACCCATAAATACACCCGACCAAGATTCGAACCTTGATCTCCCCGTAATCGAGCCTAGTCTAACATGAGAGTAACGCGTTAGACCAAGCAGCAACCTAAGAGGGCTGCACTCTATTGTTGAGTCTTTAATATCTCAACTATGGTTCCTTTATACCGTTTATGTCTAGCCTTTAATAATGGTTTGATTTTTTTTAAATATTTATTTCCTAACAGTAGCACTTTACCAATCCGGGACTGTGCAATTTTATTTTAGCATCACATCTTTCTATCCATTTATATCCATAGTTTATACGCGTATGTACTAATTTAGGGATAAGTAAAGTTGAATTTACAGGAAGTGTACGCGCATTTACGTTGAACGAGTAGGAAACAATTTATGAAAAAATACCCTCAATACATCCAACCATGATCGAACCACGATCTACTCTCACGTCAGTTTAGTATATCACTGAAGTAGCACCTTAGACCATACGGCCATCGAAGCGGGTATTGTGCTTTTTGATAACGTCAATGGTATAAGGAGGATACGGATAAAGAAGCAAAGCTTAGAAGAAATGTATTAACATTCGCTGGAAGGGAGAGTGGAAAACAATTTAGAAAGTAAACACCCGGTATTCGAGCTTCTAAATCCTCATCACCAGAAAACTATACTAGATAATTCATTTAATTGAAAAAAATGGTAGCCTGGACATGGGAATAGAAAGATGGACCAATGCTCTACTCTTGAACGATACTTGGTCGTATCGTAGCCAGGACTTCCTCTTCACTAGTTGTTGCATTAGGTCTAAATGTGTTAGCTGGTGAAAGTGTTGACTACTCAGAGATTATCCACAACCACAGCCATTGTTACTCATCTATGCGAAATAAGCAAACTAGATGAGCTTTAAATTTAGTTTACATTCCTATCAATGAGAGTCTAACTAATTTTTTACCAAATTCTGGGTGCATAATTTTCTTATACACATTCGTCCGTAGACCCTCAAAATTTCTTGTGGGTGTTTTAACTTCGTATAACCAAACCCTTCCTTTACCTCTGACAAGACGTATATTAATCACAACTTGTGAATATGGGGGATGCCAGGCCTCCACCGTGGTTCGGATCCCACGTTAAACTTTAGGTCCTCCATTTCATCTCACAATCACCCTACCATTACACATTAGCGTAAGTGCGTATAGCCCGAATGGGTAGTAAGACGCGGTGCTAATAATAATAATAATAATAATAATAATAATAATAATAATAATAGTAGTAGTAGTAGTAGTAATAGTAGTAGTAGTAATAATAATATTAATAATAAACTTCGTAAAAGGTTCAACTAAACGAACGCCCGATTCAATCTCATCCTCCACCATCATCTCTCCTAGAAGTCATTGTAACCCTTCCCCTTTCAAACAGAACAAAGTGAATAAATCTAGGAAAAAAAAGGGTTGACACCAAGTCTTATCTCCCGACATGCACTTCGACCCTTTTCTCTGCCGACTTCCGATTGACCATCCACAGGGAAATAACCCTCTGATCAGATAACCCTCTTATTACTATTGTGCATGTGCAGTGACTACTGTTTTTACTCGATACCTTGTGAGGGGGAAGAGGGGGGGGGGGTTGTATTACAATCACAACGGACATTAGAGATTACGTTCTTCTTCATGGAATAATGAGAAACTGCGTCCAGTTCTCCCTACAGGCGAGCTGGTATCTTTACTAGATAATGGATTCACTGTCCGTTGCTTTATTACTGTCTGCAAGTGTGTTTCAATTCTCATGTCACTATACAACTTAACATATATCTCTAGGCCGACTTACGAAACCCTACCACGTGATTATGTACTGTGCTGACGAGTTATATAAAGAGGCAGCTACGACAAGTGAGTTTATTGTATTTTTGACTTGAATACGTCTTTAAATTTACTACCATACGGGGGCAATCCAAAAAACCTAATGATAACAAAATCGGAGGATACAGTTTGGCGTTGTAGTTTCGAATCTATCCTCTAAATCCAAAATTAAATTATACCACTGGATAGCTAAAGGATCAAAGAATGCATTACGATATGCGAGAACAGTGACGCATCGCGCGCGGTGGAGGGGGAAGCGCCGACATTTTGAGGTTATTTTGCTGCGTATCGAGATTTGCAATTAGTATAACTTTTGACTCGGAGAAGCTACGATGTTCGTTTGGTTTTAATCGTCAGCTGTCGTCAAAATCTATCGATTGTTTATAAAACATTAGTTTAAACAGACCTATAATTAATAAAGTTATATTGTAACACAATAATTATTTGTTTCCTTGCTTTTATCCTAAATACATAAATAAAAATATTTTATTTAAAAAAATATATAACCCGTTACATAAACGTATTCACGTACAACACACTGCCGTGTCCACGACACAGCCACACCACACTTTTTTTTCTCTGGGAAGTCATGACATTCTTTTCTTAAATTATTATTCAGGTTTATCAATAATTCTATAACTAGTATATAAAATATATTTATTTACCAGAAAGATCTAATATGGATATTTTATCATGAGATAATCTCTTGATCGACTCAGGTAGGAGCTTGGAGAACAATTCCCCTCATTGAGGTTAAGTGTATGTATTTATTGTAAGCAGCTCAAAAAGTATGTTTAAAATCGATGACTCAGGAATTTAATTTAAGCTACTAAACTAAGAGTTTCGGGTGCAATTCCCGATATTGCCAAATAATTGATCGGTAGTCTCATAAAATGATGGTTCCCTTTTCACAGTGATGAATTAACTAGCTGAAGACTTGGTTGTGTGTCTGTTTTATGATTAATTCATTTAAAAATCATGTGATAATAAAATATATTAAATTATTTGGTTCATAAATAGTACGTTACTTTAAATTAATAAAATAAATAGATATCTATTACCTGAGATTTTTTTTCTTTCATCGTAGGGTTTGTTGGTTAGGGGGGTGACCTGGTGGTCTAGGGGTAAGGTGTCAGACTTCAATGCTGGCGGCCGGGGTTCAATCCTCGGTCCCGGCAAAGATTTATCTGATTGCTAAACCCTTCCCTCACCTCTGACAAGACATCTTGTGAATGTGAGGAATGCCAGGCCACCACCGTGGTTCGGATTCCACGTTAAACTGTAGGTCCTTCATTTCATCTCACATTCAACCTACCATTACACATTAGCGTAAGTGCGTATAACCCGAACGGGTAGTAAGACGCGGTGCTAATAATAATAATAATAATAATAATAATAATGTTGGTTAGATATTTATAGTTTTATGCTGCCAGTGGCGGATATTTAACCGTATTCTGCGGTTGAGTCAACATGTAGTTGCGGTTACCTCGTACCGATGAGAAGAAGTTATAATTTTGATAATGATTATGTGTTGTCAGTAGAAGTCTTAAACATAACTTCATACTAATTAGCCAGGCCATAACGAACATAGGAACAATTCCCTTCAGGGAAAATTTCTGAGGTATTACCATGAATCGAACACAGGACCTCTAGGCTAGTAGCCAGCAATGCCGACAACGTGACCAAAAGGCAGGCCTGCTACCTGAGATTGAGGGTGTAGGAGAAATGTATATTGATCATAATTAAGCCTATCTCTGTATCTGTTAGTTTTACACGGGCTGATTTTTATAAGTGCAGCTATGAAATTGGCATTTCTCTACTAAGCTAATGGGTTCGGGTTTGTCTAGGAGCATGTATTAGAAATTTAAATTTGGTTAAATAAGTTATTTTATTTTCGCAGATAAGTATTGATAGTCGTGGAACTGGATTTGATGTATATGTATAAAATTAATCAAATTGGTTAATAATGTCCGAGCAATTATAGTCATTTGGTTAAAAATAATACAAGAGCGTGTAAAATATACCTTAAATAATACGTAACATTGGTTAAGGTTCGGCCAGACTGACAAGAGTGCGAGCGAGCGAGCGCGCAAGCGACTGGGTGGCCTAACTGGCGAGCGCGCGAGCGAGCGCGTGATTAGCGGACCCTAGTTAGATTATTATTAGCACCGCGTCTTACTACCCGTTCGGGTTATACGCACTTACGCTAATGTGTAATGTGTTATTGTGAGATGAAATGAAGGACCTACAGTTTAACGTGGAATCCGAACCACGGTGGCGGCCTGGCATTCCCCACATTCACAAGATGTCTTGTCAGAGGTGAAGGAAGGGTTTGGAAATCAGATAAATGTGCCGGGACCGAGGATTGAACCCCGGCCGCCAGCACAGAAGTCTGACACCTTACCCCTAGACCACCAGGTCACCGCCCCCCCCCCCTCCCCCCTAGTTAGAGAAGATGTCTCTGTCAAAGACACTTGGTACATCTCTGCTCCTCGAAAATTCTTACAGAAAATATTGTGTATTTATAAAAAAGAAAAAAAGTAGGAGTGCATCCAATTAATAAATTGAGAAATGTGTATGGTACTGTACTGAAGTGTTTTAAAATCAGATTAGCCGTACCAGAGGTGGAATGGTGCGTTGCACTCGATAGCTTTTGACTAGGAGGCAAAGGTTCGAATCTTGGCTCAGTGAACTGAAGGTGATTTTTAAAACTTAATTATTGTTGTGGTTTTTTCATACTCTCTCCAAACTAATGGTGATTATTATTTGTAAAGGCCTACTTTGATTATAATATTGAAGTATTTTAACATATCGGGTTTACATATATACATTATATTATTTATGGTCTTACCAATTAAATTAGGCCATTAATATTATTATTATTATTATTATTATTATTAGCACCGCGTCTTACTACCCGTTCGGGTTATACGCACTTACGCTAATGTGTAATGGTAGGGTGATTGTGAGATGAAATGAAGGACCTCCAGTTTAACGTGGAATCCGAACCACGGTGGAGGCCTGGCCTTCCCCACATTCACAAGATGTCTTGCCAGAGGTGAAGGAAGGGTTTGGTAATCAGATAAATCTGTGCCGGGACCGAGGATTGAACCCCGGCCGCCAGCACAGAAGTCTGACACCTTACCCCTAGACCGCCAGGTCACCGGGCCATTAATAGCAAGTGTGTTAAACCTATCACTGATAGAAAAAAGTCAAATATCATGTCAAAATGAGAAGTTTCCCTAGCACTTAATGAACCAACATACAATAATATTGCTTAGCGCCTGTAAACTAGACTGTACTGGGTCGAGCGCGCGCTCTTGAAAAATAGAACCAGTTTTATCTTTCAAGCGCGCGCGCTCAGTCGCTCGCGCGCTCGCTCGCTCCAGTGTGGCCACCTCCCATTACAACCAATGTGTTCTATTTTATATTTTAGTCGCTCGCTCAGTCTGGCCGTACCCCTAGGGGTAAGGTGTCGGACCTCTGTGCTGGGGTCCGGAGTTCAATCCTCGGTCCTGGCACAAATTTATCTGATTATCAAACCCTTCCTTCACCTCTGACAAGACATCTTGTGAATGTGGGGAATTCCAGGCCTCCACCGTGGTTCGGATTCCACGTTAAACTGTAGGTCCTCCATTTCATCTCACAATCACCCTACCATTACACATTAGCGTAAGTGCGTATAACCCGAACGGGTAGTAAGACGCGGTGCTAATAATAATAATAATAATAATAATAATAATAATAATAATATTAATAGTAATAATAACATTGGTATTGCAATTTTGAACATCTGAAGCTACGACACTACCATGAAATTTGTAATTTATGGTGAAAGTTTGATGGCTATAAGCTAGAGAAAATAAAGCCACTTTAAAGATAACTTTCTTAACTGACTTAATATATCTGGATATGACTTACAAACTAACTTGGTGATATAATCGACAAAAGACATAGTCCATTGGCTGTTATTTAATTTTATAAATATGAAACATAACCGGAGGGTTGGAACTTCTTAGCTCATTAGAAAATAGAATATTTGCTTTCTCACATTTAGTCTCCTTAATTAAACTAAAATAGTTTGGTAGCTGTCTTTTCACATTAATTTTAATACAAAACCTATAATTTATTTATGGCTCGTAAATCTAATCACTTCGACTTTGTTGTGCTATTTTCTTTAGGCCTATGTCTAGTAGGAAAATCGTTGATAGAATACTCTTGGCATCGGTGAAGAGTAATGCATTAATGCAATCAACAATATTTGGAGTGTAGATAAATTGTAAGATATACGCGGAAATCCACATTTATCAAACCAAATTTAGTGAACATGGCCGTGATGCGAATCTTGGCTCTAATCGCTGGCTAGGGGCCCCACATATATGTCAATATAGTCAATATTTATTTATAGTTCGTAATGAAAATATATATACACATACCTTGAGCCATGTGAAACCGGGCCGGCTCACAAATGATGCTGAAAATGATATCATCCAGCCTTCAGGGACTTGTCCCCTCGATCACCAAATTGTGGAATACTTTTCTTAAAGTGTCTTCAGTAATGGCTACAATAATCTCCTAACGTATAGCTTCTTTGAGGAATGCGATTGTGATGGGTTTATTTCTGTGCAGTCTTCCTTTCAATTACCCCCACAGAAATAAGTCAGGTGGTGTTAAATCGGTAGATATTGGCGGCCAAAGATTTTTTGAGATTACACAGTTTCCAAAAAAAACTTTCAATTTCTTTCTTTCATGCTGACATTCGATGTGTGATATGTTGCACCATTTTGTTTAAAATATCCATCAATTCGTTCATTGTCTGTTAATTGATTTACAAACTCACTGGAAATGTCCTAAGTAGACTTCTGATGTAACGGCTCGTTAAAAAAAAAGTTAGGGATGATAATTCGTTTACGAGTTACACCACACTCCGATTTTATATGAAAGCAGAGGCTGTTTATGCTTTGTATGAGGACTTCATGTGTTTTGAGAATTCAAGTGGCCTTTCATCCGTAAACCAAGTGATATCCAAACTCCCAAGATTCTGAATACGAAAACCTTGAAACCATAAACTAAGCCACACACGTTTTTCATGGTCCATCGAAAGCAATTCGCGAACACATGACACACGATAAAGATGCAGTTTAGATTTTTTGCCAGCTCCATGACATACGGAACATGAAAGATTAGTCTCTTGGAAAAAATCTGCGTAATAATTTTGATGATAATGTATCTAATCGCACCTTTATATACTGTATTTTTTATTTAGAAAGTTTTCAGTCTCCTGAATGACTATTGACAACGCTTTGTGCGTTGTTTCTAAATAAATGACCAATTTCTTGATACAACTCTTGAAGCTACATTATTAACATGCAATGCATTCTTAAAGGTCATTTGACATGCTTAAAACGGACCCGTTTGTCAATATTTACGAAAGAGGAACACGCGTTGTTCGATTTTATACATGCCTATGGCTCAAAAATCTAGTTAACACTGGCGCTAGGCATACGTAATACGGCAAGGTCACTGTAAAGTCAAGGGAAGAGTCCAACACTTATTGTGAGGGGGCAGGTCCTATCTAGCCAACACTGCCACAATTAATACGTAGAAAGAAAGGTTACGAGATCTATAAATAAATAACGATTGTATTGACAAAAGTTTGGGGCCTCTATCGAGCAAATCCCCATGTTGTTGCAACAAAGTGCACTGTGAGTCTAACGACTTAGAACCCTCAGGTAACGCTGAGAGTATTTCTTGCATTTTATAATTTATTTAAAAAATAATATAGGCCTAAACAATTTCATCCATTCTATCAAGCACATCGATTATAAAGGTTTCACAGAGTAATTATTTTAGTTTGCGTGTAAATAGAATCAATAGCTAATGTTTTCCCAATATAATAAGAAAATATATAAATATTAGCATTTTAATCCCTATTTGATTTTTAAATTATTTAATATCCACACCGAATAAAAATCTATTTTAAATCATGATTGATAGGATCTTCTATAATGCTGTTTTGAATATAAATAGCTGATAAATAAATCAATAAAATAAGTATTATAAAACTAATTTAAATAAAATATTCTAAAAACAAATAAATGAGATTTTGTCACTTTAGGAGAATCATATTATATCTCTGAGGGGATACATTACAATAATAATCTTGATCTATCTTATTCATTTGATTGATGAGATTACTTAAAGCTGTCACAGTTAATGGAATAAGGTAGTGTAAAAAGTGTCTATGGCTTTATATGACACTCTTGCATAGAGAAAAAATAAATATAGCAACATGGTAATTTTACTCCATTATTTTGACATCCAACTTTTAATTAAAAAGTTATTCAACTGTCCGCAGCGTTCGTATCCAAATTTTATTGTGCGAAAAAATCGTAGAATGTCTACAACCCTTCGAAAACAAAGGCACTATGTTGTATTTAACTGGACAGGTATGGCCATACGTTTATCCCTACATGTTTAGGAATAAGTACCTCGGTGGACGCATATTGCAAGGCGTCACTCTCACAGTATAGTAGACTGCCGATGATCGAGGATTGTTGTTCGATACCGGTCGGATGTACCGAGAGTGGTTTTCCATTAATGTTTTTACACTCTCCCTCCACGCAAATGTGTATACACTTCCTCCAGATTCAAACTTCCTAATGCCTGGTACATTAGATTAATTAGTAAATATACCCGCCACGGTAGCGTAGTTGGCTAACGCGCTTGTCGTGTTGAGCTCGACTGCCGAGGACGGGTAGATCGAGGTTCGAATCTCGGTCGGGTGAACTGAGGGTGGTATTTCCTAAATGGTTTTCCACTCTCCCTCCACGCAAATGCGGGTTCATTTCCTCTAATTAAACCTTCCCAATTCCTAATCCATTAGCGTAATTAGTACTTAAAGCGTATAACCCGAACGGGTAGTAAGACGCAGTGCTAAATATTATTATTATTATTATTATTATTAATTAGTAAATAGGCATATAGCCCGAACGTGTTGTAAGACACGGTGCTTTTAAAAAAAAAGTTACACTTTAAAATATACTTGCAGAAATGCAAATCATTGAATATAAAAGTTTATCTTTTTAGTCCATAGAGATTGATGTAATTTTTTTCTGACATGGCATGATTTGCATTTGAAAATAAATATATTCATTGGCAGGGGTGAATGGGGTGAAAGAAACAGGAAATTAAAGTGTCCATGTTTTAAATGTCCTTCATTCATCAACCTTTCAAAGTTGAATGGTGTTTTTCTGTCCAAGTTAGAATATGGATGGGTGTATTTGGGGTGTACAATTTAGCACTGAGAAGCATCGGATGATTGCAATCGTTTCATCGCAAGTAGACAAAATATAATCGTTGATGAAATATTAATAAGGAATCAGTTAATTATTAAATCAGTTTGTGGCTGGTTATATTATCTGAATATCCGGATTTGATAGACTTTGACTAAGTTAAATACATTAAAATCAAGAAAGTTGTTAAGAAACTCAGTGGAATGACGTGGAACGTTGCCAGGATAAGAAATTTTTGTTTAATTCGTACTTTAGATATGTTATTATTATTATTATTAGCACCGCGTCTTACTACCCGTTCGGGTTATACGCACTTACGCTAATGTGTAATGGTAGGGTGATTGTGAGATGAAATGGAGGACCTACAGTTTAACGTGGAATCCGAACCACGGTTGAGGCCTGGCATTCCTCACATTCACAAGTTGTGATTAATACACGTGTTGTCAGAGGTGAAGGAAGGGTTTGGCAATAAGATAAATCTGTGCCGGGACCGAGGATTGAACCCCCCCCCCCCAGCACAGAAGTCTGCTTAGATATGTTTTCAGCAATAACTAGGACACTTATTGATAAGATATAATTATAAATATATTTACCATGTGAGTTATGTAAAGATTAACTAAAATTGTATTGGTCAAATGGGGACCAATAGGGTAAGGTAATATTCCAGGTACAGTTTTAAAAAAGCTCTGCTTATCCTGTAAAGTGTAAATACGCCAAATCACACAAAATACCAAATTCGATACCTGCTATTTTAGGTAAGAATATAATAAAATCAGCTTCGGTGGCCGAACTAAGGCGTCATTCTCGCAATAAAGTAAGCTATTGATGATGGGGAGATCGGATTTTCGAATCTCGGTCTGATATAATGAGAGTGATTTTTACAAAATGCCAGGCCTCCACCGTGGTTCGGATTCCACGTTAAACTGTAGGTCCTCCATTTCATATCACAATCACCCTACCTTTACACATTGGCGTAAGTGCGTATAACTCTAACGGGTAGTAAGACGCGGTGCTAATAATAATAATAATTTACAAAATTATTTTTCCACTCTTTCTTCACGTAAATACTGATACACTTCATCTAGTTACAACATTACTGATCCCTAACCTATAAGCGCAAATAGTAAATAGGGCTATAATCTGACCGGGTAGGAAGACCCAGTGCTAAAAATGTAGACAGATATTTAAATCAGTAACTATTGACTAACGATCCGGCACTTTACCAACTAAACTCACTTCGTTTTTCTTAAAATTCAAATTATTACTTCTAAAATTGCCAGGAAAAAAATTAATTTAATGTACTAACACATATTTATATATTATTATCCCTATATAATACTAATAATATTGTTGTATTATAGTATATATAATCTTAATAAATAATTATATATATAACCGCTTCGGTGGCCGCGTGGTATAAGGCTCTACTCTCGCAGTAGACTGGGCTGCCGATGACTGGAGATCGAGGTTCGAATCTCAGTTGGGTGGCTTTTACAAACTGGTTTTCTTCTTTCTCTTCACGAAAATGTGGGTACACTTCTTATAAATATCACCTTCCTAATACCTAAACCATAAGCGTAATTAATACATAATCCTATAACACGAATGGGTAGTAAGACGCGGTGCTGAAAATATTAAATATACTATTGAACGATAAAGTAATGAACTAAAGAAATACATTAATAGTATTTAGTTGACAACTCTCTTAATTTTCCTTCAGGAAGTTAAACTAGTAAACTTAATGAGAAGTATTAAACTGCTTCAATTTTATTTAATTTTTAGGTTAGCTCACATTAAATAATGTACACTGCTTTTAATTACTGCTCGTTATTTTGGCAATCTTTACTCTTTTATTATAGACGTCTTAATTGGAGAAAGATCCACAGACTTTGTTTTTATAGGAAATGGCAAAAGTGACTTATGTTCTTTTATGTCATTTCAGACGTATAAAAAGAAAGAACGTTAAAAAAATATACTTTTTTCAAATAACAAATAATTTGTTAGATTTATTGAACCCTTGGTGCTGGCGGCCGGGGTTCAATCCTCGGTCTCGGCCCAGATTTATCTGATTATCAAACCCTTCCTTCACCTCTGACAAGATATCTTGTGAATGTGGGGAATGCCAGGCCTCCACCGTGGTTCGGATTCCACGTTAAACTGTAGGTCCTCCATTTCATCTCACAATCACCTTACCATTACACATTAGCGTAAGTGCGTATAACCTGAATGGGTAGTAAGACGTGGTGCTAATAATAATATTGAACTCTTGTTTAACTGATTCGCCTACGGTATAAGTAGGCCTTGATATAAGTTATCTTTTATAAATTATTATAGCTTTTGTTGACTAAGGGATTGTAATTTAACTTCTTACGATAAGTTAAGATAAAAAAAAAGACCTACCTCAGTAAATAAAACATTAATCTAATATTGTTTTATGTAATTTATTATCATCATTTTTTCTATCTGTTCAGGCCACACTCACTTATGATAATTAGTCTAATGGGGTGGGGATGAGGAAGGAAGCATTTAAGTGGTGATCTACCCTGATTTACATAGAAGGGGACGGATTTTTTTAAATAGAAAACCACACTCAATAGACCCTAACAGAATTATAAACTCAATCTCTCTAATTTATTAGTTTGTCTTAAGGCGACTGGCCCTTTTCATTTGGCGTGGAAATGCAGATCATGGGAACAAACGGCTATCTTCAAGAATATTTATTGTTTTACAATTTTATTTTCGGAAACGGTTTGTTCAAGAATAGAAGCATGTTGATTAAGTTATACTTTTTAAATACACACCTCCTATGTAATTTTAACAGTGATCAAATATCGATAAAGTTGTCATTTTTCAAAGAAAACTGCCAACTGCATAACAAAAAATAAGAAAATGTAACAGTTAATAAACATCAATACATTATCTTAGAAGTGGTGTTGAAAATATTAACACAACATTTTTACTCGTTCTCGGGGAAACTGATAATTCCAAACGAATGATTTTTCCACAAGACCTGTCCGGTAGCTAGCGCCATCTACTATATCCATGATCCATCTGTTCTTGTTGGCGCGGAAGGATAATTTGGTCGGTTTTGAAGCCACGCCATACCTTTCACCATGCCACCCACCATCCCACAATATAGGTTTTAGACTTGCACTCGACAGAACCAAGGGCCTTTAACATTAATGTATATCATATGAAGCGATGTTATTTTAGTACAATCAAAGATCTATATTCAGCTGTGAGTAGAAATAAAAAAGAAACAATCCAGTAAAACATCTAAGATGTCTTGTGTTGAAGTTTAAATTATTTTTTCTTAACCTGTGAAATATCTTTAAAGCCTAAATTACCTTTTGTTAAATATCATACAAATAAACTAGATTTTAAGACCACCAAATTAGTAATAATTATTTGTCATAATTATAAAGTACATGTGTTGTTTTCTTAGTATATTGTTCTTGGAAATATATTTTATCTAAACATTTTAAATGCAAACATTCTACAAGTTCTAATATTGCTAATGAATGAAATAATATTTCTTAAATTTGATTTTTTCTAATCCCTATAAAAAGCTCGTATTTTTCTTTTTATTATATTGTTGTTGTCTGTATTTTAATATTTATTGTACTTGAAGCTTTACTTTAGTAATAATTTAACTAGGAATTAACATAATATGATGCCATACTAGTTTTTAATAGTAGTAACTAAATAATGATTAGTTGAAGCAGCTCAACAATTTAGTAATCTAAATTTTAAAGACGAAACTTTCAAATATCCAGAGTAATGACAAGTTGTCTTATTGTGTATATTTTCAGACAAGAATAGACAAATACCAGAGATAAAATAGCTACTCATTGTATTTTTTTAAAGCAATATTTCAGTTTTTAGATCAAAAGAATGATATATAGTTATATAGTTTTGCCATGTAAATGATAATATAGTTGTTTATTTCACTCCAACGAATGGGTATTAATGATTACGGTGCAGTTTATGTGAACACGGACATTTCAAAATGCGGCTATTCTGGTTCACCTACATGTCTGGACTAACACTAATCCATCATTCCGTACGCTGGTGACGCTGACAGATGTAACGCACACGCACACGCACACGCACACGATTATACACGCACTTTGCGTGCCCACTTGGAAACAGTCAGCTCTGATTAATTACACAATTACGTAGACACTTTGAATAAGTGTTTTTTTTTAATTATTGATACTTTTTTAAGTAGGTAATTAACAAGTAAGATTATTCTATTCCTTGAAGAGAATTATAAGTTCCGAGTCTGTAAACACTCAGTCCTTGATGTCATATTCGAATTGAAATAGTTTCAATGTACAGAGGAACGTGTTCGAATCCTTGCCAGGTGCACTGAGGTTTACATAGCCAGAGCACAGTATGTTTATAATCAGGATTTTTCACATCATATTTACAAGCTAATTCGGGCGCACTAGCTTTAAAGTCGCTTTCAACGTTAGCCCGCATTGGTGGTAGCATGGTCTATTGTGTCGCTCTATAAATAGACTGTATTACCAATTACGATCAGATTGTGTTTCAAATTCAGGTCGGGTGTACTGAAATGGTTTAATTATCAAAATACCCGTCTCTGTGGCGTAGTTGGCTAACGCGCTTGTCGTGTTGAGCTCGACTGCTGAGGACGGGGAGATCGAGGTTCGAATCTCGGTTGGGTGAACTGGAAGGGGGGGGTTGTGTTCCTAAATGGTTTTCCACTCTCCCTCCACGAAAATGCGGGTTCACTTCCTCTAATTCAACCTTCACAATTCCTAAATCCATTAACGTAATTAGTACTTAAGCGTATAACCCGAACGGGTAGTAAGACGCGGTGCTAAATATTATTATAATTATCAAAATGTTTTCTCATTCCCCTCCACGTGAATGCGGGCACATTTCCTCTGATTCTATATTCCTCATCCGTAACACAGTAGCTTAATTAATATGTATTCGTTTAGCCAGGAGGTGTAGTAAGGCTCTGTGGAAATAAGCCTTCAATTTTTAAATCATTAATTAAGATGGCAATAACACAAAAATACATTAAACGTACGATCTAAACACAAGGATTATTATGGCCGTTGAAATCACCCGAATCTTCCATAATTCCAATTGAGCACCCATTCATTTATACGAGAGTATTGTAGAGATAAATGAAAGAATGCTCGAAAACTAGTAAAATTAGGCCTATATTATGTTAAAAAAAAATTGTTAACTAAGATTTGACAAAAGAGGAGGGGAGTTTCATTTCGGCTTTTTCTTTTCAATGTTATCTTCTTCATGATGGTCTCCCATTCTTATTCTTGGTAGAAATTGATGTATTTAATAGAATTTGTGTTTGATATTATAATGCTAAATATTTTAAGGGTTTGATAGACAATCGAACCTCTGAGCCTTATACCAGTAAATACTCTTTAACAATCGTGGAGAGAAACTATAATTTACGTTTTGTTACCCGCCTCGGTGGCGTAGTTGGCTAACGCGCTAGTCGTGTTGAGCTAGACTGCTGAAGACGGGGAGATCGAGGTTCGAATCTCGGTCAGGTGAACTGGGGTGGTTTTTCCTAAATGGTTTTCCACTCTCCTTCCACGCAATTTGCGGGTTCAATTCCTATAATTCCATCTTCCCAATTCCTAATCCATTAGCGTAATTAGTACTTAAAGCGTATAACCTGAAAGGGTAGTAAGACGCGGTGCTAAATATTATTATTATTATTACGTTTTGTTAACGTACTCGATCGGGATGAGGTGTTGAGTGAGCTTAACCACTTTTTTTCTATAAGCTAATTCGGATAAACAGAACTTACAATTTTAACGCGACAAAGGTTGTGTATTTTTTTAGCGCCTGGGAGAGCACTAAGTCACTTAGCAGGCCCCTCGCGTGAGCCTGAGGGCCATAATTAAGGGGGGGGGAGTGCAAGGGACTCACTATCTCTGGGGTCTAGTGTTTATAGTTCCTGGAGACATATCCAGAGGTCCCGGGTTCGATCCCCAGCGCTTCCAATTTTTTTTTCCTGTGAAGCAGGGGATTTGGAACAGGGTCAAACTCAGCCTCGTGAGGACAAATGAGGAGATACTTATTTATCATCTTTGTTCTAAAAAACTGAGATTAATGGCCGTAGGATTTGTTGTGCTGACCACATGACACTCTCTATCTGAAAATGTTGGCACTATCATCGCTAACAGCGGCAGCTGAACGGTCTGAATAGCTCGCTTGTGGCATGGAGTTTAATTTTATGATGGACAATAGGAAGTACTTGTGCAATAATTTAAAGTTATTAGCAATTTTAGCATTGAAATAATACTTTTTTTTTCTTATCCCTATTCGCCTAGACTATACTCTTGTTGCACTAGTGGGGTAAAGACGTGTACTGTAGGTTTTTGGGAAAGTGTATCCCTTTTGGCACTGAGACACTGGAAAGCCAAACTAGATGTGTTTCTACAACAATGTATGACAGATTATTTCGTTTCACAAATATAACGAGTTTTAGTAAATGTTTATTTTAAGAAAAAAGCGGAGAAAGTGCACCGTACCATTTATTTGTGTAGACAAGAGTTAAATCCTGCTAAATTTTTATAATAAATAACCATTCTTGGGGATTAAATGATGGTACGAGTTCAGGAAAGAACCACAGATTTAATTTTAAGAGAGTGTGTGTGTTTGTGTAACAAAGCATTTAATTTGAAATTTTTCTCAGGGAATTGATGACCTGGTGGCTAGGGGTAAGGTGTCGGACTTCTGTGCTGGAGTCCGGGGTTCAACCTTGGTCCCAGCACAGATTTATCAGATTACCAAACACTTCCTTCACCTCTGACAAGACGTGTATTAATCACATCTTGTGAATGTGTGGAATGCCAGGCTTCAACCGTGGTTCGGATCCACGTTAAACTGTAGGTCCTTCATTTCATCTCACAATCACCCTACCATTACACATTAGCGTAAGTGCGTATAACCCGAACGGGTAGTAAGACGCAGTGCTAATAATAATAATAATAAGAAAATAAGAATAATATAATAATTCTCAGGGAATTAGAGGGAAAGCCGGTGCACCTCTTTTGAAAATGTTAAGATGGAACTTTTAGAGTCAATCATGGTTATAATATAGCTACATCCTAGAAACAAGCAAAATATAACAGAAACAGTACATTCATAAAATGGATAAGTATTTGTAAAATAATAATTTGTCCTATCTAAATTCGTCTTTGAATATGATAATCCTAAAATATGGGCAAAGGTTTAAACTTATTAATTTTTCAATAATTGCCAAACTACAAAAGAAACAAAAACATACTGTTTGAACAAAATAATAATTGATGTTTTCTGCCGAATATTTCGATTAAACTATTTCATAAATAAAGTTTAAATAATGTATTTCCTTGAAGAATATCAGATATATGAATGAATAAAATAATCGATTAGTATCGTTCAATAATATTTTGTTTGTATATTTAAGGGTTTGAAGTAGAATATAAATTTTTAAAAAAGAATGTAACAATCATTTTTAAATATGGCATTTGATTGTAGCATTGTACGACTGCAACAATGATGATGAATTGACTTTTGTAATTTATTCCTATTATTAACTAAACTTATTTGTAAGAAGTGGACATTTGTTTATCTGTTAAAACATCCACTTTTTATTAATAAGCTCGTGTCAAGTTTTAAAGTATTAAAACTTACCTTTGACTAGTCACACGTTTTATGACTTTAATATCCGAAGGGTTTGACAGCGAAGCACATTTACACTTATGTAAGCCAGCCATATTGTCTTCCTCTAAGTCTGAAACTGACGAGTGGCTTTCATTACAATCCAAGCGTTTTACCGAGTTATTTTTTATGAAATTAATTTTTTTTCAAAATTATTGTTCACTATAAAAAAGTAATCGAAGTTACCTGGGGTAACCGCGCAATGTATTGCGTCGCCACCTCAGGCAAATCTTTGCGTTGATTCAAACAAACAGATAAAAATATCATTTTTAATTACTTCCATCCGTTTTTAATTAGCTAAAAAAACTTTATCGAAATGGTAAAATTCTGGCTTCGAGGCGCACACATTCGTGCTTAAGGGCTACTAATTTTAAGATTTTGGTCCTCTGAGTGCTGTAGATATCGTGCAATGCTCAGTACAGAAAAACAAACAGCCTCTTTATTGTATTAATATGATTGTGGTTTATCATTGAAAATATTGATTTTGTTTTTTGTACATTGTCCATTCTAACCGTTCGGGTTATCTATATATCAAAACTAATTGAATTGGGTGATAAATTTAGAATTTAAAGTAAATGTACCAGCATTTAAGTGGAGATAAAGTGAAAAACCACTTCTGAAAATACTAACCTTAACACACTCATTAATAATTCTATCCCCGACATCCTTTTCAGGCAACAATAATTTGACGACATAGCGCTAGTTCCAATCTACGCATGCCTTAGTGTTTTTTTTTATATTCACATTTTGCCATAAGACTTTATTTTCTCCTATCGTCTCCTAACAAACTATTTGATCCATTTGTGTGGTAGGCTATAAGACCCGATTCAGAAGCCGAATGGTCTACGGCGCCGAACTCATACTAGACCGGCTTGCTGAGGACCGGAATTTCGGTGTTTTAATCTCCGTAGGATCTTCTGAAGGTGGTTTTTCCTAAATGGTTTCCCACACGCCTTCCACGCAAAAACAGGTATACTACATCTAAAATGCTTCCATCTTAATCCCTAACCATTAGAAAAATTATCATATATGCGTATAACCTGAAGTTAGTAAAGCGCGCTGATAAAAATAATAATAATAGGCTTTAAAAAACACCTCCCCTAATTCTAAGCCAGTCCCCTAATTAGTAGGCTACAAACCACCCATGCAGAAGATTTTACGACTCAATGTTTATCTGAAAATTTTCATCTCTTGTGTCAAGATTGCATACCAAAAAATGATTAGTCCATCTTTCATCTCTAATACAATAATTATTTATTGACCTTAAAGATATTTCCGTTTGACATTTGATTCCTTCCAGGAGGACAAACAAAATTTGAAGTAATGATTATAGGGGACTGTTATGGCACTCCACTCCCCACCAGTATATTTTAAACCAAATTTAGATAATATATTTAAAATCTATAACAAAAGACTCACAGCCTAATTTTGTTGTTCTTGAACAGACGATATAAAAAAAGGAGATGGAGTATTATTCATTCGTCTCCCTCTGTCCCCCATAATATAGCCCTAAAAACAGTGACTAGGAATGTTTTATTTTTAGTTTTAACACCAAATTAAAATTACTCACAGTTACAGAAACAATCTGGATTCAAAAGATACACTATTTCTACCTTTTTAAGTTGACATATGGTGCCCTAACGGAGAGATATTCTAGTATTGTTCTTGAAACCTACGTGACAAAACATCTGTAGGGAAAATATTATATTGCTTTGCCAGTTATAGATACATAATTGAGTTAAGGCTCAAATTGGGCACTTGTCAAATTTATGACAATATGAAAAATAAATAATCTACAAATGTGTATAAAGATATTTATTCAATTATTTATGTGATATAATATATGAAAACCAGATTTTCTTTTATTAAAAAATAATAATTCTGACTGGTAAAATTAGTATATTTTAATCAAGATTTGAAATATTATTTAAAATATATGTTTTTTCATTTACAACCAACAGATAACTTACCACCATACCCCTAAGAGTTGTCTTTCATTTTTAGAATTAATGCAATGAAAAGGCTCAATTTGGTACTTAATTCATTAACAAGGTACATACCCGCCTCGGTGGCGTAGTTGGCTAACGCTCTAGTCGTGTTGAGCTCGACTGCTGAGGACGGGGAGATTGAGGTTCGAATCTCGGTCGGAGTGACCTGAGGAGGGTTTTTCCTAAGTGGTTTTCCACTCTCCCTCCACGCAAATACGGGTTCACTTCCTTTAACCTTACCAATTCCTAATCCAATATCGTAATTAGTACTTAAAGCGTATAACCCGAACGGGTAGTAAGACGCGGTGCTTAATAATAATAATAATAATAACAACAACAAGGTTCATATTCCCTAAATAGCTTATTAGTCTAAGTATATATTAGTGTATATCTAACCATATTGGCCGTATTAGGAAGGGAAATGACGGAGATACAGTTTTAAAATGAAGCCATGTTTATCAACACATTTATTATCGACACTTAATAATACAAAAGCATTTCAATTGAGATATTGTGGCACAAACCTTTACAACTATATTGTAAAATGGTACTCATGATATTTTGTAGACTCATTATTAAATGTGATATGTCTAATCAAGAAACAAGCAAAATAAAAATGTTATTTTCCACAACAGTCACACGACTAAAATCTTCAATTATTCATCTATATGGATAAAACAAATTATCAGTTATATATGTGCCATAAATACATATTATTGATTCCCTGTCACTTAGCTCTTCACTTATGAAATATATTTAATTTATGATATGTGTAATTAAATTAAATAGAAACAATAAATATACCATTTTAATGAACATGAATGAATTACTTAAAAACACATCTTATAATTAATTAATCTAATATTGAATATTTTGGATAATTATTAGTATTAGATTTAAAGTAGAAAAATGTTTTATGATTTAATGATAAAATTAAGTCTAAATTTATCCTTCCCCTATTATTATAGCAGGCAATTATAGTTCTTATTGAATTTTATTTCTAAGAAGAACTCAGTATTTGATAGAAATATTTTGAAAAATTTAAAATCAAACCATTAAACCTGTCTTCCAATTAAAATATAACAAATATGCTATATTTAATAAACTTATCATACCTTAACAAACATGTTCTCGTTAAAGCAATACAATAGAACAGTCATTACTATTCCAAGTAGTGCTAAGAATTTAATGCAAATAAATGACACTAGTTTTATTTTGACGTTATTTTTCAAGAAATGTTTACATTAAAACATGTAATTGGTATTTTAATTACGTTTTTAAGATAATTATTTTTTAAATTTACGAGTTTCTCACATATTTTTTATTAAATATAGTTTGTGTCGGTTTATGTAATTAAAACTTACTAATGGTTTTAATTCACTTTCTTAGATTTTTTAAAGAACTGGTAATATTTTGTAAAACCAATGCCTCATAAGACCTATATTTTTTTTCTTTTTATAAAATAAACACAATCCATAAGTAAGAGATTTTGACAGATATAAAAAAAAGAGATGAATTATACTATGCATTAATTTATATAATGTTTTTTTATTAAGTCATGGAAGTAGTAGTAGCGTCAATCATACAATTTATAATTTTATTTTTCACATGAGCAATGAATATACCAATAAGATGGTTTCATTTATAATCTAATAAGTATTAATTAATTTTTTAAGGGTGACACCTTGTGATTCGTTGATATTTTTCCTTACTTATTTAAGACAAAATAGAATTGGAATGCTTAAAATGAAACATTTATGTACAAATAATAAAATTATATAAATAAAATTTCACAAATTAAAAGTTATGCCTAACCAATCACTTTAATTTAAATACATCAACCTAGTATTATTAAATTATCATATCAATATTTTTTATTGATAGCTGAAAATTATATATATTGAGTGGGGAGGGGGGTGGAAGAATTGTGATTTTGTGTTTAGTAAACACACTTTTTAGTTTTGAGTAATCAGTAAAATATTAATAGATAATAGTATTGAAAATTTTTAAATTAAATAAGTAAAATACTTGAATAATTTTAGATATAATTAAATATAATTCAGAGGGTAGATGGCTAAACATAACAATGTTAAGATTTCTTCTACCAAACACACACTTAAAAAACTGTTATTTAGCGTGCATATATTAATATATTATGCAACATTATATTCCTAAGTAGTTGCTTTAAGAAACTTATTTCAAAAACACTTTTACAATGTACATAAAACAATTATTCACACATACAAAAGAAATAAAGAAAATAACATCTATATCGAATGTAGTTACTAAACGGTGGGTGAAGAAACAAAAAATCCCCAAAGAAGGAATTACACTTATTATAGTGACTAGTTTTTTTATGTACATGGTATCCTTTCCACTGCACTGATTGTCACGGGGCAATGAATGGAGTCAGAGATCGTTGAAAGAATATCTGGCTCGTTATAATATATAGTGACTCGTAGGATAATGTACAAGGATCAACAAGTAGTCTAGGTAAGAGAGATCAAATCGATTGATTTATCCAAGAGCGTTCATTTATTTTGATTTGCAAATTTTCTTAAAATATTATTTTCTTAGAAAAATTACCCTATTCACCATTCACTCCAGTGCCCAACCAAACCTCATGTATTCTTGAAAGAGAGGACAGTAATTTTGTCCCTAACTAAGACACTCGGTGAAGTTTTATTCTAAATGGAAATTTGGGGAGGAAAAAAATACAAATTAACTACTTGATCGTTAAATTAAAATAAGCGAAAATATATGTTTACATATTTTTTATTGGGGGCGGGGGGGAGCTACAACCATTTGATGTACAAACGTTCTTGGAAAGATAAATTAATAAAATCAGGCGCCTTAGCTGTTTGAGGACTTATATAATTTTAATTAAAAATTTTTTGCCTAACTATCTACTTAAAATAAAAAGTACTATTTATCAACGAAATGTATATTCTGGTATAGAGAGTAATTAAACCTAATTAATCCCATGCAATGCATAAGAGAACATATTTTCTATCACTTTCACGTAACTTTACAAGAGATATCTACGTGTAATGTAGTGATTATAATCAGTAAAATATGTTTATTTGCAAAGTTCTACAGGCAGCACAAGTTTAGAATTGATTAGTTTCGTGTCGTGTACAAAAAACACATGTTATATTTCCTAGAGCTGATATATTATCATGCTCGTAATTAAATATTGTACAGCAAATAACTAAAATTTTAACTCAGGAAATATATAAGTTACAGTGTTAGAAGGTAATCAGATTTGATCACCATTTAACGTTAAAAAGATTCTAACTCTTTAGACATAAATTTTATTTTAATATATTTATATGTAATACATTATAATAATATATGGTTTAGAAGAAACAGTCTTTAATATGTTATTCTGATTATAAAGCATATACTCTAATTCCTATCTAAAATACAGTTGTAATATTTTAACTATTAATTGAGGACTGCACGAAAGAAATAGCATAGTTCATTAAAGGATACATTAAAAAAATTCTATCTAAGTAATCGCTTACATAAATTTTAAATGTCTATTTTCCAGATTACAAGGTTAAACACTAATTAGACTTACGATCACCTTATATAGTTTCAATTTTATTCAAGTTTAATAACAGGAACTAATATTGGTTTTGAAAAAAAACTTTACGCAACTTCAAATTAAAAATAAATCCATGGCATGAGCCCAAAAGTGTGCTATACCGACCTACTGTCTGCCACTGTTATTGATGATAGTACCAACATTTGCGGATAGATGGTATAATGTGGTCAGCACAGCGAGTATACCAGCCCATTAATATCACTTTTCTAAACCGGAGTTGCTACTTCTTCATTCAAGTATTTCTTTGTTTGTCTTCACGAGGCTTAGTTGAACCCGTTACAGACCCACTACTTAATAGAAAAATATATAAGCACCGGGGATCGAACCCGGTATCTCTGGATCTGTAACCAGAAACTATGACCATAAGACCACAGAGGCGGTCTTCAAATTAAAAATAACCCTTTTTTTACTCTACCAAATTTATTTAATATTTCCAATGACTAGTTCCTTAGTTGATGGTAATACATATTTATGGAATTCGTCTTTATCAAATTTACCTACAGTAACATTCCTTGGTCATTTAATTAATTTTAAAATTAATTTTATTATTAGGATTTTAAAATAAAACAAAAAATATGAATTTTTAGTCACGTTGTATGGCTTATATGTAATTTCACTTATAGCTATTATATAGCCAGTATATTCATAGCTATTGAATATATTATTTAAATTAAGATTTATTATAACTCAATAAAGTTAAATACAATTCAGTGAACACAAATGTTATGTGGATTGCTATTCTGATAAGTTAATTAGAAAAAAATACTATATCTTTTCTAATAATGAATATTTATAATCATTATTTTTCACACAGCACCAAATTAGCTTCAAAATGGTCAAATATCTATAAAATGTGATTATTAAGGTAACTAACATTAGAACTAATCTGAATTTTTTTTTAAATGTACATATTGTGTATGAAAAAAATTTAGTTACAAAACTGATATTAAGTGAATTAAAAAAACATATATTACTCAAAAAGAGTGCACAATTCTCTCTTTAGTATTATTGTGTATGGCACAGAAAAAATCATTAAAAAGGAATATCTTTAATTACGAATTAAGTGATGTATATCAGCCAGATAATATTAAACAAAGGATAATATGATATTATTAAATAAGGTGTAAATAAAGATTTGAGTAATCTTTCATAATTTTAATTTTTGATTGAATTAATTATATGTAAAATTGGAACCTTAAAAGTAAATCTAAGTTATGGTATAAGACCTACTAAAGTGATACAAACATATTAATAAAAATCACAACAATAATAATTAATTGAATCAAATTCAAGTTTAAACATAATTATGTTTTTTTACTGAACTAATATTTAGAAAATTAAATCATATATATTGAAGAATAAAACGGACAAAATAATAAATATAAAATAAATAGCTAGGAATATTGTAATAGATATGTCCACCTTACTTCCGATTAACAAATCATTAAGCACATAAATACCTTTTTATACTGAATTCTTTACTTTCGCATTATATTGATAGCGTTACAGCCTAAGGGAAGTAACTATAAATCTTAAGTAGTATCACAATATTTCTTCAAACCTAGAAAAGTTAACACATTTCTTGATACTAATGTCAAATCACTCTTTCTATCCAAATTATTCATAAGATATTCTAGTTAATAATATTAATCCATCATGCGTAGACAGCTCAATCATCCAGGATCAGATTCACATCCATACTCTGTTATTGTGTAGGCCTGTAGAAGGAAGGGCGAAGACCAATGATAAAACCATTACCAGTATCTCCGAAAGAAATGGTGGGTATCAGTATAATCCATTTTCCATTTCAAGCTTGTATATTACAAACATAAATCAACAAATAAATAGATACATTTCAGACTATTGAGCTCATTATCCCGAAATTAGATGAAAATCTTTTTAATTACTTGCATTTTAAAAAGTATAGGCTATTGGTGGAAAATTATTCATTCTTACATTGTATGTAGGTCTTTTTTTTGTACACTGCGTCTTAATACCCATCCTGGCTGTCCACATATTTACAGCATTCGCGTGGAAGGAGATTGGGAAACCATTGAGGAAAAACACACCTCACGTAGATAAGTATGGGATTCAAACCCTAAACTCCCAATAAAAGTCTAGCCAGTTTAATGTGACGATGATGTATTAGATCATGCGACCACCGATGCGGGTATTTCTATAAATATAGTTGGGAGAGTAAGAGTAATCAAACATACGATCAAACAACTGTGTAATAAATAACTTTATATATTTTAGCTAGGCATAATTCATTTATTCAAAACTTAATATTTACATCTATGTGTTTTGAGTAGTTTTGAAAAGGAAAAGAGATCAGTCGTCTGTATCAAGTTGTTCACAGTACAACACGCATCCATTCATTCGAGGACGAACACATAAATACATGCTCGCACAACCTAACAGTAGATTGTGCGTAATAGTGGCAGACATACGTCGACTGCCACGCATACGTCACGCACCACTGCAAGAAAGACACTAGAGTGATTCAGAAGGTGTGAAAAATAGTGTTTTATATACATACGATCAACATCCAATGTATAGAACACTTTTTCATATAATTATTATTGATTGTAAAAACATGAGACGATTAAGTAAAAGAAAAGATACCAATTACATTTAATATGATAATAATCTTTTAACGAAAATTATGTTTCTTATTTTATGCTGAAGTTAAACTCTTTTATCATTAAGTTCCATTCAATTAGAATTCATTTCTACTAAAAGGTAAGATTCAACTTTACAACAAATATTTGTTTTTCTTGTTGTATGTGAAACAACCTATCATAATCCGTTTATAAACTACAATAAATTCATGTTACTATAATTTTTCTAGCATGGACCTACCTCCCACAAAAAAAAAAGGCATCTTTGCAAAACCTTTAGGAAAAAGATTGCAGTTTTTCAGTTTGAGATCATTCTTATCCATACAATTCCAAAAGAATATTCAATCTTATTTTTGTCAAAATTTACCAGTTTTTAACGCACTTTATATTTTGGTCCAGCACAAAATCACCACACTATAGATACTCCCCCATTCCAGTAAATATAAAGTCACCCTTATTCCCAAAGGAAGTTGATTGGTCCATTGAAAATGATCATCACACGGCAAGCATATGGTTAGGAGTGAGGCACTCGCCCAGTCTTTGGCCGATATCGACCTATAATGACAGAGATATCTGTTACCCGGTCGCCGGGACATACCCCAGGTTCTTCCGTTGAAGGAACAGATGGATTTCACCGAAACGTGGCCGGTCCGACTCATGCCTCTTCCAGCACTCGCCCATCAGATCGTAGATCTCTCTAGGGCATGCTGGGGGTCGAGCAAGGTACCGCTGGAGACCGTCGTTCTGGTACCAGTGGTTGCTGTTCTCCACGACCTGTTCGCTCGTCAGCTCCGCGAAGGGTTGCTGAGCGCACAACATGAGGATCTCCCATAGCGTCACGGCGAATGACCACACATCACTTTTTGGACTGTGTTTGCCCTTTAAGAAAATGGAACATAAGCTCAGATCTTTGCAGGGACTATAAAAAGAACATTAATAAATGAGTTAATTCTTGCAATCATGTTGAGAACAAAATTATTTCTAAGCCAGTTTTTGTAAAGTGATCATCATTAGACAACAGAAAATATTTGTTTATTCAAGACATTTGATATTCAAAAGAAACATCATTCATTTGTCTGTCCAATTTGGTTGCACGTAGATGTTATCTTACCAAAAGAAGGCTCTCCCACGCCATCCATCGTATGGGGAGTTTTGCTTTGGTATCACTGACATAGTAGTCCGCCTCGTAACGACAGCAGTACATGGCATGATCCGATACTTTTACATGATAATCCTTACCCAGTACGCAATTCCTGAAAACAAATTCACACCTGTGGCTAAGATGATCATTTCATTCAACATTCACATTGATCTAAGATAAGCCACTACCACCAAACAACATGAAAAAACAGCTGTATCAATTGATAAAAAAAAAAGGCGGATAAAATACAAACATCTTTACCTTTGCACCAAATAAGAAAGGTCTTAATAATTAACATATAAAAATCAACTATATCGATCGACAAAAGAAACAGCTTTACCAGACAACCAAAAAGAAAAAAACCTCTACCATTATGTGAAAAATAAGAGTTCGCCTCAATAAAACCAAAAATAAGCTAACTTAGAACTCAATAAACAAGAAAAAAATATTTAACCGAGCAACACATTCTGTATCATCTTCCACACACTTGGTATTTTATGTACAGTTGAACCGTTAAATGTAGATACAGGGTGGGACGGAAACAATTATACGATCTATGCTGAGGAAAGTGATGGATAACATGATGAGGTTTGCCTGACGTCCGGTGGAGCTCACCTGGGTGACATTAGCTTCAAAAAGTGTAAAGGTATAGTGTGCAGTTTGTTTTTATATAGCTGGTGAATATTTATGTTTCAATTAAAGTGTTAATTTTCAAAATATTAATAGTCTGATTGTTTCAGCCCCATCCCGTGTAAATATTTAAAGGTTAAAATATACTTGACAATTTTTGACAATTTGGCTTATTTTAGCATATTTTGTTTTTGTTGTGATCAAATTACTTTTAAAATGCCTTTTATAGGTAAAATAATATATATTCACTTTAGGGCAATAGTATGAAGAGGAAAAATTATACATAGCCTTTTATTTTAAATAAAAAGCCTAAGCCTACATTGTGAATAGTGAATACCAAAGCTAATTTCGAGGAACTATTTAGTTGTCTACCATACCTTGACGCATTCAACCTTTGTGAATACATATATCAACATGACCTTGTATTCCCGTTGTATGTCAAAGATCAGTCTTGTGATGTGGATTGTGTATGAATCCCCTTACAAAGTGGACAGACAGTCCAATCAAGTCTAGCGGTATAGTTATTAGCGCTGCCAGAAAACGTGACTGATCACATTCCAGTTAAGTACAGGTGTGTGTGTGTGTGTATGTGTGTGTGTATGTGTGTCAGAGTATTTCCGAAAATGATTCCATTTACATAGGGCTAACAATGGGATTTTAGTTTTAGCATGATCGTCATAGGATGATGTGATGGTTCAAAATATTATTATATCTCACAATTATTCGTGTGTCAGTTGTTCATTGGAATGCTTATTCACCCGAAAACTTGATATTTTTTTCAGTTACATATTTATTCGTCTACCAATGAAATAAAATCTCACTCAGCTCACATGTCAAGAATAATTATATACATATAAATTAACATAATTTGATGATTAGAAAAATATGCGTAATAATAAATATATTCTTATCAAATTATGATTTAGTAATATGAACACTTTAAACTATTATGTAGTATATTAAATATTTACAAAGAAGATATGTAACGGTCACTTGTCAAAATCATTTGATTCTGACAAATAATAATTCTTAGTCTTCAAAATAATGTAATGTTTAAGAACAGAATATTTTAGGCACACCTATTTAAAATATTATTTAAATTACATATACAGTCCTATTTATGTTGCCCTAATATTTATAGTAATGGCTCATCTTATGGAGGTATATAATCTGACCCTTACTAACTATAAAAATCAACTATATCAGATCTGCACAATTAACGGCCCACAAAGTCCTTTCCTTACATTCATTCACTGTGGTTCATTATGGTAAAAAAATGTTATTATAAAATCTAACTTGAATGTTTTTAAATTTGTGGGCCTCTGTACTGATAATGCTCCTACTGTGATTCGAAAAAATAACGGAGGGGTGTAACTCATTAAAGAGATTTGAGGTAAGCAAGTAGTCTAAAAGGGTGACCTGGTGGTCTAGGGTTAAGGTGTCGGACTTCTGTGCTGGGGTCCGGGGTTAAATCCTCGGTCCCGGCACAGATTTATCTGATTACCAAACCCTTCCCTCACTTCTGACAAGACGTCTATTAATCACAACTTGTGAATGTGTGGAATACCAGGCCTCCACCGTGGTTCGGATCCCACGTTAAACTGTAGGCCCTCCATTTCGTTTCACAATCACCCTACCATTACACATTAGCGTAGGTGCGTATAAGCCGAACGGTTAGTAAGACGAGGTGCTAGTAATAACAATAATAATAATAATAATATTAATATTAATAATAATAATAATAATTAGTCTAAAAGGGCATCACTGTAACAACGATGGTTGATTTTATTTTGTTAGACACTTTAAGTATATCAACCACAAATATAATAAATGATTACGTGGGAAAATTGCTGATGAAAAATGTGTATGGTACCCCATTAAATCTCTAAGTCTTTCTTCACTTAAACACTTTGATTTGTTTCAATTTTATTTACTTACCCCCCCCCCCCCCCTAGATTATATAAAACAACAACCGGTACCGTAATTAGATAAATATTAGGGACATAAGATAGAAGACACAAAACTTGCTGTGAACCTAAATTATAAGTTCTTATTTTTCTCCCCTTCTTCTTTCTAACTGATACAACCCTGCAGAATATAATGGATCACAGACGGCTCTGTAATAAATGCATGATAACGGCGCATTTCAGCAGAATAACTTCTTAACCTTTAATTTGATTACTGATATATTTTAAACGGATTTATAAAAAACTAACAATGCACATAAATGACACTTTTTTTTTTACTGTTTATTAAGTTACGTTGAACTGTACCATCTCAGTATTTGATATAAGGTTAGTCCAGAGATTAAATATTTTCTTATGAAAGGTGATCCTCATTTTTTAAAATTGTACTGTTTTAGTTTTTAAATTATATTTATTAAAGTAAAAAAACTAATATCACAAAATTTAATTCACAATAAATTTTACTTTTTTTTTATTATTATTATAAATAGCCCATTATTTTAATAACTAATGAAAATGACACATTATTAGTGAAATATTCGGTTATATAGTTAACATTTAAACAAACGATAAATGCCTTCAACAATATCTGATAATACAGATATATTACTAACATAACAAAAAGTTTATAGACTTAAAAATTAAATTTAAAAAATACAAAATATTAAAAAAAAAAAAAGCTTTAGAGTGAAAATAAAGCAACTATGAGCCTATGACGATTGGGTTGCCATTTTCACCAGCTCAACTAATAACGTGATATCTATAATGACTTAGGAAACCTGTGTCGCCATCTTCTCATAAACTCAATGTGTTTGTTTGAATCCTGCTTAGGGCAAGGGAAGAAAGAGTAAATAAAACAGAAATGCATAAAAAAATTCTAGTGAAGATGAAGACTATATTTTACAGTTTTAATTTCCGTCATAATTCAGGTGGCCAGCAGGTACATAGACACAAAGCACTGCTGCATGAATATTATTAGATAATAATAATAATTATTATTATTATTAGCACCGCGTCTTACTACCCATTCGGGTTATACGCACTTACGCTAATGTGTAATGGTAGGGTGATTGTGAGATGAAATGGAGGACCTACAGTTTAACGTGGAATCTGAACCACGGTGGAGGCCTGGCATTCCCCACATTCACAAGATGTCTTGTCAGATATTAGATAATTCTCTCCCTTTTTGTATATATATATATATATAAATAAACACACCCACACACAGATATATATTACACTGCTACGAAGAACATTTGTAGAATATATCGACTACTTGAGCTGGAAGTCAGATTATGTAGCTTGATGAGAGATTTAATCTATTGAAAGTAAGCTAGCTAAATGAGTGTTCATGAAAGAAAGTACTTTACCTTGCTGATAAGTCTCTGTGAACCAGTTCTAAACACTCTAAGTACTTCATTCCAGAAGCGATCTGCGTTGCAAGATAGATTAAACATCCATAACTAAAACAAATGAGAGAAACAATAGGTTGATAAACAATCATAAGTGTATTTGTTAATTACATAAATTCTGCTATTTATAATAGACCAATAATAATTTTTTGAAGCTATTACTGTTTTATAAATGTTATTATTAAAAGTAGTAATATTTTTGGAGATCTTACTTTATTTCTAGATAAACGAGAAATAAAATATGTATACATTTATCAACTAAAGATAAAACAAACAAATACTTATTTTTATTAAGACTCCGTCTCACCTCACAGATAATACCCAAACGTTGGTGTCATTTCCATATAATTAACCTTATCGAACAGCTAAAAAAGCTACTAGTACCACTTTCATGTTACATCATGTCATTTGATCTCCAGCTGTTATTTTTGATATTTATTATTAATACGTAACCTTGAAATATTTTCCATTTTGGTTGCAAAAAAAAAAGTTTGTAGTTCCTAAAAGGAATTTTATATAAACATTGGAATGTACAGTACATTTGTATGTGTGTTCTTGACACGGAGAAAATATATGAAACCACATTAGTAAATAAATTAGGATATCTCCCTCAACAAGAGATAGAACCACAATCCACCACTTTGGAATCAATTGAAACCTACGGGGTATGTATTGAATGTTATTTGATGAGCCAGGTTTAAATATACAGCCAATCTTACTGGTATCAGTTATGTCTTTCAAAACTGTATTTTTTTTTATCCTCACTTGAGGCGGATATTATACAATTTTCTTCAAATAGGCAGTTATTTTTTCATTACTCAGAACAAATAGTTTGAGTCGTTTTACAACGAACAAAGACGAAATGAAAATATCTTTATCAGCACCGCACGGAAACGAACTAAATCTTCTTTGATATGGTGTTAATTATTCTAGCCTTTTGAGCGTGGTGAAGGGCTGTTATTGTTAACAATGCAGAAAGATAAATTTTCTATAGGACTCCACTAGAAAATCTTACTATACCTTTAGCCAATAAAGTTTTTATTCCGGGGTATTCCATTTTCCCCTAACCCATTTTCAACATTCTTGGACTCATTATCAAATAGTATTACTAGTTTTATGAATACCTTAGAAAATTTACCGTATACTATAACATTTTATAACATTATTAAAGTGAATATAACTACCAAACTACCAATTACAAAGCTTTGTTATGTGTATCAAAAATTAAACATTTTTATCCTCCACATAATATGTGGGTCAAAAATTAAATAGTTTTATCTTCCACATAAAGTGGGTTCTTTTTCATTTATATATTATGAAACAGTAAAATTTACCCCGTATGTATTTTTAGTATTAACTTAGACCCACTACTATTGTAGAGATCCTTTCATATTCCCCAGTTCCCAGGTTAAAAAAAACATATTACGACCGCATACTGCAAGCACTTTCGACGCTTATAACCTTACATGTTACCTCCTCAAACATCAAAACCACACTCATTCTTTTTTTGCCTTAGTAACTTTTTTTTCTCCTTCGGAATATGGGAAACATCATAAAACTCCTTATTTCCTTGGGTCGTAAGTTATAACATCCCATCATACGGAAGACTTAACTTCGGGAGGGTTTGAGGGGAAGAAACAGGGTGGCTTTTCCTCGGTTACCTTTTGATCAGATCTAACTTTGCCCACATCTCCTGTCTCTGTCTTCGATCATTAATTATTAAATTCATTTCTCTCACCCTTAGCGATCTCTCTCTCTTTTTTTTTTCTAGTTTTCCTCTTCCAATGTCCAATGTCTCGACTCTTCTGTGGAACCTAGATCTCCCGCGGTACTAGGACGTCCTCGAAATTGGCTTCTCGCCGAGTGGAAGGTAATTTAGTGTTTTTAGGGTTAGAGGGGGGAGCGATGAGGGAAGGGAATATGAGTTAGATTCTATAATATGTCTTCGGCCTCGTAAAATGTGGTTTTATGGGTGGAGAAATGTAACGTAAGGTAAATGACATGAAGTCCGGTTTAGGAGGGGAAAGGGGTATGCACACACTGCAATGCAATTTAACGGCGTCACTTCATCCCGCCAAGTGTTTTTTTTTATACCGGTAACGACCACAGGCGAGGTTGTTGTGTCCAGAAATAAAGTTTACATGTGGTCGGCAGTGAGGTATTTTTGAAATGTCCTTGACAGAAATTTGATCTGATGAGTAGGCTTTCTTGACCGGTAATTGAATTTTCAATAAACGTAACGATGTTTAATAATATCTTTAAATTTTAGCAGAGTCAAATGGTTTTATATGTTCCAACATTGGTGTTTTTATGTATTAGAAATGTGCTTAAAAATAGTAACATTGGGTGGTAACGTCTATAAACCAAATGCCTCGGTTCAAATTAATATATAAAACTAAGAATCGTTACGTTTATCGTTAATTCCGTACCTGTTCAAGAAATCCTAAGCATCAAATAATATTTAGGTTTAAGATAGTAATTCAAAAATACCTCACTGCCAACCCATTAAACTCCCCACGTGATTGTAAACTTATATCTGGACACGCCAACTTTATATGTGGTCATTACTGTTAATAACAAGCTTGGTGGGATGTTTTGAGTAGAGGTAACGACTATTTCAGTCATATTTTGAATGTTCATGAAGAAGCAAAATTAGGTGTCGTTATCAAAATCCATACTGCAGAACCACTAGTCCCAATTCCAAGTATTAATGAAGTCAAAGAATCTATTAGAAAGTTAAAGACTCATAAAGCTCCAAGTATAAATTCAATTCCAGCAAAGTTAGTAAAGCTAGGTTGTGAAATGTTGGTAATATAAACTCATAAATATTCCACATAGAACCATAATTTATTAGCACAAGAATGAATGGAAAATATAATAATATCCCTTTTCAAAAAGGGAGATAAACGATATTATAATAACTATAGAATTTTACTAGTTTCCTGCTGAATGGTTGAGTTTTGGGTAGTGGAGAATTTAAATTCCTACTAAATGCTAAGAAGGGTTAGTATTAAACCTGCTGTTTATTCATCCTCTCTCCGATGTAATGCGGGTGCAATATTTCAAATAAATTCTTCACATTTTTATCCTTGAACCTTTGTATGAAACAAATTAATAAATAATTATCACAAACATTAATTAAATTCCCTAATGAACAACATTTTTATTTCCTAATCCATTTTAAAGAATTATAACTAGGCATATAGTTAATCTACGTTCATCTAATATAAAAATAGAATAGTATTCTCATCTATATCCTGTTAAATATATCTTATGATCACTTAATAAACATTATTATAAAATATACACCTACTTCAATTAAACACATCAAATCTAACATTTAAAATTTAAAATGTATTACATTACTACGGTTACATACGTCACTACTTTTGTGCTTGATTATTCCGAGGGTAAAATCGGTGAGCCAAAGATAAATAAATAAATAAGAGAGGTTTTCAGTCCTTTCATGGAGTTAATTCTTTTCGCGTCAAACTCCAAATGGGTTAATCGTGTACAAGCCGTAAGAGGATTCTCACTCTTCTGCTTTGCATGCAAAACTCTTTGGTGTGTATGTGTGGAGCCGGCGCTGCTGTTGCTTATTGATTACTGCAAGCTCCGTTAGACGGGGAGAGAAGGGCCACCCAATACATATATCAGTTAAAGAGGAGGGGTTCATAAGAGTGGGTAGTTTCGGGAGCGATCCTTAAGGTGGGATGGAAGGGGATGCGAGATAAGAGCCAGTGTTTTTTTCGCAGTTTTTACGGCAACACTTTTTTGCCAAAATAAATAAAATATTGCTTCAGTACAAACATAGAATTTAATTTTCTTCACATGGTGAACTCAAAATTTCTTGATTATCTGTCAAGGATGTCCTGGAATTTAATGACAACTTTTTCTCTCCTTATAAAAAGTTTGTCAACTAATACCGCTATGTTCATACCAGATATTCAACAACTGTTGATATCACCATGTCAACAAAATTAAACTCTATCTTTGTACTGGAATAATATTTTATTTTTTTCAGCACCGCGTATTACTACCCGTTCGGGTTACACGCACTTACGCCAATGTGTAATGGTAGGGTGATTGTGAGATGAAATGGAGGATCTACAGTTTAACGTGGAATTCGAACCACGGTGGAGACCTGGCATTCCCCACATTCACAAGTTGTGATTAATACACGTCTTGTCAGAGGGGAAGGAAGGGTTTGGTAATCAGATAAGTCTGTGCCAGGATCGAGGATTGAACCCCGGACCCCCAGCACAGAAGTATTACATCTTACCCCTAGATCACCAGGTCACCAGCATCGCGTCTTACTAATTGTTCAGGTCAGGCACTTATTTACCAATTACTCAAATGTGTTAGGAATGAGGAAGGCTTAATCTAAAGGATGTGTACCCGCATTTGCTTGGAAGGAGAGTGAAAAACAATTTTGTAGAAACCAGCATTGGTACACCCAAATCGGCTTGAACCTTGATCTCCCTGTCCTCTATTCCAAGAGTAGAGCCTTAGACCATTCGACCAATGAAGTGGGTGAGAGGGGCTCTTAAAACGGGGGATAGTCACTCGTAGGCCTACCCTACACCAGGCATCGGTGGATACGTGGAATAAACGTCAATCTCGTCTAGTCTTGGTTTTATGGGCATGGAGAGGTCAGGGTTAGAATCCCAGCATATATCCTTTAAATTATATCTTATTTATTCCAAACCGATTAGTGTAGTTAATTTTGGATAGCCCGGACGTGTACCTTAAATTAAACCGTGGTTAGAAACTACAAAAATTAATAAAACCACTTTCATATTTCATAAACCCTTATCATCAAAAGTTTTGTAGATATTACTTCGACAACTAAATGCCACCCGATTCGGTGGTCGAACAGTCTAAGGCATCGCTCGCGTCTTAGACTGGCCTGCTTATGACGATGATATAAAGGCTCTGATCAGGTGTTCAGAGGGTGTTTTTTCCTAAATGGTTTCCCACTCTTCTTCCAATAAAATGTGGATATATTACCTCTAAAATGCTTTCTTCCTCGTTCATATTTCACTATAATAATTAAACACACACACACACACACACATATATATATATATATATAGTCTAAACCGGTAGTAATAAGCGCTTATAATTATATATATATAATTATAAGCGCATATTACTACCAGTTTGGACTATACATATATGTTTAATTATTATAGTGAAATATGAACGAGGAAGAAAGCATTTTAGAGGTAATATATCCACAAAATACAACTTAATTTAGAAGAATCGCGGTATGAAAATAAGAAAGAAAGATACAACTATATTTTCTGCAACCAGTATTGAGTTAAATTAAATACATTATAATTATTTTAATCACTATTTTATATATATATATAAATTAAAATAATTATAATATATTTAATTTAACTGCAGAAAATATAGTTGTATCTTTCTTTCTTATTTTCATACCACGATTCTTCTAAATTAAGTTGTATTTTACTACTGCATCAAGCTATACACATTTAATTACATTAATTTAGAAGGCATTAGATAAACAGAATCTAAATAAAAAAGTACCCAAATTTGCGAGTGAGGAGAGTGAAGGAAGTATTTTAGAATAAACACAATGAATGCATACAGCCGAGTTTAAACCCTTACATCCCCGTCATCAACAACCCATAATATATTATGAACATGACAGTTCTACAACGTGCTTACTTATAATAAGCAAGTTATGTTTCTTAAAAACGTTCTTTACTTACATACATACACACAAACGTTAATTTCATTGATATAGCGTGGTTTATTGCCAAGTTAAGAAGAACTTGTTGTCGGCGACCTGGCGGTCTAGGGGTAAGGTGTCAGACTTCTGGGCTGGCGGCCGGGGTTCAATCCTCAGTCCCGGGACAGATTTATCTGATTTCCAAACCCTTCCTTCACCTCTGACAAGACATCTTGTGAATGTGGGGAATGCCAGGCCTCCACCGTGGTTCGGATCCCACGTTAAACTGTAGGTCCTCCATTTCATCTCACAATCACCCTTCCATTACACATTAGCGTAAGTGCGTATAACCCGAATGGGTAGTAAGACGCAGTGCTAATAATAATAATAAGAACTTGTTTAAACTGCTACCATATGTTCTCATCACTCAGTAGAACACTCATCAGTCATACATTAAAAAAAATTACATCCATATGTGAGGTATACAGATCAGAGTCTCCCTATGTTTGATTGATAAAATGAAAATCAAGTGAATATTAACATATCATAAGTGCAACCATAACAAGCTCTACCTTTGAATTTTGAAAACATTCTGATAGTTGAATAGGGAGAGAATAATATAATAAAGAAAATAAGATTTGGATTGTGAAGAAAAAAATATGATTGTCATTATTATTTATTATTAAAAGAAGTGTTTATTTAATAAAAAATGACTAAAAATAATTGACCCAAGGTTCAGAAAACAAGTCAAGTAAAAAGTGTATAAATTATAAAATTAAATTTACAGGTTGATAATTCATACGATATCAAATGTAATGCAACGTAACATAAATAATACATTTAAAAAATGTGATACAACTTTTAAGAATGATAAATATATTGAAATAAATATTTGAGGTTAATCACGAATATGCAAAATGTAAAAATAGTTATTCTCAAATCGGAGTGACGTGTGCGTCACGAGGTAACAGCTGAGATTTACTGAACTCACTATGGGAGGGCTCCGCGTCATTATTGACGTCACTGGTGTAGAGTCGGTGGATCATTCCTCCGGACGGACACTCGTCTTTATGGTGCTATTAAACGTAAGAGGTGTTCGGAGCTCAGTTTTGTATCGAAGTGTTTGTATGTGTTATAAATCAGCTTGGACTAATAGGCCATCAGCCCAAGTGGATTGGTGAAATGTAAAGATTAGTGTGTGTTAAATGAAGGCTATTGTTCTTGTAATAAAAATTGTCATTCATTGAATAACATTAAGTAATGTTCTGAACATTGAAAAATGACACCTGGATACGGGAATTGAACCCGGGACCTTCGTCTTAGTACGCCAATGCTCTAACCACTGAGCTATCCAGGTTTCTTCGATTCCCGTGTCCAGGTGTAATTTTTCCATTTTCAGAATATGATAGATGAGTTGTGTACTCCCTCATTAAATGCTTACATAATAGCTTCGAATATTTGATTCTTAAGTAATGTCCTTAATTTTGGGGGGTTACGCATCGAGTCAAGGCGATCGTCAGTTCCTGCTGAGGCAGACTAAGTTCTCGATGAAGGTAAAACGCACCCGTCTCTATTTGACGTTATGTGTTATGAGAAGTTGTCATAAAGTGTTTTAGGGTGTTAGTCGAACTATATCCGGGATATTATCGTGTTAACTCTTTGGTTATTCAAGAACAAAGGAAACCGGATCTCAGTTCCAAATCAGAAGGTAGGCAACTAGGCACGTTCTAGTTTGGGTTTCATAAGTGTGTTAATTACACAATGTAAGCAACCTTTAATTTACTGAAAAGCATCTTTGTTGATTGAACATTTATTTTAAGATATAAGGTTGACTCACTCCGGTGGCTGCATGATCTAAGGCGCTACTCTCGCAGTAGATAAGAAGGGCAATGATGGGGAGATCGAGGTTTGAATCTTGGTCGGGTGTACTGAGGGCGATTTTTCAGATATGGTTTTCCACTCTCTCTCTCTCTCTCTCTCTCTCTCCACGCAAATGCGGTTACACTTATAGCTTTCTTCATCCCTGAAACCATTAGTGTAATTAGTACATTAGCGTAAAACCAGAACGTGTAGTAAGATGGTGCGCTAAAAATAAATTAGGTTTTTCTGATGTATTTATAATTACCGAACTGGATGTTATTTTCAATTCATTGTTCAACGATTTTGGTGAGAAGGAAATTTTTAGAAATACAAACCTGTTATTTTGCGTTCAATTTTGATAGTGTTTTACTTTTTTATTACCATTCATATTTCACAGGTTTTGACAATACAGAATGCACCGTAATATGTGAGATCCACTTCAGCGGTGGACAGAATACACCGATGAAAAAGTGCATATAAACGTGTGTCCCATTTGACCTTTCTTCCTAGTTATCGTCATGTTTGTAGGCTATTCCAGTAATGTGGAGCTGCTTAACATTATAGGAAGGGCTCAAATTGGCCACTTTTGGTCTGAATACAAGCTTGCAATCGTCGTGTAGTAAAATGCCGCACTCTTTCAAAAATATCAGGTAAATGTAATAACCAAGAATAATCCAAAAAACATACCTGGTCGACAGAAGCTCGGAAACAAAATCAAATGGGAGACATGTTAGTATTAACATTTTTCATAGTTTTTGGGTCTCCTGTCCACCGCTGAAATGGGCTCCATCTGTTACGGTACATCCTGTATATATGAAAAATTGAAGTCGAAGATCGCATTATATAACGTTTTGAATAGTTTTAGTAACTTTTATAGATCTAAAAAATGTTCATTCTTATCAATATAGGTGTGTTTCGTTTGTACTTGTGTTTAGCATTTGTCTACTCTAATTAAGAATGTATTTGCTCCTCTTTCTTGGAAAGATAGAATTTCTAATCTCGCCTGGGTTGTTTTCCACATATACATTTATCTGTTGATTCCCCATTATCTTTCTATTCTTACACAAGTAAATATTTCTTATAAACTAATTTCATACTCTGATAAATTTCAAAAACGACACTTGGACACGGAAATTGAACCCGGAACCTTTGACTTAGTCCACCAATGCTCTATCCCTGAGCTATCCAGGGATAATTCCGTGTTGAGATTAATTCTTCACAAATATTTGAAGGTAGTCTGTAATGGAGGTGGGATATTAACGGTTAATATGAGCTATCATTGATATTAAAGCCACTGATGACTATGTTGTCACTTTTATACTGACAATAGTATAAATAAATGGTACCTTCTATATTAACCTACTACTTCTTACCCATAGCTTATGTATTTAACAGCTTTTGTGATATATTTGCCACTAAACAAATCTAAGAATACCGAAATGTATCGTTACGAAGAGATTTATTTTTAAATATATATTTTGAGAGATCTTAGATGTTCAGTCAATACATCAAGTTTTATTTATTTCCAGTATTAAGGTTATTAGTAACAACGATTTGTACAAAGATTGTTTGTGTGTTTTAAAAACTATTCCAAAATTAACCTAAAAAATAATTATTAGAACATTCAAATACATTTATTTCTCTATCTTTTATCCTTTCAGATTATTTTTGTCCAAAAGGTTACAAGATAAAACCATGTACATTTAGTTTACCTATGAAGGTAGCAAGTTTTCATCATGGTTCAACTTATAAGGTAGGGTCATCGTTGACCCGTTCAAGGTAAGACTGTCAGCATTAACCGTAAACGGCGTTTATCTTGATGATCTCTATTACAGCTTTATCTTCTAGGCTGCACCATAATAGGTATAAGCAAATTAAACTTTCTACATTTCAAAGTTAACGAAATGTACTAAAACCTATATAAAATCTAATGTAAAAGTTAGGTTAAAATACATTCATCGGTGGGCGCGCAAGCTTGAGAAAAAAAATCTAATCACGCATGGCTTGTCGAAGATGGAAAGTTATTGAGGGTGGTATTCACCGAAATTGTTTCCCTTTCTTACTACCACGCAAATTCAGGTGCATTTACTATGAATTACCTGCTTCAATGGTCAAAAAGTCTAAGGGCTCAAGGGGTCACTCGTGATAAACTGGTCTGCTGATGACGGGGTGATCGGTGTTTGAACCTCTGTCGGTCTATTGAATGTAAATTTTTCCTAAATGTTTTTACACACCTCGTTCCACGCAAATTCCTCTAAAATGTTTACTTCGTCATTCTCACAAAAGTAATAGGCATATATGAGTACAGATTGAACAGGTAGTAAAACGTTGTGCCAAAAGAAAAATTATACATTTTATAAATCCCTAAGCTATTTTTGTCGTAAATTAAAACTTGGTGAACGTAAGTAAGCTACATTAATAAATACATTTATCATGGTTTGCTCAGGTACAGTTCAATTTCATAGGAAGGAACTTTATCTGTTGGATAGAAAAGCTACCAGATCTATTTTCGCGTTTTCATACTTCAATTCATATGATCTGCAGCTTTTACTTTTTGTAGATATTTTCAAGAAAAAACTGTTTAAATAACACTAATAAAATAGTGAAATATTGTCAATTTTGGCCGAAAAATGAGTTTATATTTTCTAAAAGGTACTTACTATGAAAATTTGTCTTTATATGTATTCTGCTCCATAATAACTAAGCGCAAGCTCTTCACTCCAGCGGAAACAGCAAACTTTGAGCTTCACGTTACACATGCGCGATAAAAAAAATAATAGCGAGCTGGGTTAGTCCCGTGGCTCGTTGCGGTCAATGGTATTAATTACGTCCGCCTCATAGCCGGCTGACCTGCATCATCGTCAGAGGGAGGCATCAGGCGGTTAGTTGGTTCCCATGGACGGCAAGGCTGTTTGGAGCGTGGATTATACACGCCCTTTGCCCGTCAGATTCGGTAAATGCCGGCCATTTACAGCGGCTTAGCACCCATTCAAATTAACACCTCGATGTTCGTGTGTAGGAAACTCTAATTTGAGAAACTTAGTCAACAAGATAAATAGATCAATTAAAAAAAAACTTAATAAATTAAATACTATGCCTTCACGTTAAAAAGAGCGTGAATTTTGTATAATGCACCCATTCATGTATCTAAATGTTTAACTAGCCTACGATAAATAAATAAGGTACGATAAATGTGGAGATTAAAGGAAACTTACCTGCATTAAACTGTGGATATAGGGTGGCAAAACATATAGGAAAAAAAATACCCTCAGTACCGGGTATGTCATACCAAGATTCGAACTACAACCTCTTCATCAGCGTTGTACAATAATAGATGAGTGGGATGCCTCAGTCCATGTGACCACCCATACGGGTGGCAAAGAATTGTATAGTTATTTTAATCTTCTATATTAATAGAATAACGAGTTTGTATGTCTGTCATGAACATTGCGCGATATTTATCGCACGCAAAAGAGTGAAATTTTAAAATTAGTGGCCTATGTCGACCTTGAGGCTGAAATTTTAAATTTTTTATTTGAATATTTTTCATTTAATAAAAACTGTGCCAGAAGAAATAAAATGAAGAAATCATTTTTCTGTCTGAAGCAAAGAAAATAGTTTTTTCGGGTTAACCACGCAAATATTTGAGTGTCGAGGGTTATGGTAAGGAAGGGATAGGGAATTTTGGGCTTAAAACCCAGCTGACTGGACTGATGTGGTTATTAATTATTACTTATTGGCTTTACACTCTCCACGTAAACGGGGGTGTACTTCCTATAGTTTTTACCTTCCTTCTCTCTATCCGGATAAAGAAAATATCCGGATATTTGAATGGTTACTAAAATATGCGCACACAAACACACACACACACACACACACACACACTTACACACAAACAACACTTTTGAACGAATTATTTGCTTACAAATTTGGAAGGTAGCCATTATTAAATGCATTCAAATAAAAATTGAGAAAAAATAGTAAAACCACAAAAATAAACCATATTTTTTAATTCTCTCGACCCTTTTTTAAAATGATCCCCCAACTTTAGAGCATCCAGTCGAAATTTGACCCTTGACCTTCTATTCCTATTAATCGGGTATATTTTGCGATTGACGCCTAGGAGCAGGGGTTCCCAAAATTTTTAGAAGGAAGTATTCTTTGCAAAAAATTAAAATGCTGGAGCTGGAATAATACTGTTTACACAAATAATATGAACATTTAATTAGGACAGTTAAATTGTACAACTATAAAAGTATAAAACAAAAGGAAAAAATCTTGGCACATTACATTTATTCAGATTAAAAAAATTGACAATATTAATTACTGATGCTATTTTATAGAGTGTAAAACAAATAAAGAATAATATAAAACTGCCTTACGGAACCTAATATAACTATGGTGGAGCCTAAGGGATCCGCGGAGCACAGTTTGAAAAAGAAGGTTGCCTTAGCCCTATTTTATTTACACTAAGTACAATTATTGTTGGCACAATACCGGAGACAAAACTTTAACTCACACCTTTATTTTTCAAAACACAATATTAAAATATGTATTTAAAATGGTATGTTTTCGACAACAACAAAAAAATTCAATTTAAATATACAACCAAAACCATTAAATAATTTTAGTACGTATATAGTATAACTACAGTTCAATTTTAACTATACTGTAAGTGCCTTCCTTAACTGACTGACAGAGAAATTCCTGACTTTACATACATTTAAATTTAAAAAACCAAATACTTAATAAAATACTCTATCTTAAAATTTGATTGTATTTCTTTATTTTATTTTGTATCACCTAGTTAGTAGCTAGTAGGATCACCACCCCCTCCCCCTTCCCCCCATCCCTCCCAACAACCCTTAGCCACCATCTTTGGTGGTGTTAATGTCTTGTTAAAGGCTCTTACTATGAAAATTGGCTTGTATCTCTTACCTGAGCGAAGATCCCCCTTCCTCGGCCTCCATCCCTTGGAGCTGTAGGAACTGGGGCAGATCCCCCAGTTCGGAGTGCTCCTGCACAGCGCACAGCGGTTCTTCCTGGCTGCACACCCCGACTATCCTGGCGAGGTTAGTGTCCCTCAGGCTCGCTAACCAACTCGTCTCGCGGAGAAACTCTTGTCTGCAAGCAATAAACCCACCAACAACATCTTAACTAGAACTTTATCCGAGGGTGATTGTTGCTGTTACACGAGGAAAATGTTAAATAAGCTCGAGAACTTTTGAAACTGGTTATAAACTGTTACATTAACTATGTGTTAGATAAAACGATGTAATAGATAGTATGTACTCATAAACTCTTGGAATGTCTAGAGTAAATATCTAGAAGCTATAAGTTCATCATTCGAGATGACACATTAATTATATATTTGTTTTTAAAGATTATTCATCGACCCTCATTAAACGTAAAATAACCAGCTGCTGTGGCCGTATGGTCTAAGGCGCTAATCTCGAAGTTGTCTAGACTGCCGAAAAGATGGAGATATCGAGGTTAGAATCTCGATCTGGTCTACAAAAAGTGGGTTTTCAAAAATCTTTTTCCACTCCCACTCTCTTTATCTCTCTCTCGATCTTCATGCAAATGCGGTTGCACTTCCTATAAATATATTATTATCATCATCACCGCGTCTTACTAACCGTTCGGGTTATACGCACTTACGCTAATGTGTAATGGTAGGGTGATTGTGAGATGAAATGGAGGACCTACAGTTTAACGTGGAATCCGGACCACGGTGGAGGCCTGGCATTCCCACATTCACAAATTGTGATTACTAAACGTCTTGCCAGAAGTGAGGGAAGGGTTTGGTAATCAGATAAATCAGTGCCGGGACCGAGGATTGAACCCCGAACCCGCAAAACATAAATCCAACACCTTAACCTTAGACCGCCAGGTCACCTTTGAATAAAACCTTCCTTCTCCCTTAAACCATTAGCGTAGTTAGTACATAAGTGTATAAAACCGAAAGGGTAGTAAGACATAGTGCTAAAAAAAAACACCGAATAGTCGTTGTGAAACCTTTTTAGCTCTGTTTGAAGATTCAATAAAGCTTTTAGAGTTGGTGCAATGAATCATTGCAGACCTCCGACCGAGATTCGAACCTTGATCTCCCCGTCATCACGAGGTTAGTTTCTTGCGATAGTAGCTCCTTAGACCATGCGGCCACCGAAGCTGGTATATAGCTTGTTCTTATTGTTGTTACTACAGTCTTAAGATTTCTACTTAGATTTAAGTTTATATTATTTCTGGATGACCAAGTTATAGTCTATAGATAAAAATGAATAATATTTTCAATAGTATACTGTTATCAATTATCATAAAGAATAACATTTGTTCAAGTGGTTTAAGACGTCAGTCTCGCAATATGTTAAAAAAAAAAAATTGGTTAGAATTTTAAATTAAAATCACTTGAGATGAGCTGTTAACCGAAAAAAAATTCGGGCAGCCACCATATTGAAACGGATAACATGATTGAAAAACTGTGTGCATTCATTGTTTGGCCTACGTTCCAAGAATATCAATGCTGAGCCTCGTTAAAATTGGTCAATGCATTTTACAAATATCGTGAAAAAAACATCCGAACAGTCAGACGAAATTTCAAGTAATAAATTTATATCAGGGTATCGCTACGCTCAGTCAAACAACACAATGAACAAAAAGGATTCAAATATGTATTTTATATCGATGTTCCACAAAACCTGATCAACTGTTGTTAGATAAGGTATTAACTATATTATAACATCGTTTAAATATTTAAGCAATATTATATTATTTCGTACGAACCTTGTGGCTTCACTGCATCCCCGCCAAAGAGATTTAACAACCACCAATTGTTTCTTGTGAAACGATGAAGCACCGTATTCAGGAACTCCTTCAGCCTCGCAAAGATGAACCTGTGAGACAAACCAAAAACAACATGTGCTTCAGTTTGGTGTCCTATTATTGTTATTTAATGGTATTGATAACATCCATCGAACGTGAAATACGAAGTACACAAAACTTGAGGTATTAATAAACGAAAGTATATCTATAACTTTTCTAGCCTTCAGATAATTGATTGATAATATGAAAATTGTTTATATGAGTCCATGTATGGGACTTAAAATCCTCTCTGTAGATCAAATAAAAATTAATATATGAATTTATCAGGACCTGATATTCAGAGTTCAAACCCAACAGGGGTCGATGTAATTTTTCTTTAACATTAAAATCCGTAACACAACTTCCTTCGTAGGGGAAGTAAAGCCGTATGTTCCACGTCGATTGTTGAACGTAAAAGAACCCTGGAAGGCATGTGAAAATATATTTCCCGGAATAATTGCTAAGTCCTTTGATCCTCGCTTATAGAAATTCTCGTATGCTGATATAATCAGTCGGTTCAGAAATTGCACATTAAATACCTCAAATTAATAAGATCAATAATAGTCCAATAATCCGATACAATATTAGGTCTATAGACACTTCAAAATATGTTTTTAAAAATAATAAGTCAAATATAAATTAAACCCTTACAAAATAGATGTACATAAGAACAAAGATGATTTTAAATTTATTTGATAAAAGTAAAAGAAATTAACCTTATGGGTGGATTTTAAATCTACTTGTGATGTAGTTATCGATAAAAAAAAATGTAATAATTTCTGAGGGTCTGATTTTTTTTTTTTTTTACAAATTGAGGTCTGTAAAAGGGGGAGTTGATTATTTTATCTTTTGTGAAAGCATATTTAACGGATTTTTCTAAATTATTTTTTTTTACAATCTAGGCCTATATTATTTCGTTCATGATATATTCATAAATTTCTAAGGCAATTTCCATTAATATTGTTTAGAATATCTTACGACTTTTAAATAAATATCTCCATTATTGCCGATTGGGCAAAGGAGCGGATATTTCCGTGTGATTGACCGTACAATATATTTTAGCGGATAGTTTATACACCACATGTTTGTTTCAAGTGGGACACACACTCACACATTTACACTAAGAGATAAGGATGAGGATTAAATACATTAGAGGAAGTATAATCAGTTTGTGTGAAGGATGTTGAGGAAAGGAATATATATTCAAATACAACAATTTTATTAGTACCAACTGGGATTAGAACTCTAGCCACCCAGTCCTTTGTTCCAGACAATATGGTGATCTTTTCAAATAATAAACTAGGTATGTTTTAATGCAGAGGTCCCCAACCTTTTTGTACCTTAGAGCACATTCAAAACAAACGGTAGTGTGGCGGGCACCAATTACTTTCTCAAGTCAAATTTCCCAACTCCCGCCAGCCTCAGCGCTATTCACACGGCCGGTCAATGCCATGTTAAGTTTCCAACAGCGATTGTGACGTTACATGTGATTGTGGGTAATACTCAAGGCCGTAACTATGAGGAACCCCCTCCAAGTTGACAAAAAATAAATTTAAAAAATACTGCTTTATTTACTGTTTTAACAAAACCAAAATAAAGACACAAGGAACTATTTAACTACTCACCACCATTTTGGTTCTTGGGTACATTTTTCATATATATTTATTCTGTGTTTATTCAGCAACAAAGCTGGGTGGACCCATGTAAAGATATTTACAAAGAAAATAGGAAGTATTAGGTTGGTATTAGTGAGTGTGAAGAGAATGATGGATGGGGGTAGGTCTTTAAGATTAGGGAAAAACAAAACAATTCAGATTGAAACTAAGGTGGTTCCGAGTAAAAGAACACTTTGTAAATGAGCCGTTATGGAAAGAAAATGAGAGAGAGGGATTGGAAAGAGGGGGGGGGTGGGGGTCTTTCATTCACCAACCTCTTGAGAGCAGCATACCGGAAATAAGCACAAACTTGATTTTTGTCTGAAAATTTGACAGATTAAATTATTAGTCAAGAACTTTTCAGCTGTGGTCAAAATGTGGAAGGCACAAAAGGCTCGGCGGGCGCAATGGCGTTCACGGACATAGTTTTGGAGACCCCTGTTTTAATGTATTCAGAAAAATACAAACTTACTGTATTGTTTACTCTTTATTGTTAAGGTTAATAATGAAGTGAGGAGTAATATTTTTTGACTAGCAACTAAACTAAAACCACTAGACAACGATTATTCTGACATAAAGGAGCGAAATAACAACGATACTAAAATATTTACTTTATATAATTAAAAAATGTCTTACCAGCCATATCAACACCGATTAAAACGTTGCTTCAGCGACTCCGTTCTTAATTCAGCAGACAAAAGTTTAGAGAACGAGTTAAAAAAAATTTTTTTGGGAGCCCAATTTACGTTTGTATACAAAATTGAGCATATCAAGTAATGACGACGATTTAAATCTTGAACAAAATTCCTCAAAATCACCCTCTCCACCAGTGCCACTACCACTACCGCTGCAATCAAATGAAGATCAGTATTGTCAGACACCACGGTGTGAATTGGTTCATAAAGATTTCCAAAATTTCAAAGTTAAAAAAACAGCCAAGGTAAATTTCCTGAGAAGATTCTACCAATTTATTTTCGGCAAAAGTAAAAGAAGACAGACATCAAAATTGACGACGTTTGGGGATCAGTAGAAGAAGATCCCGAAGTAAATTCATACAAATTCACCATGCTCCAGTGTTTCAGTCAAATGTCATCATCTCTAAATTCTTGTAAGGAAGACAGATATTACACCTCAAATGTGGGTTGCTCATGAATATTAACAATGCTGCAGTCCTGAACGAACAAAATTAAGTGGCCAATAAAAAATTTAGTTTTTTTTAATCATAAATAATATTTCGGACAACAGGAGACGTAAGCAAAATTCAAAATTAATGTTATAGTAAAAATTATTTTTATCTAAATTTTTAGTAAGATTTTTTTAAAGTTTAGTGTGTTTATTTCAGAATCTTCACTATATCCAAAAAATTTATCTCAAAATTTCAGTTAAAATTATCCACCTCTATAACCAATATTTGATCACCACAACCATAAACTAACGTCAGCACTCCAACTTACTGACACAAGAGTAATGTACTGGTCAAATCAGAGCTGACAGGAATTGTGTTTATAGAGCCACGCCACCAAGAAGAAACCAGAGCGAGAACTCCAACACAACTAAGAAGAATGAACTGTAACGATCAGCTATAAAATAGCGGAAATAATGTCTTCTAGAGCCAGCATGACCCTGGGCAGAAACAGAGCTAGAATAGAGAGCACTCCAACTGAAACAACTCAAGAGAGCTGTGGAGGTAAGCTTTGTGCTGACCGGAATAATGTGTATAGAGCCATTATGCCACTAAGTAGACAACAAGCTAGAGAGAGAAACTCTATAATCCCTCTAGCTTGTCTGTTCAGTGGTAATGTTGGCTCTCCACACACTAGTAGGGGTTGAAATGAGAATTTAGGCCCATTTTCTCCCTTAAGGCTAACAATGATCTACCTCCTAGAATGAGGTGGATCAATGTTAACCTTAAGGGAGAAAATGGGCAGAGACACTCATTTCAACCCCTACTAGTGTGTGGAGAGCCAACATTACCACTGAACAGACAAGCTAGAGGGATTATAGAGTTCTCTCTCTAGCTTGTTGTCTACTTAGTGGCATAATGGCTCTATACACATTATTCCAGTCAGCACAAAGCTTACCTCCACAGCTCTCTTGAGTTGTTTCAGTTGGAGTGTCTCTATTCTAGCTCTGTATCTGCCCAGGGGTCATGCTGGCTCTAGGAAGACATTATTTCCGCTATTTTATAGCTGATCGTTACAGTTCATTCTTCTTAGTTGTGTTAGAGTTCTCGCTCTGGTTTCTTCTTGGTGGCGTGGCTCTATAAACACAATTCCTGTCAGCTCTGATTTGACCAGTACATTACTCTTGTGTCAGTAAGTTGGAGTGCTGACGTTAGTTCATGGTCCTAAATTCTGGGTGTGCTACCGGCTATGTTCACTTTTCAAGATCAAATTTATATTCATGTGGTTAATCAATTTATCAAAATTTCTTTATAATTTTATTACAAAAATGTATTTTTTTTGGTCAAGGGATAAAATTCAAACTAAGTCATGCTCAATTAAATTATTGTTTTAATAAGGTTCCATAGAGACATTTCTTTACTATGTATTTCCAAATTTACTATTTTTTCCTATACAGAAAACATAAGCCGTGATTTCCCTGAATTCTATTTTTATTTCACTATTTTCTCTTTCTATTGACTATTTGACTCAAGTGAAGATTCTGAAACAAACACACTACAATTTCCATGAAATTGAAACATTATATTTCTAAATTTCATCTAAATTCACTAGTTTTTTTCAAATTAAATATTGGCCCAATGTTAAAAAACACACCTCTGTAACTTAACTTGTATACACTAATATCTAAATTAATACAATCGCTAATATCAATAATTTATGACACTAACGAAAGCTAATAATATACATTATAATAATTTTACTATAACAAACTAAATTCTCTTACATCAAAATTTAATATCTCTACAGCTATTTTTTGAAAAGCAAGTTTGAATACATTAGCCAAATAAAAACTATTTTCAAAATTTAAAATTTATAACGCCGTTCAGGACTGTAGGCTTCAAGAGCTAACTAAAATGCTTTAAACATCTGAAGAAAGGCCCTTCCGTGATCCAACCCACACAACAAAAGTCGTAAGTATAACTTTCTAATGCACCACCAACTTTGTGTACAACATTGAAGAAAATTATATATTGGTGTTAAAGTTGAAGAGAGATTATATCTGGGGTTAAGCAAACATAAACGATTGAATACCACTCTTTTAGTTCGATTTTTCACAGTTTGGTTTTTGAAACTATTTTAGTTTGATTAGTAAATTGGGTGACCTGGTGGTCTAGGGGTAAGGTGTCAGACTTCTGTGCTGGGGGTCCGGGATTCATCCTCGGTCCCGGCACAGATTTATCTGATTACCAAACCCTTCCTTCACCTATGACAAGGCATCTTGTGAATGTGGGGAATGCCAGGCCTCCACCGTGGTTCGGATTCCAGGTTAAACTGTAGGTCCTCCATTTCATCTCACAATCACCCTACCATTACACATTAGCGTAAGTGCGTATAACACGAACGGGTAGTAAGACGCGGTGCTAATAATAATAATAATAATAATAATATAAATTATGATTAGTAAATTAACACATATTTAAAAGTAGATGTAACAAACTCTTATAATCCTTTACCTTATATCATCAATTAATTAAATGTAACTGTTTTAATAACACTACTGTTTGTACTTAACAAAATAGCGGATATTTTTTGTGTTATTTAAAATGCTGGGAGAGGTAAATTGGTTAGAGCAGTGGTTCCCAAACCTTGGATCTGGACCCTAATGAGGGCCGTGGGGAGGTCTCGATTAATTTTTTTGTTTTTCAAACATTATGAAATATTTAATTTATAAACACCTCATCAAACGGGGACATTATAAAGAATTACCACAATAATGACAATAGCAACATTGTTGAAACAAAGTTTTGAAACCCTCCTTTAGTCGGAATTTAGGACCCAGCTCAAGGACAAGCCCATTTCAATTCAGGAAGGGGAAAAAGTTATTTTCCCTTATCTGAAAATATATCCTACCAATAAGAACAAGGATTTTAAGTTTTTAAAACAATCAATATCCTCAAAATTATCTGCGTTGTATTCTGCCAATCAAAACAGCACTCAAAGAGACACCTGCACATTGGAGCATTATCATGGTTTTCACTAATTATCTGTCTTTGTCACTTACCTATTTTTTTCATCGGAACATAAGGTGTGATTTTATATTTGAAACGCGTATAACCTTAGCGGGTAGTATTATTATTATTAGCACCGCGTCTTACTACCCGTTCGGGTTATACGCACTTACGCTAATGTGTAATGGTAGGGTGATTGTGAGATGAAATGAAGGACCTACAGTTTAACGTGGAATCCGAACCACGGTGGAGACCTGGCATTCCTCACATTCACAAGATGTCTTGTCAGAGGTGAAGGAAGGGTTTGGTAATCAGATAAATTTGTGCGGGACCGAGGATTGAACCCCGGCCGCCAGCATAGAAGTCTGACACCTTACCCCTAGACCACCAGGTCACCCTTAGCGGGTAGTAAGACGCGGTGCTAATAATAATAATAATAATATTATTAATAATAATAATATATTTGTAAGACTAAAAAGTTATTGAAATTGATTAAGCTTATTTGATAACATTCATCAATACAAAATATAAACTCAATAGAACTTCCTCAAATAATGAAATAGCATTATAGTAGCCACTGAAATAGTATTTTTTGGTCACTTAACTAACATGGTAAAAAAGTCACTTTTTCAATAAAATTATGCTTACCTTTTGATCGATTATAAAGTTATTGAAATATTACTGAATTTTATTGAAATTAATTCATTTCATTTGACTTAATAGACATGAGTATAGTAAGATTGTTTGGCCATCAAGCCTGGTAAATATTTTAATTAGGTTGTAATCAAATATTTGCTGGAAAACACTGGGTTAGACAATGAATCTTAAAGGGATACATGACTGACAATCGCAGCTAAAGTGTTTATTTGTTTTCAGCGAGGTCTCGCCCAAACCTAGGAAAACTCAACAGAAAATTCATCCGCCAGGGGGACTTCAGTAAAATTTGTCAAGATGTTTCATAAAAAAAAATGTAATTTATTAAATTAAATTAAATTTTCTGTGTCTACTATCAGTGTCTTCTGAATCTTGTTTATACATCTTGACATTATCTGTTGTTAACAACAGTTACTGTCAAGATGTATAAAAATTGTGCTATTGGTTGGGCGCCACTCCTAGGATCTAGGAGAAAAAAATATTAATAATAAAAAAAACATTTACCTCGGCTAATTCAGACATTGGCACGACGACTCTCAATACTTGAGACCACTGGGGAATACTTAAAATAAAACATGAACAATTGACATAAAAATTGATTGTTGAAATATAATGTAATTTAGACTACAATAAAAAATAAATGTATAAAATAACAATTATTGGAACTTTTGTGTATTTACTATTGTTTCCTTTTTTACCACATCCCAATCCTACCTATGGAATTCCGGATAGTTATAATTCTAATTTGACAAAATAAAATAGTATTGTTGAGACAAAAAGAAGAGAAAAAATCAATACAAATATTATTTAGACATAAAATAAAATGTTCATTAATTCTCTGAATTAGATCATCTTTCTGAAAGTTCTTACATGAATTCTGATATTTGATAAAATAAAAAAAAACCATATGACTTTAAAGCTGAAGAGTTGGCTTGACCTCAACAATGAATTAGTCCATGCTAAAACAACACCAACTTCAGAAATTGGTTTCACTTTATTAAGGTTAACTCGTCCATCATTCTTAAAAATATAAACAGTCTAGCTCTTGCACATCTACTTAGCTTTCCATTTTCTACTCTCACATTTCTTGAGTTCATGCCTCAACTTCCCACAGTGACCACATACCGACTCCTTTTAAGGGCAAACCTAAATCCGTGAACCTATTGCATCTCGTAATGACTAAGTAGTGATGCAATTATTTATGTACGTTAGAAAATAAGATGTATTAGCAACCCCGTAGGCAGTAACGGGGTATTGGAGGGTCAATAACCTGTTAACCAGGAAATTGTGAGAGTCGCCGCCAACAACAATAGCGTCCTAAAAGCTATTAAGGAGGGGTGGCTTTCTTCCCTTGTCTTGGACCGCGCTAATGGTCCGGGGGACAGTTAGGTTCGTCCATGTTGGATCTTCTGGACCAATGGGAGTATTTTTTTCCAAATATTTAAAATATAGAATCTGTTGAGTCGAGTAGGAGACTCATTACTCTGGTCTCACCGGGCTACGGCCAAGGATGCTCCCAGGTGAATTCTGGGGTGTCATATTTTGTGAACCTTTAAACGACACCTCGCGTTAGTCGCTAGGTTAGTCACCGCGGATATAATTATAATAAAAAAGATAATAATCAGGCGTGATAGCGCGTAGTATTTATATTATATTACGGCTAAGCAGGGGATATGGTAATTCTCCTTAAATTGGTTGATGGCCACTCTCACACTAAATAAGACGCGTGACGTGTATCGAGTGCATTGCTAAAATAAACTAAATATATGATTTCTTTTATTAATTTAACCCACTATACGATCACTACAAGGTTTTATATTGAACTAAGATAAACATTCAGTCCGTGTATCCCTCATTATATTTGCGAAGCCGGTACGGTCATCTACAGGCTGGCCACGAAGGTGTGTTAGCGGAGGTCCGTTTTTGCACGTAGTAGTAGTCCTTCACCTAGACGCTACTGAAACGTAGCAGATACCTCCAACACATGGTTGGTGACCCGTATCTCTCTCAATCCTGTTTTTAACCTAGGCTAAAATAACTCTAAAAACTCCATCTGGGTGATTTTTCCCTCTAGGTTTTGTTTATAAGCCGTCTCTGCCAGTTCCTCCACTTTGATGTCCAATGGTAAGTTAAATATAGTAACGAGTTGTCGTCTCTTCCTCGGATCTTCACAACTGAGAGCCTCCAATAATTGGATCCCTTTTTTTATATTTTCTGTGTCCTCGTTGTCCTCAGTCTTTATTACCTGCTGGCCGAATATACCTGATCCGGATCTTATACTTGGCAAGATTGTGCTTGGAATTACCTTTACTTGTAATGGTTTGTTTCTAACGCATCTGGAAGTGGGTAAACAATGTCAGTGAGTGAGTCAGCGGTGTGTATTTATAGTAGTACAATTTGTCGTTATAGCTGATCGTCTGGTCGTTAAATTCTCGCCAACCTAAGTAGCCTATTTAAGAGACCTGACTCACATTAGGTTATGTTTCATTTAACCATCAGGTATAAGTTAAATAAAATCCTGATATATTAATCCTTACGTGAATCAAATAACACCGTATTCAACTTACGTTAACATAGCGAACGTTACTCAAAATAAGTTGGGGATGTCAGGGACGCTTAAAAAAAAAGTCAGAGTATTTGTAGTTTTTTTGTTTTAGTCAAAATAAAAAAAATATTGCTTTATTGCTTTAGTAAAAAGTTAAACCCTAGATTATTATTATTATTATTATTATTATTAGCACCGCGTCTTACTACCCGTTCGGGTTATACGCACTTACGCTAATTTGTAATGGTAGGGTGATTGTGAGATGAAATGGAGGACCTACAGTTTAACGTGGAATCCGAACCACGGTGGTGGCCTGGCATAAAACCCTAGAGTTAATTTATCTTCACATTTTTGTAATATCTGTCAAGGGTGTCCTGGAATTCTATGACAGTTTTTTATCTTCATTTAAAAAGGTTCTCAGCTAATGGCGCTATGTTCATGATAGATATTCAACAACTGTTGATATCACCATGTGAAGAAAAATAAACTTTTTGTTTATGCTGGAGAAATATTTGATAAATATTTGATTTATTATGTCAAAAATGTTTATTTATAAAAAGCTGCAAAAATACTTCATTTTTCCCTACACTCCCAGTTTTAAGTTGTTATTTGTGTTAACTTGACTCACTACACGTTTGTGTTATACGCATATAAATGACAGAATCAATTTGGTGGCCGCATGATATAAGGTGTCACTCTCACAATAGACTATACTGCAAATATATGTGATATCTGTGGTTTAAATTACTGTGAGATGCACTGAGAATAGATTTCCTAAAATTGATTTCACCTACATCTACCCGCAAGTGTGTGTACACTTCCTCTAAATTTACCTATCCTAAACGCTAGAACATTAGAGTAACTAATACTTAGGCGTATACCCCGAATGGGTAGTAAGGCACGGTGTTAAAATAAAACGCTAGGGTGGTTTGGATTATAAAAATCTAATTTCAGAGTTGGTTTACATGCATAAAGCGTGGGATCCAATCATATAGCAAGTGGAAAAAACATTCCGGTGCACCCGACATTTATATATATGTTACAGTCCACACCCGATTCCGGACTAAATAGATCGGATTAGGCCCAAAACGGTACATCCTGCTGCTTGTAGGATAAACCGATATAGCCTGAAATTTTCAGTTAATACTAGTTTTCCTTTTTCTTAACCCGTACGATGAGTTGACCCTAGACATGTTTCATCATGTACAGATCACGTGAAAATATTGTCACTTAACCTTACCTAAACTAACTTAAACCTGGTCTAAATTCGTTTATCCTGAAATTTAGGCCTAGCTCGTGGGATAGATTATTATAACCTACAATTTTATTAGGTCAAATCAGATTTAGGTTAGGAAATAACATTTTCACGCGATCTGTGCATTATTAAACATGTCCAAGATCAAATCATCGTACGGGTTAAGAAGACTCGAATCTAGTATTAACTGAAAATATCATTCTTTATAGGTTTATTCTACAAGCGGTAGGATATATTTATTTGGCCTAGTCCGATCTAGTTTGTCCTGAAATTGGGTTTTGACTGTATTATACATATATATTAACCCAAAAAAAACCCATCGGATTAAAACAAGTCTAGTTTGAGTCAAATACTTATAATCGAAGCACCATTTTTGTATTTGTCAATACAATTTAATAGCTTCTTGTCGCAACTTATTTGTTTGATAAAGAATAATTTTTATAGGTTTTTAATATTCATTCAGAAACATTTTTTGATTTAAATTATGATTATTATATAACAAACAAAAGATTTTAATCATTTAAATTTATCAGCAGTTAAATAACCATTATTTTGATTGATACATTTTACTAAGAATTAAACCTATAACTGAATGAATACTAAGTAAAAAATATATATATTTATAATATATGTGAATTTTACCACCGCGTATTACTACCCATTAGATTTATACGTTTATTTATAATATTAACAGTCATACTTATAAAGAACAATTGAAATGGTAATTGGTGCAAATTTTGGGGAAGAGGTTTTTTATATACATGTATTTTCTTGGAAAAACTTTTAAATTATGTTTTATTGGAAACGATTCTCTCTTTAAAATCCATTACATGTTTGGATCGCTATTAAAAATGTATTAGTTTAAAATAGAAAGAATATATAAAGTATATTTTTTCGATTATTACGTAAGTGCTTTATAAGTTTTTAAACCCTAAGTTTGTTTAAGGTGAAACAAGATCTACATTAATAAAAACATGTCAACAGGTAGCTTGTGGCTAATTTGGATATGTTGCTTCTCAGGTAAACACATTATATTATTTAATATATGTCAGTTTTGTATGCTTCCGTGAGCCGTAAAATATATTAAATATAATAATATAATATTTAGCACCACGTCTTACTACCCGTTCGGGTTATACGCTTTAAGTACTAATTACGCTAATGGATTAGGAATTGGGAAGGTTTAATTAGAGGAAGTGAACCCGCATTTGCGTGGAGGGAGAGTGGAAAACCATTTAGGAAAAACCACCCACAGTTCACCCGACCGAGATTCGAACCTCGATCTCCCCGTCCTCAGCAGTCTTGCTCAACACGACAAGCACGTTAGCCAACTACGCCACCGAGGCGGGTAAAATATATTAAAGTGTTATACATTAAAGCAAGCTAAAGTTTAAAATCAATTCTTATAGTTACATACATACTTAATTACAGCGTTTCTTATGGGGTAAGAAGTAAATTGTGTAAAAAGTTAAAAAAAAAATTCCCTAACTCAGCCACCTTATCATTACATTCTCCATTCGCTTCGTTATCCATACACCGAGTTATACATGGTTTTTTACTCTTAAAACTAGTTGTGTCTCTTTTTTCACACATTCTTCTACAACATTTAACCACACATTACATTGCTTACCCTTCCTTTTGATCCACACCCTCTGTAATCTCCCCCTTTGTGGGGATAATCTGCCATTTTGTGTTACGACCTAGGATAAGGATGATGACAGGTATATGACTGTATAATTTCCCATTATTGATGTAACCTTAGTATTTTAGGGTTTTATTATACTACTTTGAACTACTCAAAATGTGTTTTTGTAAGGAATTTGCTAAAAATATAAAAGTACTATTTAAAAAGGCTTACTCAGGAGCTAGTGACAGAATGAATTGTAGTAAGGAATGCGTTACCAAATGCTTAACTGACACTCTAGGTGGTCTTACACGGTTATGAACCCCACTATCTTGGTCATGACGGTATCCCCAAGCAGACGTACTAGACGATCAGGCGTCCTAACCCGCATATTCCTCAAAACTGGAAGAGTTACTCCCTTAGAATCGATAATGAAATGTCAGCTATGTGAGCTCGAAATTAGTTCTATTTCTAAAACAAATTGCCTGAATTCCAAAAGGAATACTGAAATAAAACAACATTCTGGCCGCCAGAACTTGTATGTGATTGTTTGCTCACTCATCAAAACACGTTGTTATAATCGTTCTGTCTCTTTCAATCTTCAATATTACAATCTTAAAATAAACAAACTCCCTAATTTAGGGCATGCAGTTATCCCTTCGTTCATATATTTGTTTCTTCACTCGATTCACATTCATCCTCTCAACATGCCCAAAGCAACGTAAGAAGATTCTTTCATATTTACTTATTGGATTTCCTTTTCAAATTACACTTCTTTAGCACACCTACATTAATGAATCTGTCAATTCGAGTTTTTCCAGATACACTTTTTAGATATATCATTTAAACTACACTCACCTTGTTCTTGTGTTTCTCAAACCCCTTAATGCGTTTGGGATTCTAGTTTAAAAGAAAAAAAAAATTGACATTATAGATATATACTTAAAATAACAGGTATGGGTTTAAAATGTTTTTATTGGGTTATTTAAAATGAACTTACTAAAACAACTTATTTTATATCCTCGATTGAATACCCAAATTAAAGTTATAATAGAAAAAACTAGTCTTCTAATGGTAATTTCCTTTTTATTAGTGAAATTTCTAATTTAACCAACGATACAAGTTCGACACGTTCCAGCATTATAAACCTAGATTCTTATGTTAGCAGAGAGAAGTGCTACTGACTTAGCAAAGACGTATCGTGTAGATGATAAAATATCTGTAGTGATATTATTATTATTATTATTATTATTATTATTATTATTATTATTATTATTAGTACCGCGTCTTACTACCCGTTCGGGTTATACGCACTTACGCTAATGTGTAATGGTAGGGTGATTGTGAGATGAAGTGAAGGACCTACAGTTTAACGTGGAATCCGAACCACGGTGGAGGCCTGGAATTCCTCACATTCACAAGATGTCTTGTCAGAGGTGAAGGAAGGGTTTGGTAATCAGATAAATCTTTGCCGGGGCCGAGGATTGAACCCCGGCCGCCAGCATAGAAGTCTGACACCTTACCCCTAGACCACCATGTCACCCCGGTAGTGATATTAAAATGATTATTCTGCTGTTGTTCCCATTTAAAAATATATAAATATCCTTACCTGTATTTGGCTAGTGTCAGTAATTCTTTCGTAAAACAAGTTAAGTTGTTTTGTATGTATGTATGTATGTATGTATTAATATGAATGAGTCTGTGTTTGTCTGTATATATATATATATATATATATATATATATATATATATATATATATATATATATATATATATATGCATGTAGTATGGATGTTTTTCAAATTATTACAAATTGGACACCAATATATTATGAAAGACTAATGATCAAATAAAACAACTTTGACTAGAAAATTAACTATCCCAAATAAGGTTCAAATGTTTTAAGACCATAAAAATCTAATAGTCCCCAATAAGTAAGAATATACATTAAATTCCATCACACAAAATATATAAATCTGAAAAAGTATATCCCAAAATGACCATATAGAATATCTTCATGGTTATAGCTGAATTTAACCCAAACTTAGCTTCAAAAGAAAAAATATAAAAACAAACACTTCCAGAATAATTATAACTTACATTTAGTCAGTCCCTGACTGCTATTGGAATCAAAGAGTGATGCCCCGTGCTGGATACATGACTATTTCCAATTTAACACAGTGGGGAAAATTCTGTATATTGGTATTTCAAGTCCAATGATGTCATCTTCAGCTAGATAGTGCGTTGTTCTCTCATCGGCACCTGCACACAGCGCCGATAGGCCAAATATACATAGGTAGGGAAACACACGCGATGGCACAGAGCGCCTCTTTTCTCCAAACTCCTAGCGCCTGCGCAGCGCCCGCCACTCGGAGAAAGCGAGCCGGACTACATAGCACTCCGCAGCTTTAATCTAGTTAAGTCTCGGCTAACGTGAACGGCCAACAGTGATGTGAGCGAAGTATCCAAACACGGCACTGGTTTTCCAGTAAAATAGGGGAAATTATGTTTGCACTTTTTAGGTGGCATAGGTAAGGTGTCGAAGATGTTATTAGCCAAGGTACATTGCTCAAGGCTGATGTACAGACGACATCACCAAGACAACATTAGTTTATCAAAATTTCTAGTTGGAATTTTATGAGGATCGCAATACTTTCTCTCTGAGGTGTCGAGATAAATTAAAAATAAATAATATATAACAATTCCTTGTTTACCTGATAAAGAATCAAAAGTCCCATTTAACCAGGTATATTTAAAGATTGACGTCATGAATTACGTCAACACTGGTAACTAGCTAAAGAATAATACATTAGTGGTCTATTGCATACAAACACTAATTTTGTTGGTTCTTATTTTACAGGTTTGTATAAATCTGCTATTTGTAAAAGACCTCCCAAAATTGTTGGTGGTAAAAACGCATGTATAAAAGAGTTCCCTTTTATGGTGAGTATATTTTCAGTATAGCTATCCCTTTTTATCTTGACACAGAAAACCTTGCAAATAAAGTCACCTAAATATTTTATATCTGTTGTATGAAATATATTATTTATTATTAAATTTAAATAAACTTTTATTCTTTCAGTAAAGTTATTTAATTTCATTGTTTACCTATAATTAGTATAGAACCTCAAAACACAAAATTTGCCTCTTACCCTTCTAATTTTATCCAAACAAAGGCCCTTGATGAAAGTTTTTTTTAACTAGTACAGTTAGCAACTAACCAGAGTAAAATATTATTGTGGGATATTTTTTAATTAAAAAATATAATCTTTTATTACTTATCTACCACAAGTATAAATATATATCTATAATATATATAAAATATAAATATATATATATATATATATATAGATTTAGTAACGAAATATGTTCAGATAGTAGCATTTCTGACTATTAGTCTAATGAACCCTGGTTCGAACTCCAAAACAGTTGAACAATATCCCAAGTAAAATTGAGGTTATCCCTTTCACATTTATGATTGAATGTCCATAAGGCTGGTTATTTTGTCTGTTCCATAATCAAGCTAATTTGTAATTTTTATGTTGACCTAATCAGTCATTATAAAAAGGAAACGAGCCATGGTAATAACTTAAGCATTAAGTAATCTTAAAAAAATAATAATCAAAAACCTGGTAAATCATTGTCCGGAAAAGTAATCTTGTATTACTAAATGAAAGTTGAACTAGGCGCAAAAAAACCTGGAGAAAACAGTTGTTAGTACGTACGGGTACGACAAGTTGCCTATTATAAGGCGGGCAGGAGTGACCGGTCACGAACGTCTCCGAAAGGTGAGCGCGCGTCAAATGCAACCGACCGATACTCGTGACAAAAATCGACAAATGATGTCTTCCACCTATAGTAATAATAATACTTAGCACCGAGTCTTTCTACCAATTCGGGTTATACTCTTACGTACTAATTACGCGAATGAGTTTGGAATTGGGAAGGTTGAATACGGAAGAAGTGAACCTGCATTTGCGTGGTGGGAGAGAGTAAAACGATTTAGATAAAACCACCCCAGTTCACCCGAGCGAGATTAGAACCTCAATCACCCCGTCCTAGGCAGTCTATCTCAACACGAAACTAGCGCGTTAGCTAACTACGCCACCAAAGTGGGTCCCCCCCATAGAGATATGCAACTTCAATATAAAGTATATATATTTATTCAGCTGTGTACTCCCTGAGTTGTTTTACCTAGCTTCAACTTAAATTAGTAATAAAATACGACTTTTCCGGACAATGTTTTACTAAGATTTATGTTTATTTCTGTCCACAGACGCTGTGATTTAAGTTTAGGAAGAGAGTTTACAAAGATCCTGTATAATTATTATGAAATTGAGGGGACAGTGTATAAAGTAGAGTGTTTTTATTCCACATCCCCTCACTAAACACCCGGGATATTAATGTTGGTTTTGTTCATATGTTATACTCAATTGTATCATTTTAAACCTATGTTTTTACTCGTAATGTCAAACTCATGGGTTTTATCTATTCAAACATTGATATTCATTTAACTTCTCGTCTGATGTCAAAACCGCGTGGTTATCAAATGAGCGACATTTGGTTACTTTAGACTAACAGCTCTTTCTTGAAAGTTCGTTTCACTCAAGAAAGAGAGAGAGAGAGAGAGAAACAGACAGATAGTGCGTGAGAGTGATTGCTAAGAGAAACGTATTGGTCCAGCCCTGATCCAAGCTTTGCTACAAGAGTAGCAGTGGCCTTTACTCTGTCAATATTGACGTGGGGGGGCAGCACTGTATTTTATTGGGCCCTGGGGCAGAACATGAGGAGTGTTGAGGCCCCAACGAATTCGTCTTTGCTTAGAGAACCTACAACTCTCCTCCGACCCCCCTTTTCCATCCCTTTACTTCCTCGCTTTCTCCAGCCAACCACTACCCTCTCACCCTTCCTTGAGCGACTTTGGCATGCCACTGTTTATCAAACTGTCTGAAACTTTATAGACACTTCAGACAACGCAATAATGAAGAACAAAACCGAACAAGGTCGGCACTAGCGCGGTTGGGCGAGAGCCTGGAATTGACGGTTCAAATACCGGTGGGTATTTGTTTGGTTTTCCATTAGTACTTTCTATTATTTTTATTTGAACTTTATAATTTAATTTTCACCCTCCTTGTATGACTCTAAGTTGAGGTGAATATATTTTTTCAAATATTTATAATGGGCAGTAAGACGACGAACAACAGAAAACAAAATTGGGCCAAAAATTATGCCTTCTGATTGATTGTAAGAATGATACAGACAAATTGGCAAACTCACTAATACGAGAACAACTATATTATGTTTATAAATTAAATCTCGATACGGATATCGAACAATTTTTCAATTTTAATTCCATCCAGTTTTCATAGAAAGCACCTTTTAGACAAAGAACAAATATTATTTTTACTATTTTACTAGGTAATTCAAGTGTTATTTTATTTAATAGTTATTTATAATATCCATAGTAATTGACCCTACTTGAATAAGTAAGTTTAAAATATGTTAGCTTTTCTAGCTGTCAGTTAAGTCTATTTCTATGAAAACTGGACAGTTTAAAAGCAATTAATCTATCTACAACATATTATGATAATAGGTGATATATGCAACAGAAAGGGTGGGGTGAACTTACACAGTCATTATAGACACTCAAAAGAAGTGAGTGTCACAAACTCCCAACATTTTTTTATCGAAATATTCATATATATATTTATCCAAGTGTTCTACGAATAGCATAATGTGAACTCAAGTGGAACAATTCGCTCCTCTTCCCAGTAAAAAAACATATTTTACACCCTGAACATCTTTAGAGTAATAGTTACATCAGCATTTGAATTGTTTCAAATATATGTTAAATAGCACTAGAGAGTTTGGCTACAGACAAACTCATAACATATATTTTTCTAAGTAAACAGCTTTATATTTTCTAGAAGTACCTAATATTTTACAATTTATAGAGGCAAAAAAAAGCATGGTTTGATATACAGCCATGGTATTTCAAAAACATTTCTTTTGGATATAAAATTTAAATGGAAATTAGAATTACATTTCTTGAGCACTTTAAAACTATCGACTTTTTCTAAAATTAAAATAATCCGCCTATTTAACAATTACGATGATGGGTAAGAGATTAAGAAGGCTTAACTTAGAGGAAGTGTACTCGAATTTGCGTGAATGGAAAGTGGGAAACCATCTAGGGAAAAACCACCCTCCGTATATTCGACTGGGTCGAATCAAGAGCTCCCCATTCATCGGTAGTCTAGTCTATTGCGAGATTGACGCCATAAACCATGCAGGCATTGAAGCGGGTAGTTATGTATTTACTTAATTGGCAACGTCTAAAAATACTCTAAACTATTTAAGTATCAAAGTTTCTGTAAGATACTTCAGTGGTTGGATGGGTTAAGGCGTCACGCTCACAACAAATTAGACTGTCGATAACGGAGTATTGGGTTCAATTCCTGTTCAGATATTCTAAGAGTTTTTTTTCACAGATTTCCAATCTACCTCCACGCAAAAGCAGGAACAGTTCCTCTAAATTCAACCTTGTTAATACCTAGCACATTGTGTGTAAACCCTAGAGTTAGAAAGACGTGGTGTTAGAAAATATATGTATTCATGGGAAAAGTTATTACTCAAAAAATGTATCGGTATAGTAGTAGGATTAATTATTGAATCTGGTTCGTGAAACCGAAAATTAAACCTAACCGGTTACACTACTGAGATGTATCTCATTAACGCGGTGTTTTCCAACCTTTTGAGGTGTTGAAACCACAATATTGGGCTTTGATAGCAACCGTTCTTTTACTAGATTTAAATGATTATTTTCACTGAATCTTACTACCCATCATAGCTAACGCATTTAATTACAACTGTGGTGTATGTATGGATTAGAGAATAATTTACCTTTATTTGTTTAGATGAAGAAGTGGGAAATCGATTAGGAAAAATCACCCCTAGTAGGCCTACCTCCGGTCAGAATTTTAATCCTAGCCTCAACACTGACAGGCCAAACTAGCGTGTCACAAAGCCCCCGTGCTTGATTTAATTATTATAAATTGCTTATATAATGACTATACGAATGCGATTAAAATGTCTCCAAATAGAATAAACGATCCCATGGGGGTATTTTTGAAGTTGTGCTTGCAGCGCCCCTTGCGTGAACCCGAGACTGCTACAGCAAACTACGACATCAAACAGTGGTCCGGTTTAACAAACCAAGAGGTACCTAAACAGTAACTTAAGGTGGGCATGTAGGGGACACGAGAAAAGGTAAGTGTTTTTTTAGTATTTATAGGAAAACGTTTTTTAGACCAAAATAAATAAAATATTTCTTCGTAGTAGAGGGGCTACAAGTCAGATATTGTAAGTAAACTGCACTTTGACTAACACTGAAATTTTCTCGTCTTCCCTACATCGTTTATTCGTTTACATATTTTCTATCTGAATTTAACACCTTCCTATGATCATTATGATCACTTTAAAAGCAAACATACAATTATAACCTCTAAAAGCATTGTGACCACATCCAAAAAATGCTGCGACGCCAAACTGATTCGTGACATCCTGGTCTAAAAACAATGCATTATCCACTCTCTAAACAGAAAAGTCCTTGTGTATTTCCTTAAAAAATCTCCACACTCTCATAATAAAAACTAGTTTATTGAGATTTACAATTCTATGCACAGGATAATATCGTTTAAAGTATCTTCTTGTCTTGTTAATCGGTCATGTGAAGGTCGGGATTTAATCACGGCCTATATGAACTGAGGTATTTATCATTTATATCAAAACATTTACCATGCAAATGCTGGGATATTCCATCTAAAATATTCCTTTATAATCCTTACCTACAACATTAGTGTAAATATACGGGTAGCCCGGACGAGTAGCAAGACGCAATGCGTAAAACTAGTTACGTTTATTGAAATCATTTATCATTTTGAAAAACTTTCAGTTGATTATTTTATAGTATATTCTATCCACATGCCCATCTGTCAAAAACAAAAGAAATGTACGGTGTCTAGGGTAGCAAATAAATTATTCCTATAGAATGGTGTGTTTGTTTCGATCCAATATTTACGATCACAATACGACAGATGGGATAGCGGCAGCAGAAAGGTAAACATTGGGCCATTCAGCGAAACCGATACAGAACCGTTCATCAACAAACAGCCCTTTTATATCGCAGAGTACCCAATCACGTGATCGCTCCCATTCCGTTCCCTCTAGCCCTCTATCCATACCAATTTGATCAAAAGGAACGATTTAAAGCTCCCCTGTTTAATGATTGAGATTCAAATGAGAAAATACAGGGTTGTTCGCAGCATTGGTCCTTTTGCTGTTAAGGGACAGAGATGTACAAAATAGGTTTGGTAGCTTCAAATCGAGTACATTTTATAATTATCTTGAAATAAAAATGACTTATACACATTCAACTATTTAAATGAAACTGACGCAATCGAAATATCCTAATTTTAAAGTTGTAACCCTGTAACGAGCCGATTTGATAAGTTCCGGATAAAATGTGATGCAAGAAAGGGGCAGTGTCTTTGCAGTTTTTAATGGCAAAACATTATGTTGATCAAAATTATATATATGCCTTCACATGGTGACCTCAACAGATGTTGAATATCTGTCATGAGCATGGTGGCATTCTCTAACAAACTTTTAAAATGAAGAGAAAAAGTTGTAACTAAATTCCAGAACACTCTTGACATATTAAAGAAATGTTGAGGTCACCATGTGAAGAAAATTAAATTATATTTTTGTACTGGAGCAATATTTTATTTATTTTGTACCAAAAAGGTTTTGCCATAAAAACCACAAAACACTGTCTTTTTCTCGCGTCTCTTTCCATCCCACCTTAAAAGTGTCACGAGACGATCTGATTTGCTTTACAGATTTTCTATAATTTCGGCGTTACCCGATAGATAAGGTGATAGTGTATTATTTCACTAGAGAGAAAATTCCTCTCTATTATAGAACATTATACACAGATAAAAATGATATAACAATTTGATAAAAAAAGAGCTGTATAGATAACAGTCAGGCGATCTTTCTTGTACAAACTTGCCAGAATGAGAAAATTCGAGGCACTCTTCACACATGACTCTAGTTGGTGTGGTAAAGGGGTTAATTTCTGTTAAATATGATCTAAAGACGTTAAGAGGCCACCTATATAAGCGAAAAATTGCCGCCCAGCGTTCAGCTCTAACGCAATATTTAATTCTAGGTGCTTTATTTTAAAATATGGTTCACGCCAAAATAGAGTCGAAAGATTCCAACAGGGCTTTTTTTCCTCTTTAATAAACCTATTGTATGAATTTTATTAATAAGTGTGAAAGTGTGAAAATGTGACTTTAGCTTATTTTCGACAACTTTTTAAGCTCATTTGCAGAGCACTGAGACTAGGTTTGATTAAAAACGGCTCTATTTAGCCTTCCTCCTTACAAATACAGTATTTGTTTGATAGGCTCACAACAGAAAATTTTAAGATATCAGAGAACTAGAGCAATCTATGTATCTGAAATAAGAAGATTACATAGTTTTACTTCCCTTCTTTCTTATTAAGATGAGAAAGGATGGTTGTAGGTGAGGAGCGAAAGAGAGTATAAGATTATACAGAATAGAGAAGTAGTTCAAGAAAATGGCACACATTATTGTATTTTAATCGTTGGGGCATGACAGTGATTGATACTTTCTTGCTGACCAAGTCGGCCGCCTTTAACAACATATAATAATAATAATAATAATAATAATAATAATAATATTTAGCACCGCGTCTTACTACCCGTTCGTGTTATAGCTTTAAGTACTAATTACGCTAATGGATTAGGAATTGGGAAGGTTGAATTAGAGGAAGTGAACTCACATTTGCGTGGAGGGAGAGTGTAAAACCATTTAGGAAAAACCACCCCTAGTTCACCCGACCGAGATTCGAACCTCGATCTCCCCATCCTCAGCAGTCTAGCTCAACACGAGAAGCGCGTTAGCCAACTACGCCACCGAGGTGGGTTTTAACACCAGAAACATCAAATGGGCTACAGTAAAGAAATCAGCTATTTCAGTTTTATTCTCACACTCACGTATCATCTACTACTTTTGATGAGTAGATTCAAAGCGTTTCATTAGCCTTAGAGTTCCCCAGACTGCTGTTGACCATAATAATACCTAAATATTTTAGTAAAACTCATTACGAATATAGTTCCATTTTCCTTCCCTAGATCTGAAATTTTTACTGAGATATCTGGCAGGAAATTTTCAGAACTAAACCTTCTAAGAATATTTTTATTTATTGACTGAAGATGGGAATTTAACTTTTAAAACTGACTTTAGCACGCCAATGTTCTTGCACTGAGTTACCCAGATCCATACGCACATTTCTTATTAATTGATAACAGAGTCGAGTATGAGTGTTTTGGGATCGTAAGCTATATTTATAGGTTTTTGAAACACTATCAATAGATGGCCGACTAGATCACACGTCTATTTTAGAGTTTGCTTTAAATGTATGGGTGATGTTTGAGTCTAGGTGCAAGATGGACCTTAATAGCGCTGTGGAATATAATTGGGACACCAAGGGCGGTTGTGTGTGTATATTTGTATATATAATATATTTAGTTAGATTCGGAAGCCAGCCAATTCGAGCTGAAGTGCTTTATAACCATAACCTGGGAGATTGGTTGACTCCCGAGACTAGAATATAAAATACGACTTCTAGGACCGTATGTATAGTCGAGATTCAGATGTCATTCTTTCTAATACTGGACAATAAATACGGTCCTGAGTCAAAGATCCCGTATTTTATTCATGTATTCAGATGTCATTTTCAATATTTATTTGAAAAAAAAAACCAACGTTATTAGTATGCACAGGATTATAAAATAAAAACAGAGAATAGATTTCTTACCTGGAAGTTAGTCTAACAGTAGTCGTCTAAATGAATCTTCATAAACTTGCTACGGTGGCCGCATAGACTAGGGCGTCACTCTAGCAATAGACTGAACTGCCGATGACAAGAAGATATAGGTTCGGATCCCGGTCGGGTGTGCCAAGAGTGGTTTCACCTAAATAGTTTTCCATTCTTTCAACACGCAAATACGGTTAACTTAAGATAAATCTAAACTCCCTCCTCTCTAACTCACCAGCATATTTAGTACACACGCGTATAACCTGAATTGACCTGGCGGTCTAGGGTAAGGTGTCCGACTTCTAATCTGGGGTCCGGGGTTCAATCCTCGGTCCCGGCACAGATTTATCTGATTACCAAACCCTTCCTTCACCTATGACAAGACGTCTTGTGAATGTGGGGAATGCCAGGCCTCCATCGTGGTTCGGATGCCACGTTAAACTGTAGGTCCTTAATTTCATCTCACAATCACCCTACCATTACACATTAGTGTAAGTGCGTATAACCCGAACGAGTAGTAAGACGCGGTGCTAATAATAATAATAATAATAATAATAATAATAATATAACCTGAAGAGGTAGTGAGACGCAGCGCTAAGAAAAATCTTTCCAAGTTCGACTCCTTTAGATCATTCGCTATTACGTCTCTTAATCAAATAGAGGCCCTGTGTTCGATTTATAATGCAGCTTTAAATTTGATCATTGGGGAATTTAGAATCTAACTGGTTTTATGGTGTTAAATTAACAGCTGGGGAACATCTAATTTTATTTGTAGTAGAAATAATTTAGTTTAAAAGTCGAGTGATAACATAATTATTCGGATCAGAGAGTACACATCAAAAACTCCAACTAAATAAAAAATCTTCCTGCACTCTCATATTGATGAAACTACAAATAGAAAAATTATCTGAAAGCTTTAGAGGTTGGAATTCGTTTGAGTGGTCTGGATAAAGTGGGAGATGAAAGGAATCATTTAATCAAAAATTGTAATTTCATAGTTTTAGTTTGCCGGTAAAATTTTACTGGGAATTATTTGACGTAGAATGGAGCTGTAAATGGCAAAAAGAGATGAAATATATATTTTTTTATCTTTTTGAGGGACGATAATTATAATAGCTTACATAGGATATAGGCTTTCTAGAACGCTCTAAAAACGAATTAATTTAGTTTGAATAAGCTGGAAAATTTTACCTGGACACGGGTGTCTAACCCTGGTCCCGGGTTCGATTCCATTGTCCAGGTGTCATTTTTCAACTAATTTAAATTGAACTTTGTTAGCCTCCATACGGACCAGTGCCTTAATTGCAATGATTTGCAGCATGTGTGCTGATATTCATTGAACTACCTCCGATAATATATAATTTGAAAACGCATTTTATTCGGTTTTAATGGAAGTATTTAACATCCACTTTACCCGCATCGGTGGCGTAGTTGGCTAACGCGCTTGTCGTGTTGAGCTCGACTACTGAGGACGGGGATATTGAGGTTCGAATCTCGGTCAGGTGACATGGAGTGGTTTTTCCTAAATGGTTTTCCACTCTCCCTCCACGCAAATGCTGGTTCACTTCCTTTAAATCAACCTTCCCAATTCCTAATCCATTGGTGTAATTAGTACTTAAAGCGTATAACCCGAACGGTTAGTAAGACGCGGTGCTGAATATTATTATTATTATTATTATTAACATCCACTTTCTAAACGCATATATATAAGCAAACGACTTACAAACTAACTTAACTTAAACACGCACTGTGGGGCACGGAGATTATATGTTGAGCTCCTGTGGACTAGTTTGCCAGTGACAGATAGTTTGGATTTCAAATCCCAACTTGATATAATGAGAGTAATTTTTTCTCTAACTACTTCTTTTCACACAAATACAGATATATTTAATATAAAGTTACAAATACGCAACTACTGTAGCATTTATGAAAATATGTGAATATCTGGAAGCGTAGTAGGACCTGGTATACAAATAAATAAATGCGTATAGGCCTAATCCGGACAGAAAGTTAAAAAAAAGAGCAAAAATAAATACTTTTCCCAGGATAGAATTCATAGTGTGATCTTTTGATAGATATCATCAATACCTATGAAATAAAATCAATGTTGAACATAAAATACTATATCTTACAAAGCTTTTATATTTAAAATTGTACTATAAATAGCAGTGAAAGTTATTTTTACTAATTGAATACTTCTAATTCTACTAGTATAAATATAGTAGGTCTAAATATATTCATCAACACCATTAAAACATTAAAAGGGTGCACCGCACATAATTTCCTTTTCTTTAACCTTAAAATAGAAATATTTACTTAAGACTATAAGATTTGTGAAACGAAATTATATACGTTGTTGCAGAAACACTTCATCAAAGAGCATAAATGAACTAATACAATGTTACTGGAATATTGAGACTAGAGTAACATCTCTGTCCACCAAAGAGCATAGCAATAGAAATCAATCTCATATTTCAAAATATTCAATACAAAATGTATACTTTTGCTTATAGCTCTGAAACTATTGGTTTTATAAAAATATTGCTGAGGACGGGGAAATCGAGGTTCGAATCTCGGTCGGGTGAACTGGGGGTCGGTTTTCCTAAAGCGTTTTCCACTCTTCCTCCACGCAAATGCGGGTTCACTTCCTCTAATTCAACCTTCCCAATTCCTAATCCATTAGTGTAATTAGTACTTAAAGCGTATAACCCGAACGGGTAGTAAGACGTGATGCTAAATATTTTTATTATTATAAAAATACATTACAAATTAAAATATTTTAATATTTAATAGTACTACAACTTTAAGGTGGTAAATTAATCGTATCTCAAATAATTATAATATGATCAAAATTTGATATTTTAGCTTCTCCAAGATATCCTTAAATTCATTTTTCTGGAAAAAAGAAAATTGCAAATTTTATTTTAGTGTTAAATAATGCCTCGATACAAAATTAAATAAAAATTGTTAAAACCAATTTCAAAAAATTGATTTTGTATTTTTTTCCCTTTAGTAAACTACCCTTAATTTTAGTGTTGGATATTATAATTCTAAGAACTCCTCGTGGGAACCTTATTGAAACGTTAGATACTAAGTTTAAGCCAGATCAGTAAAATTGTTTCGGTTCTAGCCCGACGGATGGGCATGCAGACAGACAGACAAACAGAGAGAGGGCATTACAAAAACCTCTTTTACACTTTCAGCGGGTTAAGAAACGTTGACATTTATCAAAATCACGAGTTTAATTTTTTTGACGACAATAAAAGTTCTTGATTCAAGGGGTCGAGAGAAAATAACAAGATCACGGCATGATTGGGAGACACGCCACATATTTTATCAATGGCACGCTATTAGTACCAAAAAACGTGAATTATTTTAATAAGTGGTGACTGGTGGTCTAGGGGTAAGGTGTCAGACTTCAGTGCTGGCGGCCGGGGTTCAATCCTCGGTCCCGGCACAGATTTATCTGATTTCCAAACCCTTCCTACACCTCTGACAAGACATCTTGTGAATGTGTGGAATGCCAGGCCACCACCGTGGTTCGGATTCCACGTTAAACTGTAGGTCCTTCATTTCATCTCACAATCACCCTACCATTACACATTAGCGTAAGTGCGTATAACCGAACGGGTAGTAAGACGCGGTGCTAATAATAATAATATTTTAATAAGAAAATCTAAAATCCATGCTTTTAGCAACACATAAATTATTAAAATAACATTAAAACAAACTTTTAGAACTGTGGTCTAGTGGTCAGAGTTCCTGGCTACAGAACCAGAGGTCCCGTGTTCGACCCCCTACGCTTTCCGATTTTTCTGTGAAGCAGTGGATTCTGGAACGGGTTCTAATCAGACTCGTGAGGACAAATGAGCTGATACTTGAAGAGTGAAGTAGCGGCTTCGGTCTATAAAACTGGGTTTAACATTGTTCTGGCCATATGACGCTCTCCATTAGAGAATGTTGGCATTATCTTCCCCAAAATGCGGCGGCCGCTTGGTCGGATTAGCTTGCTTGCGAGCTGACGCCATAGATTTAGAATTAATACTGTTATTTTATTATTCGTGTAATTAATTTGATGCAGTTTTATTTTATAATTTAGAGTTTAGAGTCAAAATGGAATGGTTCTAAGCCTAATAATTAAGAGTTGGCGATGACTATGTCCTAAATTTGTGTCCCATAATTTAAAACATTTTACCCCCTGACGGATATTTTCTTAGAAAACAAAAATTATATTAAGTGATACTTAAATATTGTCTTGTATCTTTTCTCTTAAATGTATGCATCTCTTATAAATAAACATAAAACTTTCACGTTAAAAATAAAGAAAACACATTAGAGCGCGATATTAAAATACAGAAAACTAAGGAACGTCAATTTTTTACATACAAATTTAACTACCGCTTTCATAATTTCACAAAGTAATTCAATACAACAGTTGGTTAGTGAAAAAAAGTAATTTCGTATGCTCTAAACTGTTTACTTTATGGTTATGATTTCTATTAAAATTATCGTTTGGTTGCTTCATATATATATATATATATATATATATATATATATATATATATATATATATATATATATATTTTTTATGTTTAAGTTTTTGACATCATATTTTGACTCTTGGCTATCAAACAGAAGTGCTATATACACCGAGTGCAGGTGTACTTTTATTGAGGTGCTAGCTTTCCTCGGCGATATTAGCTCCCCTGCAGTTCTCAACCGGAGAACTCCTCAGGCGTGCCTCCTCCCCCCTTTTTTTGTTCCCCTCTATCACCCCCTTCCTCTATTCTCCAAGAGGTTTAATATCCACACGCGGTAGTTCAAAGCTCACTCTAGGAGGTAACATAAAAAAAAAGATAAATTCAGGGAGTAATTCATGTCGCTTCCCCCCTACAACTCTGATCTTGTGATTTATTTGATAAGGTGATTTTGCACACTATTTTATAAAGTCATAAGTAAAGTGTCATCCAGGTTCAGAATATTTAGATTAACTCTAAAAAATAACTATGTATATGTTTGTTAGGTTAAAGCTCTCTCTCTCTCTCTCTCTCATATATATATGTGTGTGTGTGTTTTAGGTTGATTAAATTTGGTGAGATCAACACTTTTCAATATAATTTATTACTTCCTTTCTTATTGGTTAAAACTAAAACCAACTATTTTAGAGCGAAATAACTCAGCTATACTCTCGTCCTCTTAACGCATCTCCGAAACTACTGTGACTTTGGGGCCCCATCTTCGGGTGGGGTGTAGCCTACCTCTTTTAAACCTTAACCGAAGAAATCCCCACCAACCCCTTCAGCCCCCTTTCCTTCCAGACGCATCTCTGGAAACGCTGGGGTTATGGGGCGAATTTGAAACAAATTATCTTGTCCAAACTGATGTTTTCTCAAACACTTATTAAATATTAATGTTTTATGCATATGCTTTAATTTTTATATTTTTAAATAAAGTGTCTTTAATACTAAAATTTACGTCTCTTTGTGTTTTATTAATTTTGGAATAAATCTAGTTTCTTTAGATTAGACGAAGTCTTTAATAAACAAAGTAATTTATTTTTTTAATTTCACCTGAGTATTGCGCAAGGGTTTTCTAGTAATATTAATTATATTAATATTATTAATAACTCAACAATTTAAATAATATAATTTACCAAGTCGTAGAAAATTACGTAGGTTAGAGGGGAAGAGGACTAAGAATTTAACAATCTCTTACTTAGTGGGTATAAAATCATGGGAAAAAAAGATTTAGGCAATTTAATAACGACCCCAAATGAAATTAACAAAAAATAAATTATTATTATTATTATTATTATTAAAAACATATACTCACAATGATTTAATAAATATTCCATTCAGTAAGTGAAAACGCAGTTTTATTAAAGAATAAAAAAAAATTAGTGACTTTTTATTTCAAAGTTTTTCTCACCATTCCGAAGCCTCCTCCCCCCAACTTTTCAACAAGACGTAGTCTGTGACGAGGGAACTCTAGAAGTACCGAGTTCCCGTCTCGGGGAGGTCCTTCTGGTAGTTTAATAGGAGTAAACTTTCCAGGCGTGAAGTGCTGCTCTCTTCGTTCCGTCTGAAAACAAGAAGGGATTATAATTCACTTTTCATTCTGATTGAATAGATTAATGTATGGTAGAGGAGGATTCTGGCAGGTTCAAAGAGATTATTTTGCGTCTAAAATTGATATCATTAAATTAGTGTTATTTTATAAGTATTTGAAACTATATATCAAAAGTGAGAGCTGAAAATAACAATACTTGACGTATGAATAAATACAAGTAACTAATCAGCCCAATTTTTTTTAATATAGAGAGTTGCTTTTATAAAATACAAACAGATTATTTTGCAGCCAAAAATAACATTTTAATATTTTATCAGTGTTTTAATAGGTACTCTTAATATATATCAAAAGTAAAAGCTGTAGATTTAATGACTTGGCTTAAGAATAACCGAAAGTATATCCATAGTTCAGTTTTCATAGGAAGGACAATTAATAAATATATATTTTTGCGCCCGATATTGATAACATTTAAAATATAATATTAGCGTTAATTTATATGAGTTGATATCTATATAAGTAACAGCTAAATCTCACATAGCTTAACGTTATAGCTAACTATAGTAACATTTATGTCTGATAAGGTTCTTGCTTTGAAATGTAGACTGTCTGCAGATGCAGAAATAATACAATTGGTAAATAAATTTAAAATAACATCCCCGGAAGTATCACGTTCTTAGGCTAAAATATCGTAGTTAACAAATAACAGATGAATCGCAGGTCTAGGTTTGAATCTCGGCTTGGGTACATTAAGGGTGTGGTTTTCCCGTCACGTATAATTCAATTAATTTTTTTTCAACACTATGTTTACTAATAAATTAATCTAAGGGGTAGGAAAAAGGAAGGTCTGTTTTAAAGGAAGTGCATCAACACTAGCGAAAGAGTAGATGGGAAAACTATTGGTAAAAATAAACCTTAATACACCCGGTCATGGCTCGAACCTCGGCCTCTCATCCTTAGCTGAACAATACGTCAAGAAACTGATGCCTTTAGCCATATTACAGTGCAGTGCAGTGTAGTGCAGTGCAAGTGACTATTGATTATATTAAATTATATAAACTAAAATACTAAATAAAGAAATATCAGTAGGTGGGTGAATACATAAGCATTTGCCTGAAGAGATTATGATAAATAATATTTCTGTTAATCCACCCCCATTGTATCAAATAAGGAATTAAATTAAGGAGTACCCATTTTGATAGTCGCATGGTCTAAGGCATCACTCTCGCAATAGATAAGACTCCCAACGTTAGGGATATCGAGGTTATATCACAGTCGGGTGAATGAGGGATATTTTCCTAAATGGTTTTGCCTATTTCCCTACGCAAATGCGGGTACAATTCATATTAATTCAATCTTACTCATCCCTAACACATTAGAGTAATTAGTAAATATGCGTACAACCCGAACGGATAATAAGACGTGGTGCTAAAAAATACTACAAACTCTCGAGTTAAAAACATTATAACAATCTCAATTTATTTACTACCGTGTTTTATTTAAGAAATATGCCTTTGATAAAAGTTTAAAATCCTTCAAAGGTAACGAATGTAATTTTAATATAGATTTCGTTTGAATATTTATTTACCAGTGGGTATTATACGGCATTCCTTCCAGTCTTAAAAAAAACTTTTTAAACACAAAAATATAAAAACATCACGAATTTAAAGATTTTATAAATATGAAATAAGTTTAACCCCTTTCTCTTATTGACCGCAAAGTAAAAATAGAAACGAATAAATTGGTCGCTGGCATAACTTAAATTATAAATAAGCAATGTTTGTGTTTATAAGGAATTAAAGTGTTAACACATAATTCCATTACTTAAAAAAAAACTGCTCTATTTGCTCAATACTCTCGAAAAGTAAATTCAAAACCTGCGCACCTTTTAATCTAAGAACATCCAACTTCAAAGTTAATGATATTAAACGAAAGAGGTTTGAAGTATTTTCTTTTCTCTCTTTTGTATCCACTAAAAGAAATGTTTCCGCGGATTAAATTTACCCCACTTTTTTTTTTTAGTATAATAAACCTAACTAATTTTATATTTTAAATCCTCTCTTTGTCTATTTCCCTCCCACACGCATCGGAATTTAAAACAAAAGAGTATTTTAGTAAAAATAAAAATATAAAAAAAAAGACTTGGTTTGTTCTATTACACATCGTGATATCCCCTTAGGTGTATGAGAGAGAAAGCCTCTTTAAACTAACCACGAGCTTGAGGTGTAAAACGCCAGAAAATTAATTAACTTTTGTCCCGGTTAAAAGTCACGTTTAATCACATCAGACTGAACGACGAACAGAATCAGGTAACCCTCTTTTGAAGGCGGAAGGAAAGATGAGATAAATTAGACAAAGTTCCTGGATCGACGCAGTCGCTATCACAGATAAAACCACACAAACTGTCTCTTTTAGGATTATCATTGGGATAGAGTTAAACTCTATGGGTTTGGTTCTCTTTTAAGACAAACCAATTAAAATATATATAACGTTTTTTGTTTGTTAAAGTTTAGAATCTATTAGATACAATATATTTATTTATCCCATCGTAGGTTACTTATTTTAATTAAAATAACAATTTATGTATTTTTTTTGTAAAAAAAAATCAGTCTTTGGTGCAACAGGTGAAGAAAAGAAAATCAATATTTGCGTTGAACCATTATATTATATCTAAAATTATTAATCAGGTTGTATTAATTTTTTTTGTTATTAACTCTCATCGGTGTGAACATGAGCTGAAGGGGATTCTCCCCTAGTCAGGTTTACAGGTGCGATGGGGTTGGAGGGGTAGAGAGGAAGAGGGATGTCAGGATTCAAATCTCAGCTGGGCTTATTGAGGGTTTTTTCAATTAATTTATCTCCACCCTTCTTTCACGAAAATTCGAGTTTATTTCCTCTAAATTATCACTGCCTTTTCATCACATCACATAATCTTAATATATACCCCACTATAAAGTAGGATTCTGATAAAATATATATCTATATATATCCTAAAAAATAAGCTTTTTAGAAAAAAATGTTTTGTACAAAAGTATTTTGTTTCTTAGAGAGAAAGAAAACAGTACTAGTTATTTTTGGTTTAGTGGAAGCCTTAAAGGTTATTTCAAGGTCTACTTTGTTTTTTTAAAAATGAAAAGCCCATAATTTTTCTAACGGCCTTTATTTAACATCAATTTTTGAAGATATTTTCACTCGTATTTTCTTATCAACAAATTTTATTCAATACTTTTTAATACATTAAAAGTGTGTCAAAGTAAATGGCCATCATTTTGAACTTATATAAAATACAAACATTTATTGCCATCATTGACCTTATTTTACTACATTATTTGTATTTCTATGGGTATTGAAATTATGTGCAGAAAGTGACAATGTTAGATCAAATGAATTTACGTATACTTATGTGGAAATTGTTTTGGTAAATGTTTTAACAGGTAAAAAGATTATTCCTACATATAACTAAATCGTACCAAAATCTGTATTTAGTTATATAAGTTGTGCATTCTTGTTTTAAAAAGAAACACGTCGGTTAAGAAATAGAATTGGTTTCACGGTTCGAGACAAAACAAAGTTTTTTGTGCCTCCTATCGGTCAATGTTGGCAGAGACGTTCAATCAGATTGTTCCTTAAGCTCCCTTTCATTCCTAGACATTCCACGTGGGATGGAAACCACCTTCTTTGTTTGATATTCCGAAGGATATAGACTACGTATCACCGAAGGTGTCTCGGCAAACAGCGCTTAAGCTACGAATATAGGAACAGTTTTTCCTTCTTCCATCGATTGTCTGTTTCTGCGTTGTTATATTTTCGAGAGTAGTGAACACACATGATAAGAAAGGAAGGGAAATTTTATTGAAACTTGGGAAATAGCGTAAAGCGAATGACCCTTTAACAAATTATATATATTAAAAAAGGCTAAAGAACGCATAATATGAAAATATTGATAAAATATTCAATTTAAAAAACACATTTTAGTTCTATATGACTGTGTTTATATTATTATTCTAAAAGCTGTTTCAAATACCTCTACAAAAATTATTTCACACATGTCTAGCCTTTTAAAGCGTATATCTCAAGTGTCGCCTTCAGTGGACTCAGGATAAAATGCTCGGCTCAGACCCAATAGTGGTGGGTTCAAACCCAGCCGAGGTCAACAGATTGTTCTTGAGCGATAAAAATCTGTAGCACAATTTCTTTCGGATAGGAAGTAAAGCTCTCTGGATTATTTTGTGGAAAATACCTTTCCCTGCCAAATTGGTAGGCGCTTTCACGCTCGCTCAAATAAATTCAGTGTGGAAGGCAACAGGAAACCACCCTACTTCGTAAACAACCCTAGTTCACGGTATTTCTACTAGTGGTGCAGAAAGCACTCAAGGCCATAAGTCAGCCAATAATTTCAGAGGGGTTGGTGGACACATCTCCCAATTGCCGGAAGCTAGAAAAAATCTAAGTGATAAATAGTTCTAGAAGCTATCTGAAGTGTTTTTTATGGCAACATTACCCCCTAACTGCTAGAGGCTAGGAACAAATTCTAAATATTAAACACCTCTAGAAGCTTTCTGAAGTGCTGGTAACACAGCCCCCCAATATGTACTTGTATCTTAATTGTGATACTAGTTGAACATAAATAAACCATATAAAATTTTGTTCACAAAACTTCTGGGGGTTTAAACCTCCTCTTCCCCCCCCCCCCCCCGACTACTACGGCCTTGGCAGCACTAAGCTGAAGGGTGTGGAGTGCGTGCCTAGCTCCAGGTAGATACAAATCACGTCAAACCAAACATCGGGTTCTTGACTTAAGAAGAAGATAACCTAAGTATTTAGTATCCGAGTGAGCACATTAATTTATTTTTTTGGAGATGTAAAAATACATCAGACCTACGTCGATGTGCAAGTGGTCTAAACCATCAAGCTAGTTTATTTTTTCCACCGTTGACCGAGAGGTCCGGTTCGAATCCCAATTAGGTGTACTGGAATTGTATTTTTCATAAATTGCTCCCCACTCTCCCTCTGAGCAAGTGTGGGCATATTTTATTTTATTATATTCTACTAATTCCTACCACATCGGTGTAATAAATATACATAAATGTGCATAGCCTTGGTGATAATATGTATTTTTGTATACACTATATATACTATACATATATTTATAACCTATAATTTGTTTGAGAAACCCTAGCCAATTTGAGTTTGCCAGCTCTCACAGTAAAATAAACGTCTTCCTGACGGCGTGTGATGATTGTAGTTTGATATCTCCAGAATACCATTGGAAGAAAGAGGATTGTCAAATTTCGCGTTAGATTGTCTTGCATTTTCAATTTGAACAGTTTTAAACATATGCGTCCAATAAAGTTGTAGCTAAGTAGCCAAGGATACACATTTTGAATAAACTTGTTCAAACATGTGTGTTGTTTTAAATGTTCCATTGCGCAATCTAATTTATCAACTTTTACCTCGTGTGGCGAATTTCACTTCACTTTCGCCACACCTGTGATCATATTGGAAACTATTTCGCCCATCTATGGTTTAGCAATAACCATTTTATTTACACTAGGTGAGTATAAATGAGGAAGGTAGAATTTTGATTAAAATTATCATCATTTTTGTGGAAAGACTGGTAAACCATTTAGAAAAAAAATCACACACAGTATACAACCTAAGAATCGAACCCCAATGCCCATATCACCAGCAAGATAGCTAGTTTTTGTATTTTATCGTGTGTCGATTACTCAACGTTGTGCGTGTCAAATAAACAAACAATATTCAAATATAATTTACAATTTCATTGACATGATCCAGAGTAAAACAAAAAAAAACGTAGATTGTCCAATTGTCTGAAAGTGTATCCTCGGGTTTAACCTGTTAAGGCAAGTTGAACGTGTATGAGATGTTCCCGAGGGATAACATCCATCTTCCAGCTCATCTCATATCCTTCCGCCATCTCTTCACCCCTCCCTAAAACCACCCCACGCTTTAGATTCCATCTCGCGGGATAACTGCGAAGAGACGACAGGTTTCGGTTGAGGGTAGGAGGTAGAAGGAGAAGTAGGGTAGGAGAGAGAGGGAGGGAGAGAGATATATAGATATATAGAGAATAAAGACGTTCATAGCCGCGACAGTGTTGACTGTACGTGCCCAACCAGCGATGGAGTGATTCACGAGATCTAGGCTAAATCTACTTTTCTACAGACGACCTACATGGGGTCGTACTAGGACAAACTGTTGCCCCATCTTCTCCCTACACCCCTACTTCCCTCCCAACCCACCCTCCGTAACTCCGACAGAAGTAGGGAGAGGGAATCTATTAGTCATTTATTTTGTTATCGATACTCTTCTCTGTGTATGTCTTCCTGGCTAGCTATCAGCGCCTTTGCGGCGGTGGCTGAGCGGGATAGCGCCCAAGATACGCTTTGCATTTGGTCGCCGTGGACCCGATATGTTGGATTTCAAAAACTGATCAGGTGCACTGGAGGTCGCTTTACACCTCTGACTTATCACTGTCTCTACATCAGCATGATTTAAGACACCCCCCTCTACTCCAATACAATACCAATATATCAAACATATGACAATAACAACAACCAGGTAGAATCAATATTAACACTCAAGCTCCAAATCATTGTAAATATGGCAATGACCATAAGGAGGGGACCACATTATAAAAGTTTAAATTAGTTTAAAAAGTATACATGGACACGGGAATCGAACCAACTCATTTAAATAAACCATGTAGAGGATCGTCGATTGTATACCAAGTGAAAGGGAATAGGCTCAATATCACAACAATATATTTTCGTTATGTGAGAGCAAATCCGTACTTACGACATGGCCTGAGTGAATACTTTATCATCTCGGTTGGTTTTAACCTGTACGGTTAAGTGAGAAAGCCATTCAAAATGGCTTTGAATGTTCTCAGGTGATCAATCACCTCCCTGGCCACCTTATGAACCGAACCTTAAGCCCTTTATTTAGATGAGCAACCCAAAGTCACTGTTAATTTTTTTTTAATAAGGACAATTCATAGGTTGTCTTAACTCCCTGACGTGTTTGCCAAGCATACACAGAAGGAGCCAATTCCTTCCACTGATGGCAGTCTGGCCAAGGCGGGGTTATTTCTAGTTGTCCGGTGACGACAGGGATCGATCGCAGGCACGGGGTCGTCGGTACCTAAATCGCGCACTGTGCACGTTTACGTGCGTGACTACGCTCATATAACACAGCCATGATGGGTTGAAGCAGCCTTGAAATAGGTGTTGGTTCTCCATAAATGGGCTGGCCCAGTCTTTAGCTTATACAAGGTGTCAGGATAAATACTTGGCGGTGTCCTTAGTGTAAAGACGTGGCGGTATCTTTAATGTTCATATTTTAAAGAACTGTTTGCTGTCGCCAGGTAATTTTACCACTCTATGTATCCAGGTTTTACCTTTTGGTGTCTTTGCTGTGGTGACAAGCTGACCTATCTCCCAAAATATTTCTAGATTATTCCATTACGAGATTGAATGGTATCGTGACACAATCTCGAGACATTTTCTCGTCATACTACCTTTTCTTGAAAAAAAAAAAATCTCCGTTAAGGAATGAGAACTTAATATACTATATTAAACGAATTCATCGTTTAAAATTGCTGAAATGTGTGTTCATAAAAGTGTTAGTTACTAAACAATTCACGTTATTCCACAACATATATTTGGAATTTGGAGCTTTATAATAATAATAATAATAATAATAATAATAATAATAATAATAATTATTATTATTATTATTATTATTATTATTATTATTATTATTATTATTAGCACCGCGTCTTACTACGCGTTCGGGTTATACGCACTTACGCTAATGTGTAATGGTAGGGTGACTGTGAGATGAAATGGAGGACCTACATTTTAACGTGGGAACCGAACCACGGTGGAGGCCTGGCATTCCCCACATTCACAAGATGTCTTGTCAGAGGTGAAGAAAGGGTTTGGAAAGCTTTATAATTAATGAATGCATTTAGAGTTAACCTTTTAAACCAATAACATATATCAGTGCACGAATTATAGAATAATTAAAACCTGTATATAGCTACATATTCAGAACAAGCACCCAATTCTATAATTCTATTATTTAGTAATAAGCAAACAAAGTATTAGAACGCTTTAGTCTAAGTGTAACGACAAATAGTAACTTTTACTAGTCTAGTTATTGGAAATATGCCACAACCAGAACGCTTACCGTCAATTATGCACCTAACGAAAGGAGAAGGGGGGGGGGGGGGGGGGAGAGAGTTTCGGAGTGAAATCCAACGTGTCAAATACGGTTGACTCAGCCAAGGATCGAAATATGAACATTTTGAAAGATACCCAAGACACACCCGACTATCTAAGCTAAGGTGCTAGATGATTTCTAAGAATAATATTTAGCACCGCGTCTTACTACCCGTTCGGGTTATACGCTTTAAGTACTAATTTCGCTAATGGATTAGGAATTGGGAGGGTTTAATTAGAGGAAGTGAACCCGAATTTGTGTGGAGGGAGAGTGGAAAACCATTTAGGAAAAACCACCCCCAGTTCACCCGACCGAGATTCGAACCTCGATCTCCCCGTCCTCAGCAGTTGAGCTCAATACGACTAGCGCGTTAGCCAACTACGCCACCGAGGCGGGTGATTTCCAAGATATGTCCTCCAGCTTAGTCGCATACCTTGACGATGTCTGTGGCGGCGTAGTAGTTCTCGACGGGGGTGGTGCTGGTAGGCGTCTTGGTCGGCGTGGAAAAGGCCTGCACCTCGTAGGGTGGGGGGCGAGACGTGGGTGGGGGAGGCGGCGTCAAGTTGTAGAAGGACGGCGAGGAGAACTTGACGTCTTCCTGGAAACTGTTCACACTGGTAAAGTCTGGAAAAAAAAGAGATAATTTGATTTGTTGAAGGGATTCTGGTAGTCGGCGTTGAGCATTGTGATTAAGTTGATGAAGATAGAGACAGTGAAGCGTCTTACCATCCATTAGGGCTGTTCGCATATTTAGACTAACAGTGTAGGGACAGGAAGGTAGTATTAGGAGGAAATGTACATGCATTTGAGTGGAGGTAGGGTGGGAAACACAAAAAGTAAATCCTTGTTATGCCTAATAGGAATACGACCCCCAACATTCATGTCACAGTAAACCTAAACAAGATGGACCCATGTGTCAATTAGCCTAGTTATAATGTGTATAATTGCTTTTATTATTACTATTAGTAGTAGTAAAATTAACGGTAATAGTAATTTATTACAGCTCAGTTACGAGCCCATGCAAAATGAGTAATTAATGCCTTAAATTTAAAATGGTAATACATATCCTACAAAATTCAATACGATTTAGTTCTAAAGAAATTTTGTGGTAGTTGTACAGATTTCTAAAACAATTTTCAGATAATTAATACAGAAAGCAATGAAATAATACTATTGATAAATAGTAGCATAAATGTCAACAAAAGATAAATGTTTTTGCACTTTATAAATTTTACTTCTTATCAGAATTTTACCATTACAAGGCAATATTCACAATGTAATTAACTAAATTAATTCAAAATAAAATAATATTCTTAACTAAATATATTATAGATCCTAGTACTAGATCCATAAACTTACAGTTGATATAGAAATATAAGACGAGCCGATGTTAAATTATTACTTTCCTTAACACCTTATAGAATCATCCAGATCATTCTAAGTCTTTTGTTAGATTTCCAATATGATCAAAATGTGTATAGAACCAATAAATCTATCTAAATATATTTAAATTATGAACATGAGGATAATGAAGAATATAACTGTTGCATATTTCATGATTCACAAGTTTGTTGCATATTTCATTATTTGCTAGTTTCATGTGGTTATTTCCCTCACTATTTCGATTGCAGATTTCTTGGAATTAGCCACCCCTCTTCCCTCCTAAGCCCAAGCAAACACACACACACACACACACGTGTCGCTTGCTCGCTCCGTCTAAAACAGTGGTCATTGAATTCCAATCTCTCAACACAGCTCGGTGAACCTCTCTTGCTAAGTTTCTTTTGGAAATGAACTCAACAAAAACTCTGTGGAAGGTGATTTTAGTGTGTGACTCGTCATAAATAATAAGTTAATGTTCTCTGTGTGTGTTTTTTATTTAATATATATACTATGTACTTATTAAACGCGAGTGTTTAGGGGAGCTCCTCTCGCAAATTAATATTCGTTAAAAGACCATCCTCGGATCAAGAAGATCAAGACCATCGCTCCCAGGTATTCTCGGATCTCCAGTCAAGACAACCCTCAAGGTAGGCTCTACACAGTACATCTTTTTATTAAACCAACGTTCAACTCCATTCTCTGTTTTAGTGTATCTAAAACTGGTCCTCCGGAATGTAATTACGTTTTTATTACTTTTAATTACATTAAACAGACAGATCGCTTATACATTTTGGTCATCCGGGCCGGATTCACAGTGTTCACGCGCTATGGAAATAACATTAATTTTCTTTGTCTTCTTGCTAATTCAGTGTTAAAATAACCTCATTGTTGCACTAAGAAATAATCTCGTGTGTATGTGCATTTTTATCTCTAACAATTCTCAAGTGTTATATAATTAATTTGCTACTCAACTCACATTACTCAAGAGTGATATTGTTGCATATTAATTTAATTAACTTCAAGTGTTAATTGCTCAGTGACTTTCGATTTGCTATTGTTTTATTGTTGTTAAATTTATTTAAACTAAAATTTATCTGAACTTTCACGCTCCAACTAATACTCTCAACAATGAAGTTTAGTACATTTCAACGCCAATGCGGCTTAATTAGTAATAGGCTGGCCACAATAAACAATTACATTGACTCGGTCGAAGAACAACAATTGAATGATGCGCAAACTCAAAGATTATTATCTACTCTAAAGGAAGCTAAATTAAAAACCGAAGAATTCAATGTTCTTCTCGATAAGTTTCTAGAATCTGATCCCAAAGACTTTGATGAAACTTTAGTAGTAACACAGCCCCCCAATATGTACTTGTATCTTAATTGTGATACTAGTTGAACATAAATAAACCATATAAATTTTGTTCACAAAACTTATGAAGGGTTTAAACCTCCTCTGCCCCCCCCCCCGACTACTACGGCCTTGGCAGCACTAAGCTGAAGGGTGTGGAGTGCGTGCCTAGCTCCAGGTAGATACAAATCACGTCAAACCAAACATCGGGTTCTTGACTTAAGAAGAAGATAACCTAAGTATTTAGTATCCGAGTGAGCACATCAATTTATTTTTTTGGAGATGTAAAAATACATCAGACCTACGTCGATGTGCAAGTGGTCTAAACCATCAAGCTAGTTTATTTTATTTCACCGATGACCGAGAGGTCCAGGTTCGAATCCCAGTTAGGTGTACTGGAATTGTATTTTTCATAAATTGCTCCCCACTCTCCCTCTGAGCAAGTGTGGGCATATTTTTTTAAAATTATATTCTACTAATTCCTACCTCATCGGTGTAATAAATATACATAAATGTGCATACCTTGGTGATAATATGTATTTTTGTATATACTATACATATATTTATAACCTATAATTTGTTTGAGAAACCCTAGCCAATTTGAGTTTGCCAGCTCTCACAGTAAAATAAACGTCTTCCTGACGGCGTGTGATGATTGTAGTTTGATATCTCCAGAATACCATTGGAAGAAAGAGGATTGTCAAATTTCGCGTTAGATTGTCTTGCATTTTCAATTTGAACAGTTTTAAACATATGCGTCCAATAAAATTGTAGCTAAGTAGCCAAGGATACACATTTTGAATAAACTTGTTCAAACAGTGTGTGTTGTTTTAAATGTTCCATTGCGCAATCTAATTTATCAACTTTTACCTCATGTGGCGAATTTCACTTCACTTTCGCCACACCTGTGATCATATTGGAAACTATTTCGCCCATCTATGGTTTAGTCAATAACCATTTTATTTACACTAGGTGAGTATAAATGAGGAAGGTAGAATTTTGATTAAAATTATCATCATTTTTGTGGAAAGACTGGTAAACCATTTAGAAAAAAAATCACACTCAGTATACAACCTAAGAATCGAACCCCAATGCCCATATCACCAGCAAGATAGCTAGTTTTTGTATTTTATCGTGTGTCGATTACTCAACGTTGTGCGTGTAAATAAACAAACAATATTCAAATATAATTTACAATTTCATTGACATGATCCAGAGTAAAACAAAAAAAAACGTAGATTGTCCAATTGTCTGAAAGTGTATCCTCGGGTTTAACCTGTTAAGGCAAGTTGAACGTGTATGAGATGTTCCCGAGGGATAACATCCATCTTCCAGCTCATCTCATATCCTTCCGCCATCTCTTCACCCCTCCCTAAAACCACCCCACGCTTTAGATTCCATCTCGCGGGATAACTGCGAAGAGACGACAGGTTTCGGTTGAGGGTAGGAGGTAGAAGGAGAAGTAGGGTAGGAGAGAGAGGGAGGGAGAGAGATATATAGATATATAGAGAATAAAGACGTTCATAGCCGCGACAGTGTTGACTGTACGTGCCCAACCAGCGATGGAGTGATTCACGAGATCTAGGCTAAATCTACTTTTCTACAGACGACCTACATGGGGTCGTACTAGGACAAACTGTTGCCCCATCTTCTCCCTACACCCCTACTTCCCTCCCAACCCACCCTCCGTAACTCCGACAGAAGTAGGGGGAGGGAATCTATTAGTCATTTATTTTTTTATCGATACTCTTCTCTGTGTATGTCTTCCTGGCTAGCTATCAGCGCCTTTGCGGCGGTGGCTGAGCGGGATAGCGCCCAAGATACGCTTTGCATTTGGTCGCCGTGGACCCGATATGTTGGATTTCAAAAACTGATCAGGTGCACTGGAGGTCGCTTTACACCTCTGACTTATCACTGTCTCTACATCAGCATGATTTAAGACACCCCCCTCTACTCCAATACAATACCAATATATCAAACATATGACAATAACAACAACCAGGTAGAATCAATATTAACACTCGAGCTCCAAATCATTGTAAATATGGCAATGACCATAAGGAGGGGACCACATTATAAGCAGTTTAAATTAGTTTAAAAAGTATACATGGACACGGGAATCGAACCAACTCATTTAAATAAACCATGTAGAGGATCGTCGATTGAATACGAAGTGAAAGGGAATAGGCTCAATATCACAACAATATATTTTCTTTATTGTGAGAGCAAGTTCGTACTTACGACATGGCCTGAGTGAATACTTTATCATCTTGGTTGGTTTAACCTGTACGGTTAAGTGAGAAAGCCATTCAAAATGGCTTTGAATGTTCTCAGGTGATCAATCACCTCCCTGGCCACCTTATGAACCGAACCATAAGCCCTTTATTTAGATGAGCAACCCAAAGTCACTGTTAATTTTTTTTTAATAAGGACAATTCATAGGTTGTCTTAACTCCCTGACGTGTTCGCCAAGTATACACAGAAGGAGCCAATTCCTCCCACTGATGGCAGTCTGGCGAAGGCGGGGGTTATTTCTAGTTGTCCGGTGACGACAGGGATCGATCGCAGGCACGGGGTCGTCGGTACCTAAATCGCGCACTGTGCACGTTTACGTGCGTGACTACGCTCGTATAACACAGCCATGATGGGTTGAAGCAGCCTTGAAATAGGTGTTGGTTCCCCATAAATGGGCTGGCCCAGTCTTTAGCTTATACAAGGTGTCAGGATAAATAATTGGCGGTGTCCTTAGTGTAGTGACGTGGCGGTATCTCTAATGTTCATATTTTAAGCACTGTTTGCTGTCGCCAGGTAATTTTACCACTCTATGTATCCAGGTTTTACCTTTTGGTGTCTTTGCTGTGGTGACCAGCTGACCTATCTCCCAAAATATTTCTAGATTATTCCATTACGAGATTGAATGGTATCGTGACACAATCTCGAGACATTTTCTCGTCATACTACCTTTTCTTGAAAAAAAAATCTCCGTTAAGGAATGAGAACTTAATATACTATATTAAACGAATTCATCGTTTAAAATTGATAAAATGTGTGTTCATAAAAGTGTTAGTTACTAAACAATTCACGTTATTCCACACCATATATTTGGAATTTGGAGCTTTATAATAATAATAATAATAATAATTATTATTATTATTATTATTATTATTAGCACCGCGTCTTACTACGCGTTCGGGTTATACGCACTTACGCTAATGTGTAATGGTAGGGTGACTGTGAGATGAAATGGAGGACCTACATTTTAACGTGGAATCCGAACCACGGTGGAGGCCTGGCATTCCCCACATTAACAAGATGTCTTGTCAGAGGTGAAGGAAGGGTTTGGAAAGCTTTATAATTAATGGATGTATTTAGAGTTAACCTTTTAAACCAATAACTTATATCAGTGCACGAATTATAGAACAATTAAAACCTGTATATAGCTACATATTCAGAACACGCACCCAATTCTATTATTTAGTAATAAGCAAACAAAGTATTAGAACGCTTTAGTCTAAGTGTAACGACAAATAGTAACTTTTACTAGTCTAGTTATTGGAAATATGCCACAACCAGAACGCTTACCGTCAATTATGCACCTAACGAAAGGAGAAGGGGGCGGGGGGGGGGGGGGGGAGATGGTTTCGGAGTGAATCCAACGTGTCAAATACGGTTGACTCAGCCAAGGATCGAAATATGAACATTTTGAAAGATACCCAAGACACACCCGACTATCTAAGCTAAGGTGCTAGATGATTTCTAAGAATAATATTTAGCACCGCGTCTTACTACCCGTTCGGGTTATACGCTTTAAGTACTAATTTCGCTAATGGATTAGGAATTGGGAGGGTTTAATTAGAGGAAGTGAACCCGAATTTGTGTGGAGGGAGAGTGGAAAACCATTTAGGAAAAACCACCCCCAGTTCACCCGACCGATATTCGAACCTCGATCTCCCCGTCCTCAGCAGTCGAGCTCAACACGACTAGCGCGTTAGCCAACTACGCCACCGAGGCGGGTGATTTCCAAGATATGTCCTCCAGCTTAGTCGCCTACCTTGACGATGTCTGTGGCGGCGTAGTAGTTCTCGACGGGGGTGGTGCTGGTAGGCGTCTTGGTCGGCGTGGAAAAGGCCTGCACCTCGTAGGGTGGGGGGCGAGACGTGGGTGGGGGAGGCGGCGTCAAGTTGTAGAAGGACGGCGAGGAGAACTTGACGTCTTCCTGGAAACTGTTCACACTGGTAAAGTCTGGAAAAAAAAAGAGAAATTTGATTTGTTGAAGGGATTCTGGTAGTCGGCGTTGAGCATTGTGATTAAGTTGATGAAGATAGAGACAGTGAAGCGTCTTACCATCCATTAGGGCTGTTCGCATATTTAGACTAACAGAGTAGGGACAGGAAGGTAGTATTAGGAGGAAATGTACATGCATTTGAGTGGAGGTAGGGTGGGAAACACAAAAAGTAAATCCTTGTTATGCCTAATAGGAATACGACCCCCAATATTCATGTCACAGTAAACCTAAACAAGATGGACTCATGTGTCAATTAGCCTAGTTATAATGTGTATAATTGCTTTTATTATTACTATTAGTAGTCGTAAAATTAACGGTAATAGTAATTTATTACAGCTCAGTTACGAGCCCGTGCAAAATGAGTAATTAATGCCTTAAATTAAAAATGGTAATACATATCCTACAAAATTCAATACGATTTAGTTCTAAAGAAATTTTGTGGTAGTTGTACAGATTTCTAAGACAATTTTCAGATAATTAATACAGAAAGCAATGAAATAATACTATTGATAAATAGTAGCATAAATGTCTACAAAAGATAAATGTTTTTGCACTTTATAAATTTTACTTTTTATCAGAATTTTACCATTACAAGGCAATATTCACAATGTAGTTAACTAAATTAATTCAAAATAAAATAATATTCTTAACTAAATATATTATAGATCCTAGTACTAGATCCATAAACTTACAGTTGATATAGAAATATAAGACGAGCCGATATTAAATTATTACTTTCCTTAACACCTTATAGAATCATCCAGATCATTCTAAGTCTTTTGTTAGATTTCCAATATGATCAAAATGTGTATAGAACCAATAAATCTATCTAAATATATTTAAATTATGAACATGAGGATAATGAAGAATATAACTGTTAATCTTTCCCCAGCTGTACATTTTATTATACGTAATGACTACAATTTAAACAAACATAAATATAATTTTTAGTACCACTTTTTACTACCCATTCGGGTTGTACGCTAATCTACCAATTATGTTAATGGGCTAGGGATGAGGAAGGTTGAATTTAGAATAAGGGTATCCACATTTGAATGGGGAGAGTGTGGGAAATCATTTAGAAAAAAACACCCTTGGTACACCCGACCGGGATCTAACCACGATCTCCTCGTCATCGTCAGTCTAGTATATTGCTAGAGTAGCGCCTTAAGACATACGGCCAGCGAAGAGGGTATAAATAGAGTTAATTATAATTATAGAAACTATGATATTTTTAGTGACATATTTAAGCCACTTGCTAGTTAGTCTAACTAATCGAGGTACACAGGAAAGGTAAGTGAATATTAATGATATGAACTCGTATTCGTTAGGTAGAGGGAAAACTTACAATTTAAAACCTCATTATAATTGCAATTGCTGATTTTATACGAGTGCTTAAGACAATGTGATAAAGATAAAGCCGTTCATTTAAAAAATAATCGAACAGGTTTTAATATGGTACAATAAATGCCCAGCTATATCTTATTGCAACAACAGTATATCTAGTAATCAAGAAATGATTTTAATTGGTTGCATTATTTAATTATTAAAGCTAGGTGACCTGGTGGTCTAGGGGTAAGGTGTCAGACTTCTGTGCTAGGGGTTCCGGGGTTCAATCCTCGGTCCCGGCACAGATTTATCTGATTGCCAAACCCTTCCTTCACCTTTAACAAGAAGTGTATTAATCACAACTTGTGAATGCAGGGAATGCCAGGCCTCCACCATGGTTCGGATACCACGTTAAACTGTAGGTCCTCCATTTCATCTCACAATCATCCTACCATTACACATTAGCGTAAGTGCGTATAACCCGAACGGTTAGTAAGACGCGGTGCTAATAATAATAATAATAATAATAATAATAACAATAATATTAATAATTACTATTATTTAGTATTTAGTTTTTATAATATAGTTTTAATATTTAAATGTCATCAAGAGTCTTAAGTAAATCTATGGACGAAACAATTTCGCGATGCATTATTTTATAGCGGTTTCAAAATAATGGTTCTTAGTTTTGTGACTAACTACAATTTCCCACCGCCTCTAGGTACATTGCTTCTTTAGAATTACATGTGGTATCTGGTATTTCCCCATCCGTAGAAAGGCCACAATTGTTTCGACGGGGACGTCTATTTAAGGCTGGTGTTTGGACAAGGAGGAATCCAATTTTGCCACAAGCATCAGTCCTTACTTGCTTTGTACATCACAGCAATGTGTTTGGTGACGATAGACATGTAAGCCTAACAACAATGACCATGGCATTTTCTCTTTTGTGCCGAACGGAACAGATACAAAGTTTCGTGGTCGCCTTTGCTTTGAGATACTACGGTTTTGGTGTAAAAGGGGTGAGGGTGTTGAGGTGGTAAGAATAGTGTGCTTTAGGGAAATATACTCCCCCCCGTCATTGTTTGACGATGTAATTTGAATGGGAATAGTTAAAGCGAGAGCCTTGCAAAAATAGTTCAAGTCGATGTTTGTATTCTGTAATCCTTATAAAACTGTCACAAAATGATAAAATACAGCTCCTAACTATTCCTTGTAATTTAAATCAGCTGCATACATTTAAAAGATTCCCACAATTTATGAGAACAGTCGAGATAAATAAATTGTCTTTGGTAAGCTACAATTCAAAATGCTCACACGTGGAAAAAATATACATCCTTTATATAAAATTTATTTATTTAAGAACTAATAAGTATTTTTAGCTTGTATTTAATTTTATTTTATGTACACCACGTCATACTACCCGGCCGGAGTATCCACATATTCAGAGAAATAGGATACTAAGAATGACTAAAGTATAATTTAATAGAAATTTACTCAAATAAAAACTTGCATTTTTTCCGATCAAGTACGTGATAACAAGAGAGAGATGGACAGGTCAGAGGAAGAGTCATAAGGAGAAAATATAGTAACAAAGAGAGGGGTTACAGGAGAAGGGAGAAAAAAGATAATAAGCGTGAATGATGGGGGAGAAGGTAAGAGAGAGATAGAAATAGGGAAAAGGAGAGAGTTATAAAGTCAAAGAATGAGTGAAGAGAAAGGAAAGATGTAGAGGACGAAGGAGAAAAATCTAATAATAAAAAAAGGAACTTGTGTAGAGAGGAAAAGCCACTAATAAGGAAAGGGAGACGTTTAGGGAAGAAAGAAGGTGATAGGGAGGGGAAGATTTTTTTTAAATGTTATATATGTCAAACTTTCTTTCTAAGGAAAGAGAAGGGTTATTGACGATTCCCAACGGAATCAAAGAACTTGATCAATCTTTTTAGGAAACATTACAAAAATTCTCTTAATACCTAACAGTTTGACTAATTTTTTAATAAAAGTTGCTAAATATATAACCGAAATTTAAATGTAACCAAAATGTGTTTATATCCACAAGGACCCGGTGATTGTTATGTGAACACCCGCGACGATAATATCTAAACAAGGATATCGTGAGTCTAGGTCTAAGGACGAGTAGCGTACTAATCCTCCTTCACGTCTCATGTAATTAAGCCGTTTGTATCCTGCGGCGTGGACATCCACAGCCTAACCTGGCTACTGTCTCTCCCAAAACTCTCAGACACAGGATTTCTCATTAAAGCATGAAATCTCAGTTTAATTAACGTTGAGACTTGACAACCTTTCTGTCGTTTTCACCCTCTCCAAGCCCACTCCAGAGAATTCACTAACTCCCAACTCCTCCTACCACTTTCACTCCACCATCACTCTTTCCCTTACCTTTTCTTCGCTCACTCATTCACTCAAGTTTCATTTCAACTTTTGTAAACAATTTATTCTTTCTTTTTTTTTTCTTCTTCTTCTTTCTAGTGAACTGACACATAAACTATGCAAATTTATCTTGGACAACTTATTCCACTCGTTGGATAGAATTTTTGAAGATGACAAAGATGTCAAAACAACGCAAGTTTTTTTTCTCCTTATAGAAAGAACAAACTTGATATTTGTATGCTTGTGTGTGACAAGGAATTTGTTTTTAATTTCGGCTAGAATTAGTTTTTTTTTTATCTGGACGTGACTTTTTTTTTTTTTTTCTTTCAAAAATCATAACCACCGTGGTTAGGTTTCCTGTTTCTAAAAACTTAATAACATTGTTAAAAGCTATAATATTTATTTAACCAAGGCACATATATTATAATATTAGTCAAACAGTTTACAAATTGCGAAAAGGATCTATTTAGAATAAAAATATTTACTGTGTTTAGATAGTGGAATATTAAAGATTGTTTTTAGATCCAATTTATTTAGAAAACAATACTGTGATATTATTTCTGGACAAATTGATTAAATATGATTAACAAGAAACAAGTAAATAATTCACGAGGAACCAAACTAAACAATTTAAAACAAATCGTGTTTATATAAAAATAGATCAAATGTTTCGGAGAATATATATATTTTTAAAGTAACCTAAACTGATAATTCTATGTAATGTTAACGAAAAATGTTACCAAAATGTTATAACATGTTGGCAGAAAATTAATAAGTCAACCTAAAATATTGTTTTATTAAACTTTAAACATAGCCATAAATTACTTTTGGGAAGAAAATATTAAGTATAAAAAGTAGAGAAAGAAAATTAATAAAGGTGCGAGTTCAGACATTATTATTTTTAATTATGTTTATATTTCTGACTGAATAAGCTAAATTACTCTATTCATAGCCAAATTGGGAATTTAATAGAAATTATAGCCTGCTTCAGTGGCCGATTGGTCTTATACTGGCTTGCTATAGACGGGGATTGGGGGTTCGAATCTCGGTCGTGTCTGCTGAGGGTAGTTTTTCCTAAATTATTTAGCACTCTCCTTCTACACAAATTCGAGCCAATTGCCTCTAAAATATTTCCTTCCTTATCCCTATCCCATTAGAGTAATTATCATATTATGTGCGTTTAGCCTTATCCGGTAGTAAGACGCGGTGATAGAACAAAATTGAAGATGTAGCATCCACACACAATCACCATGACAAATATAATTGAATCATCATTTTATAAAAAAAAATATAAGGGACTCAAAATAGTTTTGTGTACACTGTACACCCTCCTTGAAATTATGTTTGATTACTTTTAAAAATAAAGATAATGTAGATTCACACATAAATTTATTGTTATTTTTAAAAAGGATTAAAATTGATCTCTTTACTATTTTACTTTATTATACGGAGAAAATATTGTAATCGTAAACTTTTTTACCTCGTGATGATGATGATCTTGTTTTATGTGCCGTGAACTAAAAATTAATAAATGGCCTTCTGTCTGTACTTGGGACTTTATCTGAGAATGATTTTCTGGATTTCCTTCAAACTTAATATTTAAATGTTAAATGGTTATATCTAGAAGTCAAACTTTTATTATTATTTCTGCTCTATAATTAAGGGTAGTTTATTAAAGACTGATTTTTGAATTTATAAAATTTTGCAAGAATGACTTTAGCAATATTTTTCAAGGGAATATTTTGGGAGATTTTTACATAATAAATAGCTCTCTAAACTTATTTTTATATACTAACAAAATATTTACGGCTAGCATACTAGTTTTTGAAAATATGATATTTTTCGAAATTGATAAACAATTTGGTTCAAAATGGGTGACTATGAACTCACGATAACTAAAAATATAAGTACATTTTAATTAAAAATTCAATTTGAGTGTAAATTACTGATTTAAAAAAAAATATTTCTTAAAGAATGTCTATAACAATATTGTTCAAAATGTATTTCTGAAGAGGGTTTCATATATGAGTATTTAAATAATATTTATATATTAGACGAACACTTACTAAGGGGTAGTTTGCCGATAACTGATTTTTGAAATTTCGGTCACTAACTATTTTGTAATTTATGAGAGATACCAAGTACAATTGTGTCAAACCATTTAGTTGAATATATTTTTATTTCTCAGGTATAGCAAAAGTTAGTATTAATGGGTAATATTAATTATTATTATTATTAGCACCGCGTCTTACTACCCGTTCGGGTTATACGCACTTACGCTAATGTGTAATGGCAGGGTGATTGTGAGATGAAATGAAGGACCTACAGTTTTACGTGGAATCCGAACCACGGTGGAGGCCTGGCATTCCCCACATTCACAAGATGTCTTGTCAGAGGTGAAGGAAGGGTTTGGTAATCAGATAAATCTGTGCCGGGACCGAGGATTGAACCCCGGCCGCCAGCACAGAAGTCTGATACCTTACTCCTAGACCGCCAGGTCACCTACGGTAATAATAATTATTCTCACCTGTATACTCTCCACTCTTGCTGGAAGACAAGGTGTCCTTCTTGAGCAGGCATCCGTACTCCTGTTTGACTGAAGGTAAAAGTTTATAAGGTTCGTGGTACACAGAAGAGTTCTCACTGTCTTCCGATTCTTCACCGACAGAAACGTGACCATATATGTTGTTCCCTTTCCCGTTGCTAGGTGTCGCAGGAGTCGTCCCTCCAACCTTGTTCTTGGCGACGATGCGAGATCTGGTCAGACCGTTGTTGATTATCGGCGTCGACAATGCCATGTTCATCTTAAGGTCTTTCATATTGATGGTGACGCCAGGTTTGGTGCTGCTGGACACAAGTGCGGTATGTTTATGAAGCAACGCGACCTTCTTTCGGCCTCGGCGCACCATCAGTACCACGGTGCAGGCTAACAGGAGGACCACCATCGCCAAAACACCAGTTATCAGGCCTATGTAGTCTTGGTGGTTGCTAGTGGCGCTGGTGGCTGGAAACGAGAGATGGTTAAAGATTGTTAGTACAATAATTTGTAATCTACATTTTATGGGTAGATACAAAATGAGATATGGCAAACGAATAAAAACTGATAGCTAGTTTATTTTTGGATAAAATTATTATTATTAGCACCGCGTCTTACTATACGTTCGGGTTATACGCACTTACGCTAATTGTAATGGTAGGGTGATTGTGAGATGAAATGGAGGACCTACAGTTTAACATGGAATCCGAACCACGGTGGAGGTCTGGCATTCCACAAATTCACAAGTTGTGATTAATACAAGTCTTGTCAGAAGTGAAGGAAGGGTTTGGTAATCAGATAAATCTGTGCCGGGGCCGAGGATGGACCCCGGACCCCCAACACAGAAGTCCGACACCTTATCCTAGACCACCAGGTCACCCTTTTTGGGTAAAAGTTGTTTAATTATTTCAAAATATTATGGACATTTTAGCACTATAATTTTATTGAAATAGAAACTTACAGCTAGCAAAGCTATTATCAAGACATAATTACGGTTTATTTATTAGTGAAGGCTATTTATCGCTCTTTTTTTTTAAGTGTGATTCTTTGTGAGTTAATATAATGTTACATAATGGTTAGTGGAATAAAACTATATATGAAATTATATTGTGTAACGGTTATTATATAAAAAGAAGCTCAATTAAAGGTTAAATCACTAAAAGATATTTAAAAGCTTTTCATTATTTAAATGTCACGTGAAGGTAGACTCCTTCATAAGAAGGATACAATGGTTGTAGCATCTAATATTAAAGTGTTTAGTAAATGTGTGTCAGTGCTTTTACTTTTATATTGGCTCAATTTTTACAATTTTATTATTTTTATTTGATGACATATATTTAAGGTACTTTAATTGCTATAAATTTATATCATAGTATAGGTATTTATTTCATATATTAGTGACACACAAATTTAACTTATATTGTAAACTAAGTAGTCTTACGACGATGAGACAGAAGTATTACTTTAGATGTGCTAAGTGCTCTTACTAAATAGAGTATATTAGAAAAAAAATCTCAGCATACAAACCTGGAGTAATTTCTTTTCTGGCGTGTGTAGTCTCCCCTCCGGTCTCCCCGGGTGGTGCAGGTAACTCTTGTACACTGTCCTGTTGCAAGAAGTACTGCTCTAGTGTCTCGTCAGTCATGTTACCCAGGATAGGCGCTGTAACAGAGAGAGGTAATACCATACATCGATTGAGCTTCAGTGTAAACTCCATCCAGTGGTTCAGTGTTTAAATCAATCGTTTCGACACGATTCAGGCTGTTAACAGTAAGGTGATCATATCATAATTTATCAGTTAAGCTCAACGTAAGCTCTTGGCAATAACTCACTACAAGTCAGGACACCATATATTGATTGAACTCACTGTAAGCTCTAATTTAAAAATTTAAAAAAAAATAGCTCTCAACAAATCAGTAAATTCATCATATAGTGCGGCCAAAGTTCGACAAGTTTTATGTGTTTTCTATTTTAAAATTAAGGATTTAAACCTTTTTGAGATAATCATTTACTCAACTAAAGGTTATATTTTGTTTTACTAACCGTCATGGAAATTATAATATTTACACTAAATTGGAAGGAATGTGAAAGGCAGAATTTAGAGAAAATTTACCTTCACTGTGGAATAATGAAAAACCAACTAGGAAAAACTATCTTAAGTACACTCATCCAAGATTTGAGCCCCAAGCTCACCTTAATCGACCAGCCATACAAGATGTTTCTAACAGTTAGGGTGTGTAGGCCGTATTGAGTTGATGAGTACCTTAAGATACAAAATCTAGGGGCCATTAAGAACTCGAGGGTTAATTGCCACACTTAAAAAGGTACGTTACCTTTACCTATCTTGAGTAGTTCTATCCAGTCAACTCGTTACACCTATCCATATCTTGAGCTAGTTCTATCCAGTCCAACTCGTTACACCCTATCCCTACCTTGAGCTAGTTCTATCCAGTCCACCTCATTACACCCTATCTTTTTCAGGTCCATTCTAATGTTATCCTCCATATGCGTTTAGGTCTTACAAAGGTTCCTTTTCCTATTGAGGTTACCTTGCATGTTGTTCTAGTTTCTTCCATTCGCAACGCACCCTGCGATACTTGATTACCTTAAAAATCTCTGGTGATGATTACAGGTTATGTAATTCATCATTATATAACCTCCTCCATTTAATGCCTCTTAATATAACTTTATTAATTGATAATTATGGAATGAGGTACTCATATAAATAACGACAACGATTAAAGTTTATATTTATAGTTTTGTACAACTGTTTATGGAACTAGTTTCTTGAGAAACAAATTAATCCAAATTAACTCTCTTCCAGCTAGGGAACTTTCCTCCGAGGCATTAAAACCAGAAACATTTATACGACGACTTTTATGGCTTTAGTTTTATTCTCTTCCAACTCTTTCTTCATAAATTTAAGTGCGCGTGTGGCATTATTTACACGTTTCATTATACAAAGTAGCACGAGCTAACACATAACATGACATTTATTATATGTGTACATAAAGATCAAAAACTCGTCTGGAACATGATTATTTATATTTAAAAAAAAAGGAACAATGTCTTGAAACACGATCGAAAGGACGGAAATATCATCTTAGTTTATTTATTATAAAAATATTTGATCATACTAAGAAATATTATTTAATTTAAGACCATATATGAGAGTACAGTTGGCCCAAGTCATAAAATCCCGTATGAACCCACGGAAATTGGACAACTAAGATGCAGCTTTTTTTTTACAGGTATATAAGTTACAACAAATTTAATATATTTATACATAAATCATTGTAATTTACAACGGTCACGTTTAATACATAACCTCAATAACTATAAAATAGTACTGGTATTAAAGTAAAATAACATCAATGTTGACCGTAAAAAAATATTCTAACACTACTCCCAGCAAAATTATCCTAAAAGAACCCTCAATTTACCTTGAAAGTTTTATTTTAAATTACTACACTATGGACACATCCTTAGGAGGAACTGTCTTCTTCACGACGTCATAGAAGGAAAGGTTAAGGGAAAGAGGAGCTTGGAAGGAGGAGTTAAATATTGGATTACTTGAAGGAAATAATAAAATTCTGGGAGCTCAAGGAGGAGGCAGAGGACAGGGCGCATTTGACGGTCTAAGTTCGGCGAAAAAAAGACATAGACCCGCCGTAAGACAAAACACATAATATAATAATAATAAATAATAAATAATAATTAATAAAATTTTGTGCTGTAATCTGGCCTACTTAGGGTTTGACAAGCGTTTTAGTTACCAATCAACGACTTAAAAACCTATCAAAAATCCTGCGAAAGTTCATCTTTTATTTACTATACTTTTGCTTTTATCTCGTCCTTATATCTTATACTTAATTCCTTAAACACAATATTTCTTTAAATAACACTACCCTCTGCTTTTTAAGGATAATATAAAATGAGTAAAATATATTTTTTCAATTTTCTTGTAATTATTTCAATACTATTCAAAAATCAAGGAAGCTATATTATTATTATTATTATTATTATTTAGCACCGCCTATTACTACCCGTTCGGGTTATACGCTTTAAGTAATAATTACGCTAATGGATTGGGAATTGGGAAGGTTGAATTAGAGGAACTGAACCCGCATTTGCGTGGAGGAAGAGTGGAAAACCATTTAGGAAAAACCACCCCCGGTTACCCGACTGAGATTCGAACCTCGATCTTCCCGTCCTCGGCGGTCGAGCTCAACACGACAAGCGCGTTAGCCAACTACGCCACCGAGGCGGGTAAGGAAGCTATAATAACATATCAAAAACAACATATTTGTGGGCTCAGGAACTGTTTTTATTCTGATAGTTTTCTAAGTTATGATTGTACGATGAAATCGCAGTCCTCAAAGTAACACTCAGAAGATTGTCCTTCATTCTATCTGTCTAAGGTGTCACTCTCATGTTATACTAGCCTGCTTATGACGGGGAAACCGGGGTTAGAGTCCCAGTCGGGTCTACTGAAGGATGGTTTTCCCTAAATGTTTTACATCTCTCCTTCACGCAAATGCAGGTAGATCACCTCTAAAATGCTTCCTTCCTCATTCCTAACCCCATTAAAGTAGTAGTAATAGTATATGTAATATGTGTATAGTCCGAACTGGTAGTAATACGCGGTAATAAGAAAACATACAAACCATCCGACTTTCCTGATATTCATTAAAAAATATAACGTTGGATGATAACAGTTTAAATCAAATATGTATCTATTTACATATTACGATCTTTGTTATTGAAATTCATCACCACTGACTGATTACCATGGATGGTTCCTTGATTGTTCCGGGATTTGCGGGACAGTACTATAATACTATTTCAGTCTACTCACTATCCATTAGATCAACTACATACACCATAATATTATGTGCAATGGTTTTTGTATTGATCCTTAAGGAAAACTAGTACAGCCAATTCAAGAATAAAAACAGGCATTGCTTATAATTATGCTTAGTACTAATAAATTTAAATGTTAACTAACAAAGTAATAAGAAACGTATCTTCTAAAAAACATTATAAAATTAATTATAGTAAGCATTAAATAATGAATTATTCTAGCAGGCTTAGAGTGATATTATAAATAAATTTATAGATAAATCAGGTGGGAAATGCCCCTATTCAACCTATAAATAAACGACTTAGAAAGTTCCATATCTTATTTATACAGGGTATACACGGATTCATTCAGTTCCTCTTCAGAACACGATTCCTCGTTTAGTGAAATAGGTTTTTACCATTGTTTGAGGTAAGAACACACATTAGAGCTTCCAGGCAAAGTAATGAAATGAATGTAACTCTAATTGTCGATGTGGTTCATTGGTGATGTGCTGGATTGTGAACTTAGCGTGAAGCTCTCGTTACATCACAACACACATTGTGGTAGGTACAGTAGCCCCATGGCTTCTTTAGTGCTGACTGACAGCTGACAGCTTTAAAAAGTTACCAGACCAAATTACATATCCCTACGCCGAACCAGATGATCTGAAAAAACATGTGTTTAGCAGTTGTCACTTCTGACGGTCAAAATTTAGGTATATAACTAAAGTTTGACTGTCAGAAGTCAGCTGTGAGCTGTCAGTCAGCACCAAAGAAGCCATGGGGCTACTGTAGTATGTATTACCCCATTTGATGACGTCACATCTCACAAACTATTTGATTATATTCGTTGCATTACAGTTCTGTATTGTTTTATTAGGCGGGATTGCGCTCCTTACGGAGAAAATGGTCACATTTATATACACCTTGTGTACAGTGTAGTCATGTGCTTATTTTTCTCTAAAGTATGTCTGTGTGAAGACGCCCAGCTTAGAGGCAAGGTTCCTTTCTCCATGACATTGACAAACACTTGCTCTGACCAAAGAACGGCCAGGCATACTACAAGTTAATGAAATGCATGCCAAGCTAAAAGGAAAGCTCGCTTCTTTTTTTGCTCGCTTTGGTGGCTGGCAAGATACTGAATAATGAAGTGGTCACACACTTTGATGTCTTATCGTTGGTCTTCTTTTCGCACGACTAAAGAATTTGTAAGATTTGCATCATGTAGAAACATTTATTTATAAGGTATTCCAAAGAACTAGGGGATAATAAACGAAGGATGGTTTAAATAAAAATAGATATCAAAATGACCTACTTAATGTCTGACTCGTTACAATAATTATGTGTTTCTTAATTCAAAAATAAATAATGCTGAAATACGTTCCTAATTCAAAAATGACTAAAATATTGTATCATTACATTTCTCGCGATAAGCGGGCATTACAAAATATGTTGGTTTAGAAAAACAAAATTCAAAATTTTAGTAAATAATTATGCTCTTTGTAAAATCTTTTTTTTTAATATTAATAGATAGTTTGACCGCAATTAGTTTCCTTAATTGATGCATCAAACTAGATTCGTTTAGGTGAATAAGAATCTTGAAATTTGTTTGTGAATAGCTTGTATTACAAACAAAATAAAAGATAAATAATTATAACATAGTATAATTCTATTAAATTTTCGTCATTTATAGCACCTTATACCATGCGGCCACTGAAGTAGGTTATACTAAATGAAAAGTAAGGTATAGTTTTCAAAGTATTATTTTAGTTAGTACTTCAAGATAATTATTATTATTAGCACCACGTCTTACTACCCGTTCGGGTTATACGCACTTACGCTAATGTGTAATGGTAGGGTGATTGTGAGATGAATGGAGTACTACAGTTTAACGTGGAATCCGAACCACAGTGGAGGCCTGGCATTCCCCTCATTCACAAGATGTCTTGTCAGAGGTGAAGGGAAGGGTTTGGTAATCAGATAAATTTGTGCTGGGACCGGGGATTCAAGATAATTAGTTACAACTTACCCACGCTGGTGAGCATGCGGTCTAAATGTCTGGCTAATTTATTTTGCATTACCACGGTGACGGAGAGTTCAGGGTTCTAATTCAGGCCAGGTATACTGAAGGTGATTAAAAAATAATAGTTTCCAAATTTCCCTTCACATTATTGCACATTCTTTCTAGATTCCACCTTTAATGTCCCGAGAATTTTATTTAAATAAATAAAAGTTTAGACCTTTTTTATTGGTCGAATTGTCTAAAGGTGTCACTCTTGCAATAGACTGGACTTTCGATGATGGAGAGATCGGGGTTTGAAATGGGTCGGGTGTACTGAGGGTAGTTTTTTCCTAAATGGTTTTCCTTTATCTCCCTCTGCGCTAATGCGGTTAAATTTCCTCTAAATTTAACTTTTCTCATCAAAACATATTAGTACTATAATCGTATAGGCTGAATGAGTAGTATTTATTTATTTGAGGCATTTATATTGCACTTTCTGATCCGACTGATTATTTCAGTACACGAGAATTTCTATGAGCGAGAGCGAAATTTCAACTAAATTAGCCGAGGAAAGATATTTTCACCACCTTTCAAGGTTATTTTACATACCACAATTGGCACGGGACCGATGGCTTTACTTCCCTCCGCAGGAAAATGTGTTACGGATTTTTGTGGCTCAAGAAAAACCGTCGACCCCGGTTAGGTTTGAACCCATGGACATCAGATACTGAAGGAAGCACTTTACCCCAAGACCATCGAGGTCGATAAGAGTAATAAAACGCAGTGCTATAACAATAATAAAGGATAAGCAAATCTCTAGCCTGGATTGGTTATTAGACACGGTGGTAAAAACAAACTAAACCTTCTATATCAAGTGAGGTGACCTGGTGGTCTAAGGGTAAGGTGTAGGACTTCTGTGCTGGGGTCTGGTGTTCAATCCTCAGTCCCGGCACAAATTTATCTGATTACCAAACCCTTCCTTCACCTCTGACAAGACGTATATTAATCACAACTTGTGAATGTGGGGAATGCCAGGCCTCACCCGTGGTTCGGATCCCACGTTAAACTGTAAATCCTTCATTTCATCTCACAATCACCTTACCATCAGACATTAGCGTATGTGCGTATAACCTGAATGGTAGTAAGACCGGTGCTAAAAATTAATAATAATAATGAAGCAAGGGTATAAGATTATGGATTTCCTTACATGGGGTGGTAAGGGTTCAACACCAGCTCAATTTTTTTAGCACAGCATCTTATTATTTGCTCAGGTTATACGCATACATATTAATTACTTTCAAGTTATGGACGAGGAAAATTAAATTCCGAAAAAGTGTACCATCATTTGTGTGGAGTAGAGGGGAAAGCAGTTTAAGAAAATAGCCTAAGTACACCCGACCGGGGTTCGAACCCTAATCTCCTTGACATAGATGGTCTAGTCTATTGCAAGAGTGACACCTCAGACCATGTGACCGATGAAATAGATAAAACCAATTTAGTGAGTGTTTTTCCTTGATAGTTTTCCACTCTTATTTCACGCAAATGAAAGTATATTAATTAGCCTATTCTACAATTAATCATTAATTCATTAACGATAGTTGAATGTTAACAACCCGAAAGAGTTGTAAAACGCCCTGGAAAGTATATTTATGATATTAGTGTACTCTGTCATACAAGTTTCGCTTTTTTTAATCCTTATTTGCGTGAGAGTGAGTAAATGATGCTTGATTCAATAATTTAATAAGCTGATATTGTTTTGGAAAATATTACGTACATATAATCTCTATATCAGTTCAAATAAATCTATACATCTCAATTTTTTTTTTTTTTTTCCTCCAGTGAAAATATTTTGCTCTAGCGTAGCGTAGCGTAGTACAAAGCTTTAAAGCGCGTCTTCACCCCATTACTATAACAAATTGTATCGTCTAGCGTTTCCTCCGGAACCATTAAAAGTTATGCAGCGTGAAGAATCGTGGTGGTGGTGTTGTTACCCAGTAGCTAGCGAGCAATGTGAGCGCGCGCGCTTCGTTCGCTACTGCGTTGCAGTAATGTAGTTGTGGCAAGTGGATCAGGACCGCAGCAGAATAGAAGAGGTGCCAACAAGAAGACTGCGCTAATGTGAACATACGGTTTTATTGTTATCGACTAGTTTACATTGATTATGCACTAGAACAGATTTATACAGGAAGGAGATAGTTTTGCCATTTTATTTAATTTCGATTAATTTCAACTAGTAGTTCTTTGAAAAGTAGACCTCACTCTTATTGTTAATATAGTCTAAAGATTTATTTTTTTATTTAAAATTAAAATATCTCCAGTGATTTCTCCTTTATTTTAAATTGATATTTCTCATAGTCATTATGTCTCAAGTAGACAGAAACACAATATATATTTCAATAGTAGGGGAGACCGGGGCACGTTGCAACACGTTTCACTTTTTATTTAACTATATTATTTCAAATAAATCCTTTTTACTTTTACAGTTATAAAATACAGTATTTCTGATTGTTTTAAAAGTGTATGTTTGATTAGATATTTTTATTCAGTTTATCAAAACTATTTCAAATAGAAGATTCATAAGTTTCAAGCTGCCACGTTAAAGGGGAATGATGCAAAATTTGTTTTAAATAGTCAACATCGTCATTTTCATAAAATACACAGTTGGCGCATGTGAAACATATCTTCTTTCGTTCTCATCCAATGGATATGCATTTTGTAAGCTCTGTATTGCACCCACTCTTTTAAGTCCCTCACAATATTCCTTATTGCAGACAAAACGATATTGTTGACCCTTATCTGTTGAGCCATTTTCAAAAAATAAGTTTATATTGACGGGTTTTATATTATCCTCTATTGAATTTATATTCTATTGGGAATTAGTTTGAAAAAATAAACACTAAAATGTAAAAAGCTTTCAACTATTTTTTCTTCTTCTAATGCGGCTTTTTCTGAGGTGTCAGATTAAAACATATATAATTAGTAAGCTGATTTTTAATTTCAACGCGTATTAATGCAATTTTTGAACTGTTGGTAACGTAAGGCACGGGAAGAGAATGGATTTTGAGAAAATATAACCTACGCTATGTATAATATGAAATCATAGATCTCACACTATGGATTGGTTTGAAAACATATGTTCTATGGCTTTGATAAACAACAATACAACAACTCATTATTATAAATGACAAACAAATGTTTACTTTATTCTTTTATTCCTGGCTCCTTTTTTAGTTGTTCTCGTATGTGATAGTGATGATGTATATCTAGTTTCGTATATCAGTAAGTTGTTATTATTAATATTTATTTTATTTAAGATTAATATTTTCAAATAATAGTAAACTTTTCTCACATTTGTGGGGTAAGTTGCATCACTCGTTTGTTGCCATTTGAATTATAAAATGACGTCACCTATTTATTTTGTACAGGTAGACCCTATTATCAAACAAATACAAAATTAATGCGTTCATTGATAATAATGGTCTCGAATATAAATAAAAATTATAACCTAACACACAGAACATTAACTGTTACTATTATTATTACTACTATTAGCACCGCGTCTTACTACCCGCTCGGGTGATACGCACATATGTTAATGTGTAATGGTAGGGTGATTGTGAATGAAAATGGAGGACCTACAGTTTAACGTGGAATCCGAACCACGGTGGAGGCCTGGAATTCCACAAAATTCACAAGTTGTGATTAATTACACGTCTGGTCAGAGGTGATGGAAGGGTTTGGCAATCAGATAAATCTCTGTCGGGAGCTAATATTGAACCCCGGACCCCTAGACCGCGAGGTCAACATTAATGTTAACTAAGGCTTAAATATACACGTGTTTCCCCACTTGCTTAGTTGAATTGACTATCAGAGCTATAACCTGTTGCGGTGACACGCTTTATTTCCAAATACTGTTTTAGAAAAAAGCTTTGTCGCAACGTGCACCCGTTACAACTAACCCCGGTCTCCCCTACATTATAAAATAAAGAAAAGGCATGGTTCACGTGGTATAAGACGTAAATTAAAAAAAAAAAAATCCTAGGTTCTCGATCGATAGCTTAGAATTATAAATTAAAATAACTTGATTTGAGCTATTAAACGAAACACCTGTTGAACATTTGTCATATTTAAACTTATAGCCATATTTAAAAAAATGTACATACATTATTTGCCCTAGGTTCAAAGAATATCTCTGCCAAGTTGCGCTAAAATTTGTTAAAGCGTTTTTTATATCTATCGTGGAATAAATAGACACATTTGAGTAGCTGCCATAAGGATACGGATAAATAAATCAAAAACTATGTACATACTCTATACGTCCTAAATTCTTAAGAATGTCCTTGACAAATTTTGTTAAAATTAATCTACGCTTGTGAAATTCATCACAAAACTAAAATAATTTATACTGACAAACAGACAAAATACCAAATGTTCAAGTTAAAATTGAACCCAACATTATTCGGTCAATAAGTAGTTGCACTTTAAAATTGTTTTAATTTGCTTTAGGCATGCAGGTTATTTCCCTCCACAAAATGAGATAATGGCCAAATAGTTGGAACAACACAAGTTCTCCTCTTGCTTCCAGAACTACTGGAACTATTTCTGCATCTAATTACAACTATTTTAATTGGTAGTCAAGCTGTTATTGATAGCCTAAAAACTTCCGGTTCATTTGTTTTCACCACGTCCTATCATCCGTCCGTGATATTCACATATTTAAGAAATAAATCACCGAATTTAGTATCAGTTAGGCTATATCCATATATCATAATTGTTCTAATTGGCTACGTATGATAAGGAAGATTCTTAGAAGTAATCTACCCTCATTTGCGTGGAAGGAGAGTGGGAAATGTTTTAGGAAAATCACTCTCAGTAGACCCGAACGGGATTTATACCCCAACCTCCTCGTCTTCCGCAAAGCCAGTCTAACATGAGACCAGGGGTCTCCAATTATTTAGAGCATGAAATCAATAAAAGCATTTACTACCTTGATATTAATACCATCAAAAACCAACATATCATTTCACTTCATATTTACACGTTAATTCTAACTCTAATATTAGTTCCCTTAATAACACAACATAGGATACTCAGACACATAGTTTTAATTTCTGGTAAATATGTTGTTTCATAATTATTATTTTCTCAACATTGTAGTTGAATAACACTCAATTTTATGTTATACCACATTGGCTGGCGTATTGTGTCTTAACCATAAATTTCATTCGGTGAGTTCTTTCTTTCTCATCTCGGGATGAAGCTGCTGGTCCAGTGAAACATGTCGTCAAAGTCAATATAACTGTGCAGCTCTTGCACCCAGAAATCAAGGAACAGCTAAGAAATAAATTTGATTTTTACTTTTCAAATTTAATAATTTTTCTGTCATTTATCAAGAGTAATACATCATTCTTTGATTCTTTCAACTTAGTTTTAAGTGTAATTGACTCAAGTGTCTATGTTAAAATGTATCTAATTTCTAGATGTTTGTCACAATTTCAACATATTCATAATTTAAATGTATCATAACTTGTAATAATTACTAACAAATACCCGCTTCGGTGGCGTAGTTGGCTAACGCGCTTGTGTTGAGCTCGACTGCTGAGGACGGGGAGATCGAGGTTCGAATCTCGGTCGGTGAACTGGGGGGGGTTTCCTAAATGGTTTTCCACTCTCCTCCACGCAAATGCGGGCTCACTTCCTCTAATTCAACCTTCCCAATTACTAATCCACTAGCGTAATTAGTACTTAAAGCGTATAACCCGAACGGGTAGTAAGACGTGGTGCTAAATATATATTATTATTACTAACAAATCTTTTACAAATATATTTAAATTTTGTGTGTATATATTATATTTATATTACATATTTATGTTTCTTTCACGTAAATCTAATACAACTTGTCCAACTTAAATTAACCTAAAACTGAATTTTATTTTTCTTAATATTCTAAACGTTCCTTACTAAGATTCAAGATTTTCAAAAATATACGAATATATTGCATGTATATTAAAACTATTACAATCAATATATCAAATGAAATCTTCTTCAAAAAATCAAATGCTTATGATAATTAGTTGAATATAATTGGTCTACAGGTAGTAAGCAAGTGGTGTACTCTAAGATAAACATACAATTAAAAAAATACGCTAAATTTTATAACATCACTGTATTAATTATTTTAATAAATATATATTTACAATGCTGATGAAATTAAATATGCAGGTCTTGATTTCAATAGTTATATTCAGTTTTAAAATGTAAATTCTCGTTTGTATATATATATATATACATATATATATATAAAATCATAATATAATATATACATATATATACACCATATGTACATATATATAACATACTTATATATATATATATAATAATCGTAATATAATAGTAATAAATAACCCTATGGTATATATTAATACTATTATATATATAGTAAACATATATATTATGATATAATAGTATAATATATAAAAATACTATGTATATATATATATATATATATATATATATGTAATTATTATATGGGAGGGTGTTTAATCCCGCATATTTGTGCGTAACGTGGTAAATAAGTCTATAGTGATGTTTAAAATCCCTTCTATTTATTGACTATAAGCATAATAATCTTCTAGAAATGGATTTTAAACAGTCAATAACATGCGAGCAGCCTAAAGACTTGAGTTTGAACCCACCTGGTGGTAGCCGCTAGAATATTGTTTGTCTTATCAAGTTATTTGTTGATGGATGGCTCTATCTACTCTAGAGCGTGGCGCTGTTCGAGTGGAGTGAATATCACTATCTACTCTAGAGCGTGGCGCTGTTCGAGTGGAGTGAACATCACTCTATCTACTCTAGAGCGTGGCGCTGTTCCAGTGGGGTGAACGTCACTCTATCTACTCTAGAGCGTGGCGCTGTTCGAGTGGAGTGAAACTCACTCTATCTACTCTAGAGCGTGGCGCTGTTCAGTGGAGTGAACGTCACTCTATCTACTCTAGAGCGTGGCGCTGTTCCAGTGGAGTGAACGTCACTCTATCTACTCTAGAGCGTGGCGCTGTTCCAGTGGAGTGAACGTCACTCTATCTACTCTAGAGCGTGGCGCTGTTCCAGTGGAGTGAACGTCACTCTATCTACTCTAGAGCGTGGCGCTGTTCCAGTGGAGTGAACATCACTCTATCTACTCTAGAGCGTGGCGCTCTTCCAGTGGAGTGAACGTCACTCTATCTACTCTAGAGCGTGGCGCTGTTCCAGTGGAGTGAATATCAGCCCTTATTATTAGGGTGGGGATGTAAAGGATGCGAGAAAAGATAAGTGATTTTGTATTTCTTATATCAAAACATTTTTTCGGGGAAAAAAAAATCAAATATTGGTCCAGTAGATGTACAGAATTTTTTTTTCACGGGGTAGTCTTAACATTTCTTGAATATCTGTCAAGGGTGTTATGGAATTTAATTGCAACTTTTTCTCTTCATTTAAAATGTTTGTCATCTAATGCTACTGTGCTCGTGTAGATATTCAATAACTGTTGATATCACCTTGTGAAGCAAAGTGAGGTCTATGTTTCTACTGTAGTAGTATTTTATTTATCTCGGCCAAAAAAAAATTATATAAAACTGCAAAGACTCTGGCGTTTGCTCGCGTTATCTACATCCTTGCATCATGATATTCAATCAATTAATGGGAATCCATTGGTCACTACTTGGAACTAGCTGAGCTCGGTGTTTTCAGAAACCCAAGCAAGGTCCATCGGTCGTATGATGCTAGTTTGTCAAAAGTAAATATATAAATATGCCCAGGAGAGTGATAGCCCAACATTGCTTGAATTAACAAAGAAATGTACACACAAATTTGGATTAAAATCTTGCCTGAATTGACCTTTGAATAAAATTATCTTATCTTAGATATATTAAAACTGAGAGGTAGAAAGTTGACCTTTGATGGTTTTATTCTAGTGTTAAATATGACTTGCCTGCTAAAGACGGGGACATCAATGTTCGAATCCCGATCAGGTATACTGAGGGTGGTTTTTTCAGAATTGTTTCCTGCTATCTTTCTCTGGAATGCGAGTAGATTACCTATAAAATATTTCCTTCCTCATACCTATCCCATTAGAGTAATTATTATCTATTCGTATAACCTGAACAGAGAGTAAGATATATTACCTACATATCAGCGATTTCACCACATAAAATAAACTTCTCTCTCTCTCTCTCTCTCTATATATATATATATATATATATATATATATATATATATATGATAACGGTCACGGATTTTGTGTAAAGGCATACAAATTGCTTAAAGGAAAGCATGGTGGAATGTAGGCTGGCTGGCCTCCACACAATTTTGAGCGGTGAGCAGATGTGTTGGGACGATTATTAACAACGCCGATAAATTACATCTTAACTGTGCCGGGTATATAGGCGTCACCCTCATTAGCAAAAAGCGGGTGTGTGAGAGTGAGAAAGAGCTTGCGCGCGAGTAAACCAGAAAAGCAGGCGCCGTTTTAAACACTTTGCACCTGAGCCCTCCATTCTATAAACCAGACCAGAACAAACTGAAGAGGTGGATTAGGGGAGTATTTGTTTTAGCCATAATAACACTGCGCGCATACTCCAAGCAATGTAAATCATGACTATGCATAGTGCATGCGAAAGTGGAAAAGTCCCTCCCCCTTAACACCCCCCCCCCCTTCTCCCACATATGTACCGTGAAAAATAACCTCATTGGTAGCGGTTTTGATTGTATGAACGGATGTTTGTGTTTTGTTGTTTTTCAGTGTTATCAAAACAGTTCGGTCATAAACATTTGGATTAAAGTTTTTAACTGTGTTTCTTTTTAATGGCATTGGTAAAAAAAAACAAATGTTACGTTTGTTATTGTTTGTGGCCAAATTAAAGGCTGTATAAATACCGAAACTCGCTGCAGATGGCTTGTAAAAATATTGTTTAAGTAGGCCTACATGTTGGAATTATTTTTTTTACAATAGTAAATTGAAAGGTTTTATGTTTATATGAATTATATTTATATGTTTATTTTTTCCATATATGAACTAAGTTTTTTCCCTGGTTCAGAAAATCAATTTAAAAACTTTTTAATGTGCGTAACTAACAGCTTATTGCATAAAATACTGTGAATTGTGCATGTGTTATATAGGGCTATTTTAATGTATAGGTATTCAATATGTTATTTAAATGATCATTTTGTCAATATTTGAATAAAAACCACATAAATACATATACATAGTTTATTTTCGTGAAATTATAATTAAATAATCATTAAAGAACCGAATTATTGTGTTTTGTATTAAAAAGATAAAGTATTCAATGTGGAAAGCTACAGTATAATTCTCATTAGAAGAAATTTTTATAACAGCTACAAAAGCTACTACAGTATATCTAATTCCACGTGAGTGTATGTGTGTGTGTGTGTGGGTGTATATATATATATATATATATATATATATATATATATATATACCCACACGGTTACTATAATATAACAACTATTTTATGGTAATTGATAATATCTATAAATATTAGTCTCAGATAATATCACTTGATGTGTGTATATATATACATCAAGTGATATTATCTGAGACTAATATTTATAGATATTATCAATTACCATAAAATAGTTGTTATATTATAGTAAAATTATTTCAATGTTGAACATAACAAATAAGTATTTTATAAAATATCCATATTATGAAAAATGGACTATAGCTAGAGATGTAAAAGAATTCCTTGATTTATTCTTATTGAGGATTGAAAGAAAGTATTTATTTTGTGTTTCGATTGGGCCACATACACAAGTAATATTTTTTATGGGTTTTATTGATATGAATTTCATATAACATTATTTTAGATGGTTTGTTTATAAAGAACATTTTAACTAAATTAATTAGAAATTTCAAAATATTAAGGAATACATATAAAACAACGTGATTTGTTCTAAATCTACCAAGCAAATCTGTTGGTTTTACAATGATTTTGTATTTGGGTAATCTATTAGTTTTAATTAAAATAATACATATATATTTATATTAACTTCCATCATCAAGCCCTGGTTAAGAAAAAAAAACTCCCACGCATTTTTTTTTTTTTTACAAATTAGCTTACGTTTTCCAAATATGTATACATTCCACTATTAAAAGTATTCCTTTAATACGAGTTAATGTTTTTTATTATTTATAATCAAGTAGTTTAACTATATTTTAATTACAGTCTCAATGATAGATTGTATGATCATTTTAATAAGATTATTTACAGATCATAGATTATCCCGTATTTTGACAATTATTTTTAAACGTTATGATGTAATGTAATGAAATTTATGATATATTAAAAATAATACAATCTTGTCAAATCTTGTTTTTTACCTCCCCTAAAGTTTTTTAATAAATATATGCCTCCCATTATTTCCCTTAACATCCATTTGTTTACAATTCAAGGGTCAGTTGATTCAAATTTCGAAAAACCAATGACGGAATCTTTATAACGGGCTTTGAAAACCCCCATATTTAAAGTTTCTTGAAAATTAAACGGAAAAATAATTTTCAAATTTGTTTATTCAATTTAGGCATTGATTTAGGTTCAGCGGACTAGAATTTCGTAAAAATTAAAACAATTTGTGTAAAGCAGTTTTATAATCCCTCGGAAATCGAAAGTTAACACGATGAGAAAAACTATAATTTGGCCCATAAGTTAAGTATGACGACTTTTAGGACCACCTATTCAATCCCTTTTCGAAATTTTAAGGTTTATGATCTTTCACGTCATTCTTGGATATCAAGGAAATTACAAGTCAAATTTAAACCTTCCATCTCACCGGGAAGTGTGAAAAAATCTTTGAATGGGAAAACAAACATGGCATGGATTTTATATTATAGATTTTGGTTATTTTTCAAACTATTTTTCTTCTTATCGTTATCGTCCATATAAATAAAGAACACTTCTTCCAAATTTATTTATTTTAAAGCAATTATTTTACAAAGATAAAAGTTTTTACCACCTTTATACGAATTAGCTACGATTACACCCTAACCTTATTTCTACGCTAAAGGAACCTCATTCGAACATTAACAGAAAAGTATTACTATCATCACCATCTAAATAAAAAAGTATTTGATTCCACTTTATACGAAAATGTGAAAGTTAGGTCAGTGGAATGAAAGATAGAAATATAAAAGTGTGGCAATAGAAAAGTCATACACTTAAAAAGTTTTTGGAGATTATCATAAAAAAAAACCAACACCAGACCTAGTCTCAAAAAACACCCCGAAAAAGAATAAAAAAGAGAAGAAATTCCCATTTAATTTTTGGACTGTTTACATGGTAATTACATCTAAGTGCAATGGAAGCAAGGATCGTGATTTTTGTGGGGGTCTCCTAAAGGTCGGAGGGGGAGTGTAGAGGCTGGTGTCTGAGGTTAGAGGGGGTAGAAGGAATCATGAAGAAAAGGGGTTTCGGAGGGGTTTAGACGGGGAGGGGAATAGGAGGAGGGGGGGGGGATGAAACGAAATGCACAATCTAAATTTCCAGTTCCTCGATTCCACTAAGTGCTAGAGTAGTTTTACTGATTTAAAAAAAAAAAAGGGAAATACCAAGAAAGAAAATCGTATTGGAGGTATTTTTTTTTAAAGTGTCTCTAGGTAAGTGTGTCTGTCCATGTGTGTCTCCCCACGAACACGCTTGGAATAGGCGGGAAAATGTAACAAGAAGGGGAGTGGGGGTAAGAGGAAGGAATGTGTATGCGTACATGGAAAGCTTGAAGAGTGAAATGGGGTCAGACACTGCTGGTATCACGATGTCGCCGAGTGGGAAGGGCGATGGGAATAGCGCGCGTGCGCAAAAAAAAAAAGATAAGGGTGTTTAAGAACGTGATCTGAATCTTATAAATAGCTAAAAGAAAAAAAAAATGTTTACGAAATAAATTGTGTGAGAGAACTGGCTAAGTATCCAATCGCCTGAGGCCATTATTAACCATCCTGATATAAAAACAACCACTTGAAATGTATTACTACCAGCTTCAGTGGACCAACGGTCTAAGGCGTCACTATCGTGTTGGACTGGCTGGTGATGACGGGGAGATCGGGTCTTGAATCCCGGTAGGGTTCTACTAAGGGGGAAGCAAGGAGAGATTGGATTTTCTAAATGTTCTCTCACTCTACTTCCATGCAAATGCGGGTAAATTACCTTTAAAATGCTTTCTTCATCATCCCTACCCAATTAACGTAATCATCATGGGTAAAAACTGAACAGGTAGTAAGACGCGGTGATAAAAAAATAATATATAATCAGGTAGTCGTACACGATAGTCATTTAAATAAAATTAATCAAAGAATTAATATTTAATAGAATAAAGTTGTTGACGACATACTAACAAAACTATTCCTATTTGATACTTAAATAACCTCTACCTTTGGAATTCTACCGAAAACATTATATTTTGTGAATAAATAACTTTATGAACATTTTAGTTCTTATAGCTAAAATTAATTTAATCAGGTTTTACTATGGTGGGGAGGTCAGGGTTCGAATCCCTTGTGGGTGTTTTTTAGAGTATTTTTTTCCTAAATAATATACTACTCTCTCTCCACGCAAGTGTGGATGTATTTTTTTTACAATTTTACCTTCCTAATATTTAACCACATTAGTGTAATAAATATAATATATTCGTAGTCTATAGCCCAAACGGATACTGAGGCGTGGTATAAATATAGTATTAGATTTACTATTTATTTTGGTCGGGTGAACTGGGGCGGTTTTTCCTAAATGGTTTTCCACACTCCCTCCACGCAAATGCGGGTTCACTTCCTCTAATGAAACCTTCCCAATTCCTAATCAATTAGCGTAATTAGTACTTAAAGCGTATAACCCGAACGGGTAGTATGATGCGGTGCTAAATATTATTATTACTATTTATTTACTTATGCTTCATTTTCAAACGGTTGAGGAAGTCTTTTCTCCTCTGCTTCTCCTTCTTAGTACCACATCTTACTACCCAATCGGTCAACACACTTATGTACCAATTAGGTAAATAAGTTAGGGATGATAAAGTTTGAATGTATAGGAAGTGTACCTGCATTTGCTTGGAGTGATAGTGGAAAACCATTTATGGAAAACTACCTTCAGTATATTCGAATGGGATTGAACCACGATCACCCGATCATCAGAAGTCCAGTCTGTTGGGAAAGTGACGCCTTAGACTATGCAGCCCCCGAAGTGGATATCAAATACATACTTTGTTAAGCTTATAGAAAATCCTAGCTACTTATACCAGTGGTCACACCTTTAATTCGTCAGTCTTATAGTAAATTTGATTACCGATGACAGGGCCGTTGGGGCTAGAATTTCGGTCAGGCAAATTGGGTAGCACAGAGTGCGCGGGTGGGTGGTAAGGGTGGAGGGATTTACTACATATTATTTCTCGATATTGTTCACTCATAAATTTAAGTTAATGTTCCTATAGAGTATCTTCTCCAAGATTACCTTCTTCATCCTTAACCCTTATACTAAGCCTTTAATAACCAGAGTATTAAAAGTAATAACAATTTTAAAAAAAATTATTGTTTATTATATATTTTACTTGTTTCAATGATAATTTTACTTTTTCAATAAATCTGTAAAATGTTTCTTCAACCACATTTTTTCGTTTTATGTATTGTACACCACGTCTTACTAACCGTTCGGGTTATGCGTAAATATACGCTATCGGGGTAGAAATGGATAGGATAGAGTTTATTGTAAGTGTTCCTGCATTTGCGTATAGGTAAAGAGAGTTGGAAACAATGTATATTAAAAAAAACTCTTTTCACCAAGTCTTAGTACACGTTTGAGCTATAAACATATTTTTAATTAATGGAATAAGGATTAATGGTAAATAATTTATGAAAAAGCATCATCTATAGTCGACCGGAATTAGAGACTCGATTTCCCTTTCACCATTAGTCTAATAATGTATATAAAAATAGTGATGCATTAGACAATATAGCTTGTGATGCGTGCGATAAAATATGTGTGAAGTGTAAAATAAATTTATATTACTACATGAAGATGTATAATGGACATCGAATTAAAACATTTATTCATAATTTATACCTAGAATGAAATGTGTATAAATATTAAATATATATATGTTTTATTTTGCTTAATACCTTTTACTGTTTTATTTTTTCCTTCTTATCTTAAGATCAAACACAATCTCCGAAATTATAAAGGTGATTCTTTACTCAGAGGCATTCGTAGCTGCGATAGTAATTGAATTATCCTCAGTCATGCACTAGATCCGTCGACTCTAGCCTGGTGATATTTTCCAGCTGATTTCCATTTTATTTTATTTATTGCCGCATTAATTCCACTCAGCTTGGAAGCTTTTATAGAAAGCACGGTTCGAAAGTTGGTTTAGTGAAAGATGGCTGGGAAATAACGTGACTTATAAAAAATATATTATTGGTCCTATAGATTAGTCCTAAAATTTGTCATTATTTGAATAGAGTAAATTAAAATGGTGCATAAATGTTGGGCTATCGGACCCCTTGTCCCAAATGTTCATATTTTAGTTGGGCCACGATCACCGACAAAGAGGAATATCATCATAACTTAGTTGGGCCACTATCACAGACAAAGAGGAATATAATCATAACTTAGTTGGGCCACGATCACTGACTAAGAGGAATATCGTCATAGCTTAGTTGGGCCACGATCCCCGGCAAGGAGGAATATCATCATAACTTAGTTGGGCCACTATCACCGACTAGGAGGAATATTGTCATAGCTTAGTTGGGCCACGCTCACCGACTAGGAGGAATATCGTCATAGCTTAGTTGGGCCACGATCACTGACTAGGAGAAATATTGTCATAGCTTAGTTGGGCCACGATCACCGACTAGGAGGAATATCTTCGTTGCTTGGTTGGGCCACGATCGCAGACCAAGAGGACTATAACAGATAATAGAACTGCGTATAGATATCAATTCAGCCCCGCAAATCTTTCTGCCTTATATTAGGTTACACTTGTTTAGGTGTGGTTAGGTTAGGCTAGGTTAGATGAGCTTAGTGTTTCGTACTATTCATCACTTGCTGTTTTTCGCTCAGCTTGAAAAAAAAAAACATTTACAACCATCCTAAATAGAGCGCCACAATAGCCACGGGCAGTTTAGTAGTACACCAGTACGACTTGTTTACCATTTTCAAGAAGAAACTCAGGGTGAGATTAACGCTAACCGTTTAAACGCACGTAATAACGGGTATACGTAGCCCAACTGGAATACGCCCAATTAAATTGTAAAGGATTTTTGTTATTTACATACATCATTCTAATACTTTTATTTTTTCAATCCTTCACCTCTGACAAGACATCTTGTGAATGTGAGGAATGCCAGGTCTCCACCGTGGTTCGGATTCCACGTTAAACTGTAGGTCCTTCATTTCATCTCACAATCACCCTACCATTACACATTAGCGTAAGTGCGTATAACCCGAACGGGTAGTAAGACGCGGTGCTAATAATAATAATAATAATAATAATAATAATAATAATAATAATAATAATAATAATAATAATAATAATAATAATATTTTTTCAAGAATTTTTATTTTCTTATATTTATTAGCAGAATGACTGACTTTATTATGCAATTTTATATTAGCTTTCAAAACTGCCTCGGTGGCGTAGTTAGCTAACGCGCTAGTTTCGTGTTGAGCTGGACTGCCAAGGACGGAGATATCGAGGTTCGAATCTCACTCGGGTGAACTGGGGGGAGGGTGGTTTTTCCTAAATGGTTTTCCACTCTTCTTCCACATAAATGCGTGTTCACTTCCTATATATTCAACCTTCCCAATTCATAACCCAGTAACGTAATTAGTACTTAAGCGTATAACCCGACCGAGTCGTAAGACGCGGTGCTAAATAAATTTAGCTTCCAACAAAATCCAATTTATAAAGAAGCATATAAGAAATGATATAAAATATAAATGAAACAACTATCCAGGAATAACCCATACTCTTAGAAAGGTCCTTCTAATAATCTATTTGTATTTTTTACGGTCAACATTGACACCATGTTACAATATTATTAATGTTATTTTATAGATATTGATAATATTTATCAAAAGGGACAGCTGCAGATAACTTAGCGTATTAATACGTGAAAGTAGATCTAATAAATTTTCTAGCTGTCAGATAAAGCCTTTCCTATTAAAATGGTACCGTGGCCATATTATATACAGACTTTAACTAACAGTAGGTCTATAAGCGTCAAAAGATATCTGTTGTCAAAATCATCATTAAAAACTACAATACATATGTTTTAGATCTAAATTCAACCAGCACCGGTAATACGTGGAAGAAATGCTAATGACGTCCATAATAATGAGTGACTTATGCTTATGCTGTATGTCCTTTCCACCATAATATGTGAGATTTGATTACGATAGCAGTGTCTGGTGATAAATAGAGGGTAGTTAAGTTATCATTATGTAAACACCTCCACTTTCCATTATCTTAATCCCAATTTGGAACAAGTATTTTCCTAAATACTTTGGTTTAGAACACCCTAAAATTCTTCTCGTCATATAAGGTAGGATAACATGTTTTCACAAAATAAAGAACCACAGGTAAACTATTGTTTTGTATTTTATGAGTTTTAATACAATACTTTTTACTAAAATGTAAGTCCTCAAAATAGATGTAAGGTTAGATCTCAAAAGACATGAGTTCATTATTTTAATTTCTTCTATTATAAAAGTTTACGAAACTTCACTCATTAATTAAAATAGTTAAACTGAAGCAATTAAAAATATTGAGAGGAAAACAATAAAAAAGGCTGTGGGGTAAAAAAGCTTATGAAACTTTTGTTTTTCCTTTCTCCTGAAAAATTACCTTACTGTTACTTACGTTCCTTTGGTTATCAGGTATAATATTTCTTTTGAAGTGAGTCTTGAGTAGCTTCTTTAAAAAAAAATCTTTGACGCTATTTAAAACGTTATAAATTATAATGTTTAATATAATTAAAAATTAAACCAAAGAACCCTTTGTTAGAAAAGTGAGTATTCACCATAAATGTTATGTTACACTTTCACGAATATTAATTTGATTAAAAAACTTTTATAAAGACTAAAATGATTTCTTCCTATCATATTAGAGTTGTCAAAATTATAGTATCCATTGGTTGTGGGAAAAGGATAAGATATAAATAAACTTTCAAAGTCTTAGAAGATGTGTGGGTATCCAATAATATTCATTCCAAACTTTTAAGGTTATTGTAATAGTTATTATATTGAATTTCTTAAAATATTTCTAAGCAAAATGTTTGTTTTTCTTGAACTCAGTTTAATACAATTATTATAATCAATTTGCGTACATTTATTAGCCGTTAGAAATAAACAATGCATCTAGATTAATAACGTGAAGAGTTTGTGTAGTTGTCATGAGCGTTGCGCGATATATTTTTGCAAGCAGAGGTCTGACATTTAAATACTAGTAACATATGCACCTAGAAGCCTGAATTTAAATTATTTTAACATTATTTGTTTTAAATAGAATAAAAACTGTGTTGGAAGAAACGAAATGAATATATATTTTTTCTGTCTGTTTAAAGCCAAAGAGAAGTGTTGCGTGGCTATCTCGGGGAATGCTAGTTACTTCGGCTAGCTTACGACGGACCTACTGACAAAGTGAAGAGAGAGATCCTGTTTTAACTTGACAGTTTGGAATTTTGTCTATTATTAATATGACTATTGCCAAATTTGTTGACCAATTTTAACAGAAATGGTCAGATATTTTCTTTGAACCTAGGCTAAAAAAACGTGTTGTATACCTATTTGTTTATGATTTATTTATTCGTTTAAAGATTTACACCCTTTTTCAAATTATTAATTCATACCAAGTGATTTGAGTTTAAGATAGTAAATAGCCAATAATTTAAGCACTTCGGTCATGTTAAAAAAAAACTACGAGACTGGCGTCCTAAGTCAAGTGAACGACGGCTATTCTATATTAAAGTAATGTAATATTTAATATAGTTTTTAATTTGATTTCTGTTTAAATTGGTCACCAAGGAAATATTAAATCAGCTTCGTATACAAGAAAAATAACAGGAGACATTTCAACTGGAAATCCAAAGAGAAAATATAGGATCGAGCAAGAGATACTATTCACGGAACTACTAGTTTAATTTTAATGGTATTTCCCATTCGTAAACTTTGAGAAAAACTAAAATTTGGAAAGTTTTTAAAGAATAAGGTTTGTGAATGTATTGTTCCATTTTATCTAGAAATACTACCGACCAATCACAACTAAACTTACCAGAATCAAAAGAGACTTCGCTTATGAGCAGCCATCTGGAGGCGAAGTGGAGTTGGACCTTGAGGAACTTGCCGACCCTATTCTGCAGTGGGATGGTAACGTTCCTTGCAGAGTCTCTGGATAAGTCTGGGGTTGGCGATAACTCCAGAGGTGTCGGTTGATACCTGTTCCCATCCAGGCTGAAGTAGACAAGGGCCTCAGAGAAGATCTGTAACAAAAGTTGTTAGAAATAAATAGACAAGGGCCTCAGAGAAGATCTGCAACAAAGTTGTTAGAAATAAGTAGACAAGGGCCTCAGAGAAGATCTGTAACAAAGTTGTTAGAAATAAGTAGACAAGGGCCTCAGAGAAGATCTGAACAAATTGTTAGAAATAAATAGACAAGGGCCTCAGAGAAGATCTGTAACAAAGTTGTTAGAAATAAGTAGACAAGGGCCTCAGAGAAGATCTGTAACAAAGTTGTTAGAAATAAATAGACAGGGCCTCAGAGAAATTTTACAAATGTTAAAAAGTAGCTGGCTCATAGATTATCTAGTATTGTTAGAATGAAGTAGACAAGTGCCTCAGAGAATATCTTCAACAAAGTTGTTAGAAATAAGTAGACAATGGCATCAAAGAAGAGACACAATACAATTGTTATAAATAAGTGGTTAAGGTCCTCAGAGAATATCTTCAACAAAACCACGGGGAAGAGGAAGACAATGGCCTCGGAGAACCTCTGCAAAACAGTCACAAGAAAGTGTTGGATTCAATAGATTTTTTTTTACAAACATTGGGATGATAATTGAGCTACTATTGACTTGAAATTAACCTTTAAACAACCTTTAGAATAATTAATACCTCACTTCATTTCATATCACATGAAAATATTGAATTTCAAACAAACCGAAATTCAAACCATAATCGGTTGTATCTTGAAGGCCGTCCAGGGAACTCAAGGAGCCTAGATCAACGACATTTTAAGGGGGCCTTTACTATTAATAACTACTTTAGTTTATGTGCGTTATTAATTTTAATTAAAATAGTAATTAGACTATATGTATACAAATACTTTAAGAGCCCATCCCATATCCAATTAACCGGGGTATAGGTACTGATACAAGATTACGTTGGCTCCGGAAGATGTTTCGAACGGGTTTACAGATCTCAATTCCACCGTTTTCTTGATAATAGCACTTACAACCGTACCACGGTTCGACGCCTTGTTTCAGTTGTATTAGTTACCTAAGCGATGTGTTATTTGAGGGGATCTTAAACTACATTATTTGTATATCTATCATGATTGCCACCTTTAAATTGGTCGAATTCAGAAAATCTGTATTTTATTTATGTGTGATTAGACTTACTTCTGTTCAAGAATGTTTGGACAGTTGGGAATCCCAGTGAAATGGGGGCGTCAAACAAACTAACGTATTTATTCACTTCCCACCTGTATGACCTTGATAATCTGACTCTGAAATCAAAGGTCCTCTTCGATAGTGATTTTATTAAGGCCAAACCACAATAGCATCAAATTCTAGGTCTTATATGGATAGTATATTATGTGTGATTCCTGGCTTTTAATATAAACTAAACAAGATCTCTAAATTATTCTTTCTCAGAATTATTATTATATATATATATATATATATATAACAAGTGAAATATTTAACACAGCTGTCAAAATATAGTTAAAACATATTAAATTTAAATTTAATTTAAAAATATAATTAGCGAGAGTAACATGTTTAAAAAAAGTGCTCTGACGTTGACCTAAGCGAGCACTTCAAGCCCAGGCTTATTTTTGAAATCAATTATTATTTTCTTGAATTAACATGGGTTTATTTAATAAACTATAATATGATGTGTCTAATTTATCTGTGAATTATTCCAAATATAATCTTCCACCCAAAGTCATGAACTTTTAATATTAACTTATTTTGTTACAGTTTGTTCTTTTCTGGTCGATGTGAGGTCTTAGGAGATGTATAAGGATATGTTTCAGGGAGGGACAAGTCATAATAATACAGTGTACCAGTGGAGAAGTGATCCATAAATCTGAAGATCTGGACTTCGAACACTTGACCGGGCACACTTATAAAGTATATCATGCCTCAAATGTGTTTAAAACCTCTAAAATATTATGTTTATATTATTATTACATAGGGTATTGGTGCTGGTAAAACACATTGGGCCTATTTCACGTTCAGGCAAGAGACCTGTACTTAAAATATTATAGACGAGCTATAATTGTGAGTGTGCATTAAAAATAAGAAATCGCGTCTTTATCTTGCTAGTGCCTTATACTACCTCGATATTTTGATGTACTCATGACCTAATAATATGACTAAACGTATAATCGTAGATATCATTTGCAGTTTATGTTTTATTTCCTTAGAACTTAGAATATTGAAATAATGTTATTCGAGTTTTAATTTTCAAACACTATTTGGGTAGCAATAAGATTTTGAAAATCTACCAACTTCCGTGTGATCTTAAAGGTAATATTCATAAAAGTTTTACGTTTTAACATAAACACATTATACTCTAGTTTAAAAATGTTAAATAAAAAATGAGACTTTGTGTCTATAAAAATCTTGTGTCGTTAAAATATTAATAGAAGTTACCTTTTCTAGTTTTTTGCTTTATTTCTCAGAAGTAATATTTTTTATGGGTAATTTGATCCACCCTTAATGTTATTGCTTTACTCTCAGTACGTGAACTTATGCTATATTTTTTTGTCAAAGTTTAAAAACACACATTGATATATACAAATCATATCACTGTTGATTTATGGAAAATACTAAAATCTCTTGGATTTATATCACAGTCCAGTGAACAAATATTAAACTTTTTTTTTTTTATCAAACCCCATTTATAGCATTATATACAACACGCGCCCCCATATAGCATAGATAATAAAACGGAGAAAGACATTCCGATACCTGATTCGACTCCCTTCCACACTCCTCTGTCGCAGTCGTGTTGGAGTATAATCATCAATCATCGCCCACAGGGTATTTGACGTTTATAGGCGTTATCTTTCATAAAGCTGCGTTTTAGCCGAATACAGCTTTCCATTTCTGTGTTATTTGTGATAGATATATCAATTTATATATCTATAATGTCGCTTATATCTGATAGAGGTGTTTTATTCTACAATATCTGGAAGAGATACGCGATAGCAATGAAAGGTATTCATGAGTCACTCAAGGGAGGTTGGAAAATTCTTTGTTGTAGGATCCAAAAAAAATCTACGCAACTTGTATTCCAAAGATCATTTTCACGATGTTTCTATCTTCTTCTTCTACAAGAACAACCCCTCACGATTTAGAGTGTGAGTGTGTGTGTGGATGTTGGTTGGGAAGGGAGGACAGAGGGAGGGGTGGGGGAAGAGGGGATGAAGACTTCTACTTGCACATCGCTCTTACTGTCATCTATTCCTATAACATGTCAGCCATACCTTTTATCTTCCCTATTTCCACACTCACACACATATACACACACAAAAAAAACACCACTGTCTTTGTCCCCTCTTTTTTCCCAAAGCCCATCTAAATCTCTTAAGCTATGTTTGATATACATTTCCCATTCAGTGGTATCATTGGAAGGACACTGACAGAGGAAACTGATACTTCCCCTGAGTAAGACGTATCTACTACATTTGAATATTTCAAAAAAAGGTTTTTGTTCCTGCATCAGAAATCAAACTATTATGGAAGAAAGTGAGACTCAACAGATGTTTATTTTACCACAAAGGTTTAACCACGCGCTTCCAAAGTGGGGATGATTTAGATAAAACTTTTATTTACAGTGACAGTTTTATGGGACTCTAACACACTTTATATACATTTAATGGGATAAGATACTTTTTCACTTTTCATTCATTCGTATCTTTACAATAGAATATATCAAATTACTATATTTTGGCTTATAAATTTATGATGATGTTACACCTAATTTCTTGGATCAATTTAACTGTTTATTTAGACACAATAAAATTGGGTTTAAAAATGAAACTTAATAACAAAATTGGACTAATTTCATGAACTACTAGACACCCTTACAAATGGGCCATTATTCCCTTGTAAACATTGGCCTGTTGTTCAAATTGAATAAAGTTTAAAAAAGTAAGTTACAATATCAAACTAATTAACCTATCAAATATTTTTTTAAAAGTTCATTTGAGGAATAGCGACTTTTTAAACTCTAGCTCACTAATAGATTTAGGGAGGTTATATTAATAAGAAGTGTATCCGTATTTGCGTGGAGGGAGAGTGAAAAACAATTTTGTAAAAACCACTCCCTGTATGCCCGACAGAGATTTGAACCTCGATCTCCCCTTCATCGTCAGTCTAGTCTACTGCGAGAATAAACGACGCGGCCACCGAAGCGGGTCACAAATCTATTAATGAATGATTAGTTAAATCCTCGTATCTTAATGCTATTTACATTATTATTAATGTTATATTGTAGCCAGCTTAGCGTTAAAATAAACCTAGTATTAATTATAAAAATAAAACCATGATTAATATATAGGGCTAATGACAGTTAATATTCCACACCTGTGATGATGTATCGCCTCACCTGTGTTCCCCTGGAGTACATGTTGTTAGTGTAGATGTGAATGGCAGCAAACTCACGAGGTCCATCGAACTCGAAAATAATCTCCAATGGTTGTCCACCTCTTGTTTCATTCAACCAGCCAACCCAGCGTTTATCTGAAATAAGGTCAAATAACTGCAGTGCTTGTTGGTAGCTCATTTATATGTTTGGTGTTATTTAGTGAAACTCTGAAATAACTAATAGACCAATTCTTTAATGCTGTTTAAAAGCGAATCTTATATTATCATTCTGTTAGTTTCAGCTTATTTTCTTATTATAGTTTATTTAGTTATTTAATCTTATTTTGAGTTTAAAATTCCTTGTGTAACTCAGGGATAGTAAGTACCATATGAATGAATTTTAGTGTGAAAAAAATTATCTCAAAAAATACTCATGGTCTATATAAAAGATTCAAAAAAATATACTACAAATGACAAACAGAATGTGAATGTAAAAGAATTTCAAACCAATATGAGATTAATTTTGTGCATAAAACAGAAGTCAATTATATTCATATCAACAGACTATTAGCCATATCTTAAATTTTAAAAATCTCTTAAATTAAAGTACACTTATTCTAAGATTGTGTAAATTCATCGATATTTTAAGCATTTAAAAAATATATTACCATTCAAACCAGATTCCAGGATAAACTAGATCGATTAGGCCGAATTGATACATCCTATGAGCCTCATAATATAATATATAATATATTATATATATATATATATATATATATTAGCATCGCGTCTTACTACCCGTTCGGGTTATACCTTAAGTACTTACTACGCTAATGGATTAGGAATTAGAAGTTGAATTAGGGGAAGTAAACCAGCATTTGCTGGAGGAGAGTGGAAAACCATTAGGAAACCCCCAGTTCACCGACTGAATTCGAACCTTGATCTCCCCGTCCTCAGCAGTCAGCCCAACACGATAAGCGCGTTAGCCAACTACGCCACCGAGGCGGTCTATGAGCCTCATGATGTACTAGTTTAGCCTAGTATAAACTCGTTAATCCTGAAATTTTGTCCAGCTCATAGGATAAATTAGAAATAGCCTCAATTTCTATTAGGCCAAACCAGGTTTAGGTTATGTTAGACTAGGTTAGCTGACAACATTTGCGCGCTAATTGTGAATAATGAAACCTGTTCAAGGTCAATTCATCGTATGGATTAAGAAGAATAAAAACTAGTACTGCCTAAAAACATCTGGCTGTATCGGTTTATTCTACAAACAGCAGGATGTATCATTTCGGCCTAGTTGATCTAGTTTGTCCTAGAAATCGGTTTTGGACCGAAACATATATATATATTCCTACCGTATCTTAGTACTCGTCCAGACTATAAGCTTTTTAAAGTGTCAGTAAAGTAGAGATGATACATTTAGGAATTAAAAAAGTTTGAACCCATATTTGCGTGGGAGCAGAGTGGTAAGCCTTAGTAAAACCTACTTCAAAATATACAACCAGGGTTTGGGCGTAAGATTCTCTATCAACAGCCAATCAGACCGGATAAGTATGAAATTTAGTTCTGTTGTCCACCGAAGTGGCAATATTATTATTTTGTGTATATTCTAAAAGGTTCTTTCAGCGAAAACCTAATTTTGTTGGTTCAATGAATTAAAGTTTATTTATTATAAATTACACACCATTATATAATATTTTACAATCATTAAAGTCAGACGCCGAATGTAGCTTATAACGCGTTTTGTCAGAAAAAATAAATTTTAAGTGCTTAGTATTAACATTATTTTCCTTTGGTTTATCATCAATGAAACTCCACGTCTTATTGCCCGTATGGGTAAAGGAGAGATGGAAAGTTTTTTTTTATTAAAGTATAAATACTATTTCCTGAAATTATTATTATTATTATTATTATTATTATTATTAGCACCGCGTCTTACTACCCATTCGGGTTATACGCACTTACGCTAATGTGTAATGGTAGGGTGATTGTGAGATGAAATGAAGGACCTAAGTTTAACGTGGAATCCGAACCACGGTGGAGGCCTGGCATTCCCTGGTACTACTACTTGTGCAAATAGTTTTTTCAAATATTTTATTTTAGTTTTCAATATATACAATATTTTTCTATTCAAATTAAATCAATTTATATCTATCTTAAGTTCTATGTCTCTTAATCTTTACACAATAAATTTATTTCATGTTGTTTGTATGCCTGGCAATAATTACTGTTGTTATTTGTTTGTATATTGTTGTTTGCAGAGTGTTTTTTAGTGATTTATCCTATATATTATTATTATAGAGTTTGAAATTGAATTTTTATAGTGTTTTTAAGATAAAATGCCTAGAAAACCTACAAGAATATTCAAAAAAGGATCAATGTAGAAAAAATAAGAAAAACTCTGCTTGTTTGGTAGGAGATAATGACCGACTAAATCACCAATGACAAATTATTCTACAGAGCAACTCCACCAAGAAAGCTGGAGGACGAAAATAATGAAGATGATCCCCTTCATGGAGCTGGACACCACTGAAGTTATATTAAATTTAATAAAATAACAAAAACTAAACAATTTTTTATATATATGCAAATAAAACTTCCAAGCATATCTCCCGAAATTTAAGTTATTTAAATAAAGGTAAATTTTTCTCATAATTTAATAGCGGTAGAAAAGTGGAAATGTCACCATATATTAAAATATATATAGAAACACACTTTAAAAAGAATAGTTGGTGGTTAAACAACCGTATGTACCAAATGTACCTAAATATACCCAATTTAACATTGGCAAGGTACCCCCTTCAATCTACCCTTAAGCAGGCCCTAAGCTATTCGCAAATATGGACGAATGTTCCGGCCGAATTTTTCCAGAACGTTCACCTACATTCTTGTCATGAAATCTATACGAATATTCACCTTCTGTGAACCTCACAAACATAACAAGAATGTCTACCCGGAATATTCGACCAAAATATTCACTTTTGTGGTACCCGCAGCTAATGCACAATGGATAAGGCAAATTATTAACTCACTGCTGCAGTTATTATGTTATTCAGTGTATTGTTATTGCATCGTAAAATACCTAACTGGCAGTTATGCTACAATAACCACAAATACAACTAGTACAAAGCCCAGTGTGTGGGTACGCACTAAAAAAAAAAAGTGAGGGACTTTAAGCAACTAGACGACACGAGCGACTGGTGTGTAGTGTGGCAGCGTACCAATTGTTCGCCAAGACTCTAATGGCGATCATCGCTTCCTTTGATTCGTGTCTAAAATCTGGCCCCCAGAGCGAAACTCCTCGAATCCAGAATATTCGAGTGAAAACATTCACCATTCGTGTACCTCCCCCACTTCTCGGACAGTCAGTCATCAGAAACCCGGTGAATAGTGTGGGACCAGTTTTATAAGCGTTTAGATAATCTAATGGGGCAGGGATAAGGAAGGTATAATCTTGAAGAAATATACAAGTACAATCTAATGGGGCAGGGATAAGGAAGTATACTCTAGAAGAAATATACACGCACAATATAATGGGCAGTGATAAGGAAGTATACTCTAGAAGAAATATACACTCACCATCTAATGGGGCAGGGATAAGGAAGTATACTCTAGAAGAAATATACACGCACTTGCAGGGAGGGAAAGTAAAAAAAAAAATACATTTAATATACCCGCCAGGGAGTAAAACCACGACAGTTCCGTCACTGACAAATTACATTGGATGCGTTTTATATTTAATCCACATACCCGCCAGTGTGGATAAATTTTGTAAAAATGTGTGGCAGTTTAAATTATCTTTTAACTAACCCCTAAACAAAGTGTGTGTTGAAAATAGCTCAAATGGTATGTTGAATAAAAACCCGATAGTTTATTGATAACCGGCACACAGAGGCAGTGTAAAAAAAAAACCTTCCACGAAAGGCACAAGGGTAGTAGAGGCACCAGGAAATCCCTCTCAACGTGATCCCCCATAAATAATTCATCACAGCCATCAATCAGTGCGGTTATGTACGGTTTGCTACACAAACACAAGCGTTGCATACGACGGGTTGGTGGGAAGGAGGGTTGAAACTGCGCGTTTCATCTACAGTGTACGTAACAAAACAACCATGAAACTTTGAGGGTGATTGCAGTGTTTATACATTAAATAATCACCTTCTGAAGATCCCCTGTACAGAGGAGATTGAATTAGAAACATACCATTAAATTACAAAATGATTCGCTTTTTTTTCCCCTCCCTGAAAGAAACCAATTGCAAAAATGCTTGTTGATTCGAATGGAACTTTTTTTTTTTTCGAGGGGGTGGAGCGAGTTCTGAAGTGAGTGTATGTGTGTTTTGTTATCAGCCTGGATCCAGCCGTGCGGGGGATGTCACATTGCTGATGACTGATTGTGGAGCATGCCTCGGCCACGTACGGTACACATTGTGTCATCCACACATGTCAGTGTTGAAGCGGCACGTACGCTGGATTAGCTAAAAGAGGTCAGGGTTCATTTGCGATTTTTTTGTGTCTATGAGTGTGTATTTTGGTAGATTTTTAGTTGCGTAGTTTGCAGAAGGGACCACTGACTATTAATTACTCATAATGAATTATATTGAAATTTGTGATAACATAAAAAAGCAATAGTTTTATTTTAAAAATCTAAATTCTGAAGCATTGTACGTAAGTATGACTTATTCTGATACATTTTGTGGTGGTAAGTATACTTACCAATAATAACGTATATATATGTTTTTATACATGTAAATTTATCGCAAAAAGTAACAGGCATACCTTACATGGTGACACTATGCTGCCACTTATTAGGTAAGAGTCGTGAAGTTATTAGTTAAAAAAAAAGTTATATCTTTCAAGGTAAACGGAGTGTAAAAGAGCCATAAAAAAGCAGCACGATTAAATTATATTAATTTGTTCAGATATCAAACAATTTTATATATGTTCACCAAGGTGAAGATTTTAATATACCAATAAAATGTAATACGATAACGAGTGTGACATATTTAATAAACAACAAATAGATGTCTAATTTAATAAACTATTTGAATTCATTTTATATCTGAAAATATTAATTAAATATATTACATACATAATGTGGATATTTCCTGTTTGGATAAAAATATAATTTAATACTTAGAAGATGATTATGAGCATGGCCTACCAGGTCCTTCCCCAGCAATGTCAGGAGCAAAGTCATCATTCCCGTAGAGCCCATCCACCAGTTGTCCTAAACCACTTCTCATCACGTTCCCATCCAGTACACCGTCATAGCTGAGGTCTTCGAGGTACGAGTCTGCACCCTGGAGCTCTCCTCTAGGAGCTGTGTATGCCAGGACACTCTCTGTAACAACATGTACACATTAGGATATATACCATCCTCATCATCTTATTATCTAGTACACCTTCATAGAGGAGGTATTCAAGGTACGAATCTGCACCCAGGAGCTCTAAGGAAATTGTATGTCAGATGTGTTCACCACTTCTCTAATACTACTATCTGGTGGGGGCACTGGCACAACTATTTGACCTTGTCTCAGGACTAATCTCACGACACCCAGCTACGTTGGTATTTAAGACCTTGTTGAGATATTAAATACGTCAAACTAACACTGAGTTTGCCAAGAGATGATTCAAGGAATTACAACAGTGTCGTCCTATCGTAACGACCAAGACTACGGCCAGAGGAGTATTAAATATTGCTCGCAGCGACTGACAAAATGATACTGGAATAATGCTGACAGAGAATTTAATTTTAATGGGTCAGATATAAGTCGCTCGGTAGTGTCTATTCAAGGACATTTTGTTGGTCGAATAGGCAGGGGTTCATTTGAATAGCAAATGACATGGCTACATGGTGTGATATATCTAATTGAGTGATATTTGTCTTGGTATTTTATTAACAGTTCAGGTTTTTACCTACGCATGTGGGCCACATGTAGCGACATTAATTCAGGCCTGATTCAAGTCCAATTTGACAATTCCGTATGGCCATGTGCTGGGAGTTTTGTAGAGAGAGTGATTGGTTTTACCTCTCAAGTAACATTTAACGTTCTCCTGGATTCTGCCTAAGACTGAAACTCGATAACCGGGGTATACTCCTAACGTTTTGTTACAAGTCAGGGAACTTAGAAGCACGATTGGCTCATCATCTACTTAAACCCCGACAAAGAATGTTTAATTTTATCACTTCACATGAAACATGACCAGAAACCCACCATTACCTCTCCGACAAAAACCTTATCACTATCGTCTACGATACGGCGGTACCACTCCGTCAACAGCCTTATAGGTCCCCTACTGAAGACTGACAGCCTGACTGTCAGTATGTATCAGTATTTGCAACTAGACCGTCCACGCTCAGTCTTAGTATCACTATTTTTATCAATCTCAACTCCTGCATGTGTGCAACAATATGGATGATAAGAAAAAGGCGTGGGTATTCTATGTTTGCTACTGAGACTGAAGGAAATACTAACGAGCACACGCACACGGTCAGTATTACTGTCAGTATTAGTAAAGTAATAATTATTACTGACAGTCTGACTGATCGTTTAGGGGCAGTATTGATGGATTGATGGCAGGACTGACTAAAATACTGATGTGATCCGAATTTTCTGATCACATCAGTGTCAGTCCTTCAGTCTTGCAAGTGATGGGAGAGACTGACAGTAATACTGACAGTAGTACTGACAATGTGCGCGCGCTCGTCAGTATGTCCTTCAGTCTCAGTAGCAAACATAAGACTGGCCACGCCTTTTTCTTATCATCCATGTTACACGCTGCATGCAGGAGCTGAGACTGATACAAATAGTGATACGAAGACTGACCGTGGGCGGTCTCGTTGTAAATACTGATGCATACTGACAGTCTGATTGTGTGTCTTAGGACTAACAGTCTGAATGATCGTGCAGGGGCCTTAATATGGTCAGAAAATTCGGATCACATCAGTATTTTCGTAAGTCCATCCAACACTCCATTAATATTGTCCCTACACGATCAGTCATACTGTCAGTATTAATTATTTTTTTATTAATACTGATCATCTGCCTGATCGTGTAGGGGTTCTATTACAGCTATGGTCATCGATACCCCTTTGGTAATAACCTTACATATACTGTCATGAATCCACGTAGACTTCGCTTAATTAATGCTGGGCAAGGCAACATAGCTGTTGGAGTAAATGCGTTGTAGTTTTAATAATTGCTGTAATTGTTTTAAGAAATATTTAAATTGACACGCTTGCGTTGAAACGTTAGACATCTTTCAGCTAATCAAACTTCATTAATATTTGCGCACACAGTTACAAAGAATTGGGGTTAACATTTAAACAGTGATACATTAATGGAAGGGAAACTGGCTGTTATTTCTGTTACATAATTAAGATTGTTAGAAAGTCCAGTACTGATTTAATCAATCCGATTAATAAAGTGCAGGTTAAATACCTTACATATTAATTGTAAAATAAATTTATTGCAAAAATTGTATCTACTTAAGAAAATCATACTTTGGGTCTTTGCCAATTTACAGGATGTCAAATAACAAAACTTGTTTTTAAAATCAAAAGCTTTGTGCCCCATCTCATCGAGCCTATATTATTACACCGAGTGTAAACGGGAGTTGATGAACATTAAGGTTGAAATCTGATGAAGTATGGATGTAACATTAGCATAAACTTGTAACAAGAAGTTGGCTGCGATCATACGTTTTAATTAGGATGATAGAACAGGACCTCAGGATCTTCCCGTGAGGGTTGGAATATGTTAGGGGGATAATATGTTAGGGATTATACAAGCTCGGGGTTGAAGAGATTACTTGTACCGTGATGCGCATTAACTTAGATATTAATTTATTATCTTAATATACATATTGTGTTATTTGTTTAAGTGGTATTATTTAGAAGCAGTAAATAACTTAGAGAGCTATTGGCTATACTAACCCTTAGATTATTACTATATAAGTACAGAAAAACATATTGGTCTAGTTGAGGATCCATTTTAAATAAATACTCCAAAATTTGCCTCAATTTGGAAAGCCACTTTTAGTAAAGAAAAAGCATGTCTTAATTAAATCAATCTTTTGACCATAAGTTAATTTTAATCAGGCTTGAAAAAACCCGGGATTAAAAAACGATTGAGTTATATTGGGTTTTTGTAGTTTGATTAAATATGTCATGTATGTTATCTGATTAAATCAATAATTCAGATATATTAATTATTCAGGATCCAGAGAAATATATTTTAATTTTAATATACTAGTAACAAGAGTTTTAATAAAAGAAAACAATAATTCAACAAAGTAATTCTTGGCTACAATACTGTGTAAGCTAGCCGGTTGAAAAAAAAAAGACTGCTTGTGTAGAAGTAATAGAAAGAGGGGAAAGGGGAAAGCATGCATCAAATTACTGGCAAACCAGCTGCAGAATTGATTTGATGTTTTCATGGTAAAGACATTTGCTATCTCATTTGCTTTTTTATTTTTATTTTGACAAAGTATTATTTCTAGGGGCTACCATTAATGCAGTGTAGGTACCTTATAATTATATTATCCCAAGTGAGTTGCTAGTTTAACATATTATTTTGCTCAACCAATTAAAACATATTTGATAGCTTGGTCTATTGTATACAGTCTGTAATTTCAAAACTTGTGTAAATCACCATATATAAATCAATGTATTATTATTGGGTTTGAACCAAAAGGTTTTCACAGAATAACTGACAATTTAAAAAAAATAATAGACGATTGTTATGTATGCAAAGTGGGATTTTTTGAGCGTTTTTTTTTATTTATTAAGCCCGGATGTTTTTTTTTTTACTGGGTAAAATTATAACAACCTTGATTTTAATTAACCTTACCAACACGCGTATAGGTGAGCATTTAGACCAAACATCCAGATTGTCTAGTCTTGTTTAAATTTACGTGGAGCTAGAGGTAGGGGTTCTAATCTCATCCGGGTGAAATGGGGATGGTTTTTTTCTAAATGGTTTACTATTTTTATTTTAGTACCGAGTTATACTACCTGTTCAGACTATAAGCATATGTTCTAATTACGCTAATTATAAAGGGATGAGGGAGGTTGAATTTAGAGAACTTGTAGCCACGTTTGCATAAAGGAAGAGTGGAAAATCATTTTGGGAAAAACCCTCAGTACTTCTGAACGGGACTCAAACCTAGATCCCCCTATCATCGGCAATTTAGGCTATTGCGAGATAGACTCCTTAGACCATGCAACCACCTGGGCGGGTGGCTTACTATTCTACCTCCACATAATTACGGGTATATTTCATATTAAACTATACTTTTATTATTCCTAGCTCATCGGTGTAGTTAAATGCGGACAGTCCCCGATGTGTATGTAGTAAGATAAGGAGAAAACAAAAGCAAACAAAATCAACTCACCAGTGAATTGACACAGAAAATAGGGATGAGGTTTGAGAAATGCACAGAAATTAGCATAAATTGAAAAGCTGGAAAAACAGTTTGAAAAATAATCTTAATTATTTCCTGCCAGATACTGTTAACACAGGTGAATTGAATTTGAGTGTGAGGAAGAAATAATCATAGGAAATGAACCCGAATTTCTGTGGAGGTAGAGTATGGAAATGTTTATGGAAAATTAAATCAGTAGACCCCGACCCAAAAATCGTACCCTGATATCACCCTCATCAGAAGCCATAACTTATTATAACAATACCTCTCTCTCTCTGCTCACTGGTGCAAGTAATGTCAAGTTTAATATGGACGGGAATAAAGATTAGGATGGCATAAAACACGTAGGAAAGAAGGAGATTATGTTGATTACATATTAGAAACAGTTCAGGTAGAAACCGCCTTCTGACTCGAGAGGAGAATAATTATTTCAAATCATATTGCATTAATCTACGTACGGAGACAAGTTGCTGTGCGATTGTTAGGTGATGTAATAAAAATCATTGGTCAGCGGTATTTAACGTAGGTCCCTTAAATGAAACAATGTTCTAATTATTTCAAATCTTCTTAAATATTGATAAATACTTATTTGATTCTGAGAATTAAAATGTTTTTTTTTAAATCTTATTATTAGCACCGCGTCTTACTACCCGTTCGGGTTATACGTACTTTTTAAAATAAAAATTGTATATTTCACTATGGCATATTGGCTAGGTCTCATAATATTATGTAGGGTTTATACTTACTTAACCTATGACCTTAGTAACTTGAAATTTCATAAGCCCACTTACAAAATAAGGCCACCTAACTATCTTGAGCTAGTTCTATCCAGTCCCCCTAATTGCACCCTATCCTTATGTTGAGCTATTTTTATCCACCCCCCTCATTACACCCATATCCCTATCTTGAGCTAGTTTTATCCAGCCCCCTCATTACACCCTATCCCTATCTTGAGCTAGTTTTATCCAGCCCCCTCATTACACCCTATCCCTATCTTGAGCTAGTTTTATCCAGTCCCCCTAATTGCACCCTATCCTTATGTTGAGCTATTTTTATCCACCCCCCTCATTACACCCATATCCCTATCTTGAGCTAGTTTTATCCAGCCCCCTCATTACACCCTATCCCTATCTTGAGCTAGTTTTATCCAGCCCCCTCATTACACCCTATCCCTATCTTGAGCTAGTTTTATCCAGCCCCCCTTATTACACCCTATCCCTATCTCGAGCTAGTTTTATCCAACCCCCCTCATTACACCCATATCCCTATCTTGAGCTAGTTTTATCCAGCCCCCTTATCACACCCTATCCCTATCTTGAGCTAGTTTTATCCAGCCCCCCTTATTACACCCTATCCCTATCTCGAGCTAGTTTTATCCAGCCCCCCTTATTACACCCTATCCCTATCTTGAGCCAATTTTATCCAGCACCCCTCATTACACCCATATCCATATTACTAAAGTCACTTTTTTATTTGCATTTTTATTTAAGTTTTTTTTATTATTTCACTTCATGGGAGTTTTAGAATATCAGGTGCTCCTATCTACAAGATAATTATATAATAGGCGTGGTGTGGGTGACCTGGTGGTCTAGGGGTAAGGTGTCGGACTTCTGTGCTGGGGTCTGGGGTTCAATCCTCGGTCCCAGCACAGGTTTATCTGATTACCAAACCCTTCCTTCACCTCTTATAAGACATCTCGTAAATGTGGGGAATGCCAGGCCTCCACCGTGGTTCGGATTCCACGTTAAACTGTAGGTCCTTCATTTCATCTAACAATCACCCTACCATTACACATTAGCGTATGTGCGTATAACCTGAACGGGTAGTAAGACTCGGTGCTAATAATAATAATAATAATAATAATAATAATAATAATAATAATAATAATAATATTAATAATAATAAGCGTGGTCGTCATAAATATAGTATATCAATAGTCTCAATAATTATAGGAATTAAAATACTTAATTTCATCATCAGTACTCGATAATATTTTTTATAGCAGCACGTCTTACTACCCATTCAGGCTATACGCTTATTTACAAATTATGCTAAAGGAATAGGGCCGATGAAGTTTGAATTTGGAGAAAGTGTACCCCCATTTGCGTGGAGTGAGGGTGGAAAACCATCTAGGAAAAACCTTTAGTACACCCTTAGGGGATAGAATCTCGCGATCTCTCCGTCATTGGTAATCTAGTTGGTTGCGAACGTAGCGCCTTATAGCATGCGGATACCGAAGTTCATCACTAATCGGGAAATAATTAAACTAAATATTTTTTGTGTTCACATTATCAGCAGGAAATGTATTTAATCTTATGGCGATTAGATGCAATAATTCACTATTTAACATTATTTTTCCTCTAGCAACAACAATTTACAAACCTATGTATTATTCATGTTACATAATATTTTATTTTATATAATGTGCAATAGAGCCCTATTTTGTTATCCATACAGAAAACACACCGGTTAATAATAACAAACAGTTTGCCCTGAACCAACCACCCATTGATATTACAATATTATTTTGAAGCCCTTTCCCCATTCCGTCCTGTCAACACAATTTACCACTGCAATGGTTATCTGTCTAACCACACATAGAATGGAAAGTTTAGATAAGCGTGAAGAATATTTGTAGTAGGTAAAATATTCAAATGTCATTGTCCTTCTGCATAATATTGATGTGTGTATTCCTATATAATTTTCATGTTTATATTGATGAGTCCACAATCGAAACGTTAAGTATTTTATCTCGCTGTAATAACGCCATTAATTAATATTAAGTCGTGCAGAAAATATATTATTATTTTTATTTTTGTAAATTGCAAATTAATGTGTGTATTTATTGGTGGCTTTGATGAACTGAGCCATAAAGTAGGGTAATGAATGTGAAATATAGATACTGTATCGATTATATTATAAAGGAGATTAGTCTAGCCCTAGCATAATGGTAACATTATAAATAGGAACTGTATTTGTGAAATATTTGACTCAAATACTCCAAAAATGTAAGATCAAGGGGGTGGGGGGGGGGGGAGGAGTTTGAACTTTATGTTTTTATGTTGGGAGCTGAGACAATATTAACATACCCCCTCCCCCATATTTCCCAAATGAATTTAAAACGTAAAATATTATTTAATACACATATCGTACATACATTTAATGTTCAAATAAGGATTTACATTTTTATATCTTTTATATTATTTGTCTATCATAATTTTCCACTATTGTCACAACACTAAGAAAAAGACACTCAGAAAAAGATAAGTGTATGTCTTGGATTTATTTCTGTCCTACATTTGCTGCTATAATAGACAAATGGTGGGTAAACTTAAAGCCGACGGTAAAAAAAAAAGTCACTAAAAATACTCATATATTCGTACGTTAGGACATACGACATAGAGATGTCACTTTAGTATTGCCGATAAAATAATACCTATATCATTAAAAAAAAAATTTCAATATAGAACATCCAAAAAAATTAGTATGTTTTCTAAGACTGCTCTTCCTATCTTATTTTTACTACACTTATTGGTAAAGAAATGCATCAAAAAGGGCTGCACAGAGGAATAAACAAGCTTTACACAACTTTTAGAATCATTCCTTGCCCCCCGGATTCTCCTTTCAGTTGAACATCGCCTTCCCCTCCTCCCCCCTCATTTACTCCTAACACTGACGAGCTTTCGGAGCCCCTAATTTTACACTTCATTATTTAAAATGTTTTAAATACTCTCAAATTTAGGGCTCATATATTAACGCGGTTACACCACATCTGTGAACTGGTGGTCAAAGTACCTGACTACAGATCCGGAGGTCCCAGTTTCGATCCCCGGTGCCCCCATATTTTTCTGTGAAGCAGTGGGTCTGGTTAATGAGCTCAACCTAGCCTCATGGTCCGGTCTAGAAAAATAAGATTACCGGCTGGAGGGTTCGTTGTGCTGACCACATGACACCCTTTATCTGCAAATGTTGGCACTAACTTCATCAAGATGCGGCGGCCACTAGGTCGGTATAGCTCACAGGCGGGCTGGTATCATGGAGTTTTTTTAATCACTCTTATTACTAGTTTTGTCTATATTTTTTGTATGATCCAGTTCTTACAAACCGTTCAGGTTATATATATAATTCCACATCTCCAAAAACGCCTAATCGATTCTATATTTTGTACTTCATTCGTGTCAATCTAAAAAAAAAACGCACAAGCACTTTAGCTTAAAATGTTAATATTTATTAAAACTTTAATTTTCTTACTCCTCAAAACATATTTAACCGTCGAGGGACTTTCTTTATGTCGTTATGAAAGGCTTATTTAACTTTATTTTACCAACCACCACGTTTTATTGTTTGCTTGGACTATACTCATTTTAACTACAATATCGGGAAAGAAAGAAGGTAATCCTTAGAGGAAATGTACTACCATTTGAACCATTTGATGGAGACTGGTAAACCATTTAGTGAAAATCCCTTCGATACACACGGCAAGGGGGTGATACCCTATCGCCCCATAGTTGATAAACTAGATTATACGAGGCTGACACTTGGTCTTCGTGCCCACCCATACGAATAAGTCTCTTGATTTTTTTTTTAGCACCGCATCTTACTACCGGTTCATACGCTTATATACTAATCATGCTAATGAGTTAGGAATGAGAAGAGAGAAAGGTTTACCCTCATTTGTGTAGAGGGAGTGGAAAACCATTTAGGGAAAACCACCCTCACCAAACCCTACCACGATACCAGCTAGGATACCTTTGTCATCTGCAGTCCAATCTATTGCGAGAGGGATGACTTAGACAATGCGACCATCGATGCGGGTAAGAATTTTACTAAACAGTGCTCTATGCACTACAATTATTTTCATAAAATGTTAACATGTCCATACTATTACTAACTGTGTGATTCTAAAGTAGCTTGAAATAACAACCCCCAAACCTCTGACCTCCCCCCCAACCACTCCACACCCACACCCACCCACACCCACACACACACCCAAACACACACAAAACATAAACATGCCTAAAGAAAACAAAACTTTAGAACTCATCACGGATCATTTCCCCTTCCTTCTCTAGCCCCCCCCCCCCCCCCCACTTTTTAATCTTTCACCCCACTCTTGTCTCGTGTCCGTCCACGTCGTGAATGTTCTCTGAATAACATGGTTTCAACCCTTTCCCTCCCTCCCACACACCCCTTTACAAACTTCAAACCCACCCCTGCCACCACTCTTAAACTCCCCCACTAGTTCCGAAACTTCATCGTGTGTGGAACGTTAATAATATTACCCTCGTGAGGATCATCTCCGAACTTCCCCCAACACCTCTCCCCCCCTTAATTCCCGTCCTCCATCCCCCCTCTATCCGGTACACGGTACACGGTACAAGGTTCTCATCACAATACATGACCAACTAGATCATGTTTTGTGGAGTACCTTGGTAGTTCTGGAGTTATCCTATGTGGACGTGGTGTCATATTTAAATAGGTTTGAATTTCAAACGTGTAGACACATATTACATCGGAATATGTCTGGGGTTATTGTAACATAGTACATTCATTTTAATTACCGATGGCAGCTGTATGTTCCGTTTTTTTAGGTAGAAAAGGGAAGGAGAAGAGAGAAACGAATGATGAAAACATTTAGTTTCAAGGGGGGGAAGGTAGGGAGGTAATATTATGAGGTTGAGAGATGGTAATACATAAGAGAATAATTATTAAACGCCGCAGTATTAAATTTTATAGTAATGTTAGCGCGTTTGTAGTGCCATCCATCCGAATTCACTAGGTTAGCTCATGTGGTATTGATGAAACCGTCACAAAATTTAGAGGACAAGTGACTGCACTGAAAATGTATCTATTTTAATTTTATATTGATTTTGTAACACCAGTGTGTCTAGCATAAACTAACTAAATTATTGTTTATTAATTTTTTTCACCGCGTCTTGGTAGCTTACAACCTATAATCATTACTTAATTACGCTAATAGTATGAGGATTATGAAGGTAGTGTTCAAAAGTAAATATATACACATTTACGTGGAGGTAATTTAGGAATATATTTAGATAAAACCACTCAACCGAGGTTCGATCCTTGATAGCCCCGTCACCAATTATTCAGTCCAACACGAAGGCAGCGAATTAGAGTATACGATCACATAAGCGGTTAAACGAATTAAATAACATACATTTATTAATCGTTGTTAAAAATACCGTATCGATTGTTAGGTTTAGATTTAGCACCACATCTTACTACCTATTCAGGTTATACGCATGTACGACATTTATTTAATGTGTAACATACTAGTTTAGCACTTGAGTAGTAGTGATATGTTATATAAATTTAGAAATGAATAATACAATATATACATTTTCTTACATGCTAATTCTTTTTAATTTACTTCCTCAGTATTATATTTAAGACCTAAAAATACACAATATACCCCTCAATAATGCAAAATCGAAAACATACAGTAAATAAGGTTCCAAGCTTAATCGCATACTATTTTGTGAAAAACTGTGGCACCGAATATATTTAACTCTAATTTTATCGTGCCTTCAAAATTAAAAAAAGGATAAATACTTGAATTTGCTGTACACAATAATGTATACCACACGTACCTGTCTGTATCTGTTGATTTGGTAAAATCTTCCACATTACTCAGGACATATTTCCAAATACAATCAAACAATCAGGACTCAGGACAGTATCAGATACAAGGGATTACGATCGACCTTATGATACAAGAGTATTAAAAACAAACTACCTGATACAATAAGCAGGCCCTGCTCAGAAAAGAAATCCTGATACATTTATTTGTACTCAGAACAGATTAATTAATAGAGTCAGAACTCAGAATAAATTACCTTTTAAAATCAGTGCTAGTTACAGAATACCTGCTGGAATCAGTATTCAGGACAGACTTCCTAGTTAGAACAGACTACCTCATTCTTAGCTATATTCCGTTCACGATAGATTTTTACCTGGATGACAGTTCGAAAATCATGTGTTTAGGTTTTGGGTTGCCAACACTTGTAAAAGATCACAGTTTTGTTATAAATGTAAAGATCTTTAATTACCTGTTATATATTACATTTAAAATAAAGTAAACTTAAGTTTTCTCATACTATTTCATTTTTTAAATAATTTCTTTTTATCCAACTCGAAACGATATTTTAAACGTAATTAAGAGTACTTATTTTTCGTTTTGGGACGTTACTGATTTTGTGTAATATAGTGCACACATCAATATCTTTTAATACAAGCATCGTATTTACTTGGAAAAGAGAAAATTATTGTTGTCATTTTTTTACATACAATAAATGATTTTATGATTATTTTATCGTATTTTGAAATATTTAACTGAATAAAATATTTTAATAAACTGCGTGTCTGCATGATTGTAAAAAACTTTTTTACCGTTATGTTCAATCATATGGCTTAGATTCACCAGTCGCCATTTTTGAAGCTATGTTCGTTAGAAGTTTTTGTGAAAGTGGTGTTGATATTTTTTCAAGGGGAATAAAATTATAAATAAACTTTGTGTCCGACCTCAAATAAATATATAAATAATATTGGCCTAAATTACTGTGATTAGCTATCACATTAATATATTACCATATGTTTTCATTACAGTCATCCAAAGTGATAGATGTCAGCTGTTGGCGTAGTGATATATTAGGGATTACTTCTAGTAACATTTCTAGCTGTCATCTAGGTAAACTTAGCTCGTGAATGACTTATAGCTTCCAATTCAATGTGATAGTTACGAACTACCTGATTTCTAACGCTAGCTCCCATTTCAATTTAATAAGAGCAAACAAGCCAATTCTTACCTAATTCCCAGTTGATTTTAACCATATCAGAGAGCCTGATTCCCTCCTACTTTCCAGATCACCTTAATAAGTTCCTAGTTCATTTTTATAGTAATAGATTACCAAAGTATAGAACTTACGAGTGAGTATCCTATTACCACTTATTATTAGTTGAGGGAAGTAATAACAAATACAGATCCTATCAGGACATGTTTTAATTACTTTTGTTCCAGATCAGTTTTTCGTTGGTTGTGTGAGGAATGTAGCGAGTTTGGATGTACGCAGATCGCTCGGTGCGTTGTAAAGTGGCCCTCGTACGAGTGAGTCTCCCTGGGAGCAGCTTGGTACAAGAGTCAAGAGCTGGTTAGGAGAGCAAAGCACACACCTAGCCTCTCCCGTTCGGAACGCGGCTCGCTGGCAAAATTGATATCACCCCTCACCCTCCACAACCTTGTCTCTCACCCACTCATCCGCTCTTATTCCCAAACCTCCCCTCCTCTCACCACCGCAACACTCTTTTGTTTTCGGGTTATTCCTTTTTTTTTTTCCGGTGAAACACACATGTTTGATTTAGGGATTGAATTGTCATTTTCTATTAATAATTTCACATGCCAAATTTAAAATGTATAGTACTAGTATTTCCGTTAACAGTGGGCCTTGCTCCCTCCATTCAAAAAATGCTCAGTATATAATATTAATATTATGTCATGTTACTATCGTTACAACAGTCTCAAGATTTCTCCTTGGATATGGAATTTATTTATTTCCTAGCGTATATAACCTGAACGAGTAATAAGTCGTGGTGCTTAATAAATAAATAAATAAATAAAATTAATATATATATATATATATATATATATATATATATATATACTTCCCTGGTTATCAAGATAAACAATTGAATATATTGATAATTATTTTTGTTTATTATATTCATAAATAATAACTTTGGTTCCCGTGCTTTAAGACATCACTTTTGGAATACATATAACAATTTTAAAATATACAACCTAGATACTTGATCGAGCGCTTGGACTTTTAAATCCTAAACTCTTTGAGATGAATTATTAAATGATAAGTCTTTTGAGTGGCCAACTTATAGAAACGAATAAACAAATTTAAAAATTATGTACATGAGTTACATCTTTCAGCCAAGATTCAAAGAACGTCCCTGCCAAATTTCGTTAAAATTGGTCGAAGCATTTGACAGATATTGACGAACAAACATCCGGACATTCAGAGGATATGTCAAATGGTCAAGTTAAAACAGGACCTCGCAACGTTCCATTAATTATATTGTAGTTTATTCTAAGATGTTAGCATTTCATTTATTAAAATATTGGTCATCCTTTTGTTTTGTTTATTAAGGGTATATATAAATCGGGTTCCATTTAACCTACAGCCAATTTTACAAGTTTTTGAATTTTGAAAACAATTGAGATTTGTTCATATTAGTTTATACTACAATATGGGGTTACACTTTCACATCGATTAATTAACGGCCGGGGACTGGATATTGTGTTTTCCTTGTCTTAAGATAGATTATAAGGCATACGAAGCTACGACAAGCCTAGCAAGCCGGTAGTGGAAAATCGATAGCTTGAATAAATAACTGACCTAGGCCACAGCTTGGAAGCAGTAATGGATGTAAGTTTATACTACAGTAAATTCTCGACTTTAATTAGTTCTAGACTTATATCTCAAGTCAAATTGTGTTTAAATATGATATATTCTTTACACAAGCTCTACTTCCTTTTCAAACGATTATTAAATATAGATAGGCTATGTTTATGAAAAGGAAACTTTGAGAAAATGATAAAGAGAAAGAAACAAAATATCGATGACACTTTCAGCTGTACGTCAGCTTACTAAGAATGCCATCGATTATGTTTAGAGTCGCACTTGATAGATGATGATATAGCTATTCATAAGTCTAAATAACCACAATCATATACGAATAAGTCGATTTACTATATATAATATTATTATTATTATTAGCACCGCGTCTTACTACCCATTCGGGTTATACGCACTTACGCTAATGTGTAATGGTAAGGTGATTGTGAGATGAAATGAAGGACCTACAGTTTAACGTGGAATCCGAACCACGGTGGAGGCCTGGCACTCCCCACATTCACAAGATGTCTTGTCAGAGGTGAAGGAAGGGTTTGGTAATCAGATAAATCTGTGCCGGGACCGAGGATTGAACCCCGGCTGCCAGCATAAAAGTCTGACACCTTACCCCTAGACCATCAGGTCACCTATATATAATAGAAAGCATTGTAATTTGTATGATTTGTAGATGTTGATAAGACTGGTATCTATGTGCCCCCTGTTTAATAAAAAGTAATGTTTGACATACCATATTTATATAAGTATGTGTATATGTATAAATGAATATATAAGTATGTTTATGAATGTATGTAGGCTGAATGGGGGTATGTAATTTTATAAAACAAGATTATATATGTATTATGTACAACGTGTAGCAACAATTTGTTCAATTTAGAGACTAAATATTGAGGATTATAATAAATATTGTATTTAGGAAAGGCTCACAGCCCTAAATTCAGCGTAACTGTGTATGCTCTACTTACACACAGTGCATTGTTGATCGCGTGCGTCAGTAAAATGAGTTAAGGTTCTCAAATATACATATCAAACCACATTAAAAAATTATATTTTCTGAAATAGCAGAATGATCAAAATTTTGTTTGATACAGTGAACCTTTGGTCTCTCTCTCTCTCTCTCTCTCTCTCTCTCTCTCTATATATATATATATATATATATATATATATATATATATATATATATATATATGTATTTAAACACTCTTAAAGGTCACAATTCGCAAATGATTGACTCAAAACTTTTATACTAGTTTCGTCTACTATAAAAATATAGACCAATTGAAATTCATTACTTAAATCCCGGTCGTTTGGTTTTTATAAACTATCCTATAAACCGTTTTTATTTTATCTTTAATGTTTGGGTGAGTTTACTTTAAAATAATTATTTTGACTTTATGTGCACGATCATAAAAATTTAACCATTCTATGAATCGTAGTTCTATACTAAAAAGAAGTAATACAAGAGATATTTTCAATACATCTCGGAGCTAGTGATTAACGTAAATGTTAAGCTTTACAATTTAAGTACACTTAAAGAAGCAAACAACTTTGAATCCCTTTGTTCAAAAACGGCTTTAACGATTTTGATAAAGTTTATCCAGTTCTGGAATATAATAAACAAATTATTATTTAAACGCCACTAACTTACCGAAATATAAAATTCACTTAGAAAAACTTAATGTGTGGTAAAAATTGGTGATCTATCTTCATACCTCAGTCATTTTTATTGGATTAAATAAAATTAAGCCCATATGTATATAATCTATTAAATAATTTGGAAAAATGTGGCCAATATGGCAAAAGGCAAATATTTATCTTAACAAATGTCGACTAAGCTTTATAGTATTAATATTCCTGCGTTTAAATGATAAAAATATATACATATATACATATTTTTATCATGAGGAATAAAATAAGTATTGTCATAAAAAATATAGTTTATCCTTAAAATTTTGAAAAATCTATTTGTTTGTGGCTTTGATACACAAAATAATGTATGGCAAATTTATTCTGAATATATACATTTATTTATTTTAAAAATATATATGCATATTTATTTATTCTAAACTTATATATATATTTAAACCCGTAAAACGCAAATTTACGCTGATAAATCAGAGCTTATTGGGATAAATTTAGGAGTATTATTATTATTATTATGACTATTAGCACCGCGTCTTACTACCCATTCGGGTTATACGCTCTTACGCTAATGTGTAATGGTAGGGTGATTGTGAGATGAAATGAAGGACCTACAGTTTAACGTGGAATCCGAACCACGGTGGAGGCCTGGCATTCCCCACATTCACAAGATGTCTTGTCAGAGGTGAAGGAAGGGTTTGGTAATCAGATAAATCTGTGCCGGGACCGAGGATTGAACCCCGGCCGCCAGCACAGAAGTCTGACACCTTACCCCTAGACCACCAGGTCACCTATTTAGGAGTACTTGTACTTGAATTTGCTTAGAGGTAGGACGATAAACCCTTTGATTAAAGAAAAACCACTGACACCCACTTCGATGGCTGCACGGTATAACGCGCTACTCTCTCTGTGGGCTATAACGCCAATGACGAGAAGATCGAGGTCCGAATCTCGGTCGGGTGTACTGTGGGTAGTTTTTCCAAAATGATTTTCCAACTCTCCCTTCACGAAAATGCGGACACATTTCCTCTAAATAATAACCTGAACTGCTAATAAGATGCAGTGCTAAAAATAAAAAGTAAACCTGACTAGACGAGTCTAACGCCTTTGTCGATGACAAATTTGTTTTTTAAAAGAATGTCTTTGTATACAAATTCCATTAAAACCGTAATGTTTAAGAAAGTATATTCAAATTCAATTTGTATGAAGAATTATATAATAATATGTATTATTATTAGTGTTATTGATACTAAAAATTCAAACATTGTTAATGTAAGAATTACGAAAGGATAATTTTCTTAAAAAAATTATAACAGAAATATATAAACAATTCAACTAAAATAATGTCTGTGTAGCTGAACCTACTACCGATAACATGATACAAAATAAAAATTGTGTTTCCTATAAAATTACAAAAATAAGTTCAACCATATTGAGTCTGACAGTGTCTAACAGGACAAGCATATTTAGGTTGTGGAAGAGCCTAATATATAAAAAAGAGAAGACCGACAATCAAGATTAAAGAAAAAGAGAAAATCTTTTTCTCATGGCGATTTCTTCCCTACGTTTCCACTACCGCTAGAAAACGAGTAAGGGTCAGAAATGAATTCCTTTCCCACGGGGATGGAAGAAGCTGATGGTTTTGCCGAAAGGGGATGAGTGAAAAGGAGAGAAATCCAGATGTTGATGTTTAAGAGAAAGGAAACATCACCGAAATAGAAAGGACCCTATCGAACAATCCCGGTAATTCGTGACCACGCGTCGAATGTCCACGATAGTTGCAAAGAGACGACGACTATTCGAAAAAAATCATTCAGTTAGATCTTGAGAAAAATATTTATTTTTATTACCACTATAACAATTCCAAATATAAATGTTATTTTTACTAGGTCCAATAATTTAATATTTGACGGATTTTTATTATAGTATGGGAAATAAAAGGTTTTAAATCCCAAGCCTTTTACACTCACATGTATACTAAGTACAGTGGTAGTATTGTATTTCTGATGAAAATAGATCGATATGTTGAAGATAATGTTATATATATATAATGTAACGTTCCTCCTATTTAAAAAAAGTGTTTTGGGTTTAACGTCAATTTGTGTGTATGCATGTATGAATTAATATTTGTATGTTTGCATGTATTATATGTATACATATAGGGCCTATATATATTTCGCCTATTTCTGTGTATGCCTGTATTAATGTGTTCATGTATGTTTACATGTATGTATATAAGATTTCATAAATTCACACAAATAGGCATTAAACAAATAAAAACTTTTCCTGAATAGGAGGAACGTATATACAGACATCAATGAAAGCTAAATAGGTAGCCGACGATTTCCACACGACCATCACAGACTCTTCCTTAAAACTATGAGGGAAGAATGACGCCGACGGCGGGACTAATCCTATATATCTTCGTTTTAAGAGCGTTGGCACGCTAGACCAATGGTCCTGGCTTGTTTTCTCATGTCCAGGTCTAATTTTTTCAACATATACGTACAAATATGATTCTTGATGCTACTATATCTATAACGTACGATCATCTAGATTTCACAAGCTTGGTTAGCTATGCACAATTAATTGTACAATTATATTCTTTCTTTCTGACGAGTGTAAAACCAGACTAGACGAGTCTGACATTTGATCTGCGTGTCTATCGTTGCGGGTCTTGTCACGATTAAAAAGCATTTATATTATTATTAGCACCACGTCTTACTACCCGTTCGGGTTGTACGCACTTAGGCTAATGTGTAATGGTAGTGTGATTGTGAGATGAAATGGAGGACCTACAGTTTAACGTGGGATCCGAACCACGGTGGAGGCCTGGCATTCCACACATTCACAAAATGTCTTGTCAGAGGTGAAGGAATGGATTGGTAATGAGATAAATCTGTGCCGGGACCGAGGATTGAACCCCGGGCCGTCAGCATAGATGTCCGACACCTGACCTGGCAGTCTACGGGTAGAATTTATAATTATAAAATATATATTAACTATTCAATCAGATATAATTAGGAAAGGTTATATCTTTAGTGTAATGTTGTAAGAAAAATGATTATCAATATTACTATAAATAGTATTAGTAGCGGTAGCAAGATCAATATTATAATGGTGACCTGGTGGTCTAGGGGTAAGGTGTCAGACTTATATGCTGGCGGCCGGGGTTCAATCCTCGGTCCCGGCACAGATTTATCTGATTTCCAAACCCTTCCTTCACCTCTGACAAGACATCTTGTGAATGTGGGGAATGCCAGGCCTCCACCGTGGTTCGGATTCCACGTTAAACTGTAGGTCCTTCATTTCATCTCACAATCACCCTACCATTACACATTAGCGTAAGTGCGTATAACCCGAACGGGTAGTAAGACACGGTGCTAATAATAATAATATAATAATAATAATAATAATAATATTATTATAATGATGCTATGGTTCAGTACTGCCTATAACTACCTTTAGCTATTTAACCTAAAGGATCATGAATACTAGGATTAACTTGTAAGGAATGTACAAGTATTTTCCTGAGTATATGGTATACGCCACAAACACTCTTCGGTGGCCGCACGGTCTAAGGCGCTATTATCATAGTTGACTAGACTGCCTATGACGGGTAGATTGAGGTTTGAATCTCGGTAGGGTATACTGAGGTAGTTTTTCCAAAATGGTTATCCTCGCTTCTTCTAAGCAAATGCGGATACACTTCCTAATCCCTAAAACTAGTAGCGTAATTAGTATATAAGCGTATAACCTGAACGGGTAGTAAGACGCGGTGCTAACATAAATATATATGCCACAGTGTGAAAAAAAACCTATTCAGCCCGAGAGATTCAAACATTTTTTTTAGAGTTATGAGTCCACCACAATATCCGTGTTATGAACCCTTTATGGTATGGGATAGTATAGTTAGTATAGTATAGTATAGTATAGTCTAGTATAGTATAGTATAGTATAGTATAGTATAGTATAGGTACCAACGTACCTATTTTTTTTATAGAACATGTTTCAGAGAGATGTCAAATATTCTCTAGGGAGGGCTAGAATGTTTTTAAAATACTATATTTTATTTTTATACTGAACCTTTAATAGACATTTTGAGCTACCCTGATTAAAAAATGGAAGTGTTTTATTTTGCTTATGATTGTACTTTTTTTTTAATCGCCGCGTCCTACTATCTGTTCAAGGTTTACGTAGATTGCACATTAAAGCTTATATTAGCTTTGAGACTTAGTTAAACCATATTTAAGGATAAAATGCATATTTTGAGAATTTTCAAAAATAATTTTCTAATTACTTGCAAAAAAAAATTAACCTTTCAAAAATAATATAAATTATACTTATTATAATATTTCATATATTTTAAACAAATTAGTATTAAATTGAAAATATGTATCAAGGTGTTTTTAAGGCAAACTTAAATCAATGTAAGGTGTACTTGAGAAATAATCATATTTTTAGAAAATAAATTTAAATTATTTGGTGATTAATTTGAAATTCATATAGACTAGATTTACTTGAAACTTTAAGAAAGTGATACATACTGTGGACCTTAATCTATTTACCTTTTTATGGAAAAATAATTCAGTTCCATTTTGACAAAGATAAATACAAATATATGTATTAAATATATTCCATTAAGAAAAGTTTATAGTTTTTATTTTGTGTTACTTATTTATATTGTTTCTTACTAGCTTTTATGCAAAAAAATAATAATAACAGTATTCTTTAAAAAAAAAAAATTTTTATACAAAATTGATGTTGAAACTTCGCCGTAAATGAAATTTATTGGATTTTATGTTTCAGTTAAATAATGTTTCACGTCTCTGTATATATTTTTTAATTAAAACAAAAACAAAGCGGAACATTCCTGTCTATAGCTTCAAACATTTCAAATTAAGTTTTGCATGAAAAAAAAAAAAAACTGGCAGCTTGCTGCTTCGACCAAGGTGTTCCCAAATGTATACCTAGGAGAAAAACTGTCACTACTCTCTTTTCCCTTTGCAGACCAATAAAACCTTAATTCTTAAAATTGATAAATGGTAAATTAATTAGAATATAAATTAAATCATATTTTTATTCATAGAACTAAAATCGAGTGTCTGAACGTGATTTTATCTGTCTACCGAAATGATACCTAAACTTAAATATTATAATTATTAATCATTAAAAGGTATTAAACATGTAGTGATAAGGCATTTAAAATTTATACTAGCAAAACTGTCTGGATTATTATTAATTTTAGCACCATATATTACTAACCATTCGGGTTATACCATTCAAAAGCCAACTATCATAGGCTAGTCCACACACACACGCACACGCGCACGCACGCACACACGCACACACACATATATATATATATATATATATATATATATATATATATATACACACACACACACTTACTGGTACCAATAAATACACAGTGTGCGTATAACCTGAACAGGTAATAAGACGTGGTGCTAAATATTTATATCTATATATCTAAACTAGATAGCTGTTGCCCGCGGCTTTGCTCGCGTGGAAGTTGATTATATACAAATACGAAAATATACATATGTATTTACAGATTAATTTAAAATATTACGTTACGTTGATGACCATAACTTGACCTCAGATCAAAAATAATGCAAGTCCGATACAAACTTTCACCCCCTTTTTCATCCCTTATTAAATAAAATTTCCAAAATTCCTGAAACACGTATTTATTTGTTTTACGTCAATAACCGAAATACAAAATTTTGTTTATGTAACTTTCAAAATGACGGACTTTCATACATATTATCATGCATATTATCATCCCCTATTTTGACCCCTTTGGGGTGGAATTTTCTAAAATCCTTTCTTAGTGGGTGCCTACATAACAAAATGAATATACAGTCCGAATTTAATGCATTTAGCCTTGATAGTTTGCGCTCGGCGATGATGAATCAGTCAGTCAGTCAGTCAGTCAATCAGGGCATGTTATTTTATAAGTATAGATATATATAAATATTTAGCACCACGTCTTATTACCTGTTCAGGTTATACGCACACTGTATATTTATTGGAACCCGTCCCACTAACCGTTCAAACATATCTCCTCAAGTGGGCGGATGGTCTAAGGAGTGACTTACGAAATAGACTAGAATGGCGATAATAGGACGAAAGGAGTTTGAGTCCCGGTGAGGAGGTGTAGTTAGTGTGTTTTTTATAAATAGTGTTTCACTCTTCCCCAGTAAAATGCGGGTACACTTCTTCTAAGCTCAACCTTCTTCAACCCTAACTCATTAACGTAACAAGTTCATTTGCATTTAATAAACTAAACTGATAGTAAAATATGGTGCTTAAAAAACAAAACAAAATAACCATTGGAATTATTTATTATTGTCAATTTTAAAGGTAGTTAATGTCGTCCCTTGATTGGCTAAAGGGCCAATATCACAAAATTATAATCTTACAAGAACACGAAAGAACGTTTCAAAAAATCCACACCCTTAAAAATCTTAATTGTGGTTTTATATATTATTCGCCTAGTTTAGCCTAGTTTATAATATATCACGATTGTCTTTTTGCCAGGACGTGCATAGAAGGCCAAAGAAAATGTAGATATTCCTAACTCAATTTTGAATTTTGAATTATCTGTGATTTGGCCCTTTTACCGATCAGAGGACGATGTGTATTTCCTTGTATATTGTGTATGTGAAAAGAACATCGAAAATCGGAATGTTTTATAACACTCTCGGCGCACCAGCGAAGCTTGGCATCGAGCCAAACCTGCCTACAGCCCACTAATCCCAGAAAACCACGGGAACTCATATCTAGGGTTGCTAATAAAGTGACCAATTTATTTTATTTAAACCCGCCTTGGTGACGTAGTTAGCTAACGCGATAGTTTTGTGCTGAGCTAGACTGACGAGGACGGAGAGATTGAGGTTCAAATCACTGTCGGGTGAAATGGGGTGGTTCCCCCCCCCCCCAAATTGTTTTCCACTCTCCCTACACGAAAATGCGGGTTCACTTCCTCTAAAATTAAACCTTACCAATTCCTAATCCATCAACGTAATTAGTACTTAAGCGTATAAACCGAACGGGTAGTAAGATGCGGCGCTAAGTAATAATAATAATAATAATAATATTGTATTTAGGTTACTAGAAAAACATTTTTAAAAAACAATCATTCTTACAATAAAATTCTCAAAGAATGGGTCTTATCTGACAGTTATATAAGTTACTTGGTCTACTTTCACGTATCGACACGTTATGTAATGTGACCTGTGGTTGTAACTTTTAATATAATATATTGTTGCCCGACCCTAACCCTAAGGGTTAGTCGGCAGTGTATCTGTCTACTGAGCTAAGGATCCCGGGTTAGATTTTCAGCATAACTGAAAAAATGTATCATTGGTGATTGAAATGTGGGTTTCCCCTTTCAAGGTGCCGTATTAATGGCCGGGGGCTGGATGATGATATAATCAGTCGGTTCAGAAAGTTCAAAAAAAAAAAAAAAAGATAGATCTTATTAATACAAATAAAATAACTTTATTGATTGTTTAAATTTAATTGGAAAAATCTTTTTTATTTCTAAAAGGCACTTCTTATGAAAATTTGACTATACACATAGTATCATAAGCTAGCTCAAACTTTTTCAGTTGCCAGTCACAGCATATTGAATTGGGGGCAAAGATCAAACTAGCAGTAGGGGGCAGAGTGTATATTTACCAATAGTGTTTCCTATTACCACCTAATGCTGGTGCATTTCCTTTACCACCCCAATTATATCCACTTTATTAACTATTCCCTTGAATAAGCCATGTTTTTTGTACATATGAACTAAATAACAATATAAAAAAAATCGTCTTGGTTCAGAATTGAACCTTTGCCTCTTAATTAAATTCAGGAGTTCAACATACTTTTGCCTGGGGAGAGGACTTAAAACTACAAATAAAAGAAGAGGACACCTTACAATCCACCGGTTTGGGATTTAGCCACTGGTTCCTGAGTCACGAGTGCTAACCTCTCAACCAACCTCGTTATTCTTGTGTCGCTTTAGAGTACTCTTATTATGTTACACATTTTGCTATCCAGAAATAAAAAAACAAGAAACAGAAGCAACATAAGGCGAGAGAGAGAGAGAGAGAGAACTAATAAAATAAGAGCAACAGTTAGAAGCAGCCACGAGTCCATTGTAAACAAGAGTGTCGCAGAAACCTTGTTTCAATATTGACCTTTGGCTGTGTTTGTAGTCGTCCTTTGCACACACGTCACCCCCTCCCTTTACACTCCTATACCCGCGAAATAGACGAACACCCCCCCCCCCCCACACACACACACAATATGAGGACAGTCGAGTCCGTCACACACCAAATATTTCTACATGCTGTGTGTTGTTTATCAATTTACTGCTTGCTTGTAATGGAGTCACAAAGCAAACAATTTACTAAAATAAAAAGTTTATTATGTAGGCCATGTGCTCTCTCTGATCATGAAAACCATCCCCGTGGTATAATGATCAGTGGACTTGGCTACAAGCCTAGAGATCCCGGGGTCGATTCCCGGCTAGTAGCCTACCATTGGTATTTTCCCGAAAGAGGGAAGTCACAAGTATTTGGTCAATTAGGCTTAGTTGGGTTTAAGATGATTCCTGGCTCCAAAAATAATAAAAATGATATATAAATCTAGATTTGTATTTTAATTAATAAGCGTGCGAGAAATTCAGTATATTTAAACGTGAATTCCAAGCATAGTTGAAGTAAAGGTCGAAGATAAAGTTTTTGTACTGTCACATAAAATTACTTTTAATTTTAAATGTTTCATTTTATGCATTTAGATAAAGAGAAATGCTTATAGAAGAAAGCCAAATAAAAATATATAATTGTATGATGGCATATTTGTATTTATCTAAACTTGCATTGCTATTTATGTAATTTATTCATAGTCATTGTTAAAATATTGTTTAGTAGCTGTTCTAACAATAATTAATCATCATCATCATCATCATCAAATGTTCTCAGCCTGTGGTCGGGTAAGTTTAGTAAAACGCCTCCATCTTCCTCTATTCTTCCACTCCTTTTAATTGCTTCCATTATTCTCCTCTCACTTTTACACGTTGTGCTATCTGCTCCTTCCATCTAAATCTTGGCCACCCTTGTGATTTTTTTTTCTCCATACTTCATTTTCATCATTTTCTTTGGCATCCTTTCCTTCTCAATCTTCATTAAACGTTCATACCATCTCACTCTTGCTTCCTATACTATTTAATCTACTCCCTGCACCACCACTCTTTCTATATGATGTAATATGTCATATTTAGTGAGACATTTCAAATCTGTTCATGATAATTATATCGAAGTTTTCTTTTTATTTTGAAATGTTTTGAAGTTGAAAAGTTTATAGTGGGTGTCAAAGTCGAAGCTAAGGATATTGGACCTTTCCTTTCTATTTCGATATTTTGAAGATTATTACATACTTAAAAAGTTATTGCTCAGTAAAGTGCCTTGTTTAATTTTACGTTTATTGAGTTTTATTCTAATAACTATAAATAGATTAACTTTATTTGTACTAAAGATTAATTTTTTGAAAAAATACTTAAAATGTATAAATGAATGGGAATAGTTAATATTTAAATCTTGTTCAAGTATAATGATTTATTGTATAGCAATTAGTTTTATAAGATTTATTTTTTGTTTGATAATTATATATGTTGTGAATTATATATATATATAACATATTTTGCAAAATTAGTATTTGTGTAATGTTGGCTTTTAGATAATGTAGTAATCGTTATCACTTAAAAAATCTTCTAACGGGTTATCAGTATTTAAATGTTTGGAGGGGATGATTAAATAAGAGGAAGTTCAATATTTAATAACAATGGCATTAAGTAGAGTAGGCAGAATAAAGCAAAGGGATTCCGTTTGGCTTCCCCCAATATATATCTTTTTACATTCTCATACCAATATAAAGTATTGTGATCGTGAAAAGAATCGATTTTGACTATTACAGGTCATTACCGAGAATTCTCACCCACAATATAAACTTACGCCAAAATCTCGGCCTCAGTCATAAAATAACACTCATTGTATAGTAAGACGTTAACAATTTTGGCCTCAAGAAAACATGATCGTATTTTTAAAAAGGCTTTTGCTATGAATATTGGTTTAAAGAATTATTTTTAAAATTATTGTATATCATTGGGATGGTGCCGCATCAAGGTGTCATGATATTTTATTAGAAGAAAATAATTCATTTATCACATTGACAACAAAATAATTCTATCGCATGATGACCTCATCCACTAACAATTTTTTTTAAAATTCAATGAACTTGGTTGTCGATATTTATGATTATCTGGTGTTCATCTAATTGTTTGTAATATTCTTTATTTAAAAGAAAAAACTAAAAAAATAACTAACTTCAATAAATGTTCAATTATAAACTTCAGAAAACATAACGCTTTAAAACCTAGGACATATTTTAATTTTAATTTTCAGTAGTTTTTGAGTCCTGTGGATGTAAATGACCAAATATTACCAAGATTATTTCCGAGGTTTAAATTCGGCCATGAATACTAGACCACCAATAATAAAAAGTGCCGTTTTAAAGATACCTTGGAAAAGATTCTATAGTAGGATTCTGTTAGGAAAACAGTATTTAACAGTTACAATAGCTATTAAAACTATTTTAATTACATCAAGTAATGTGATTAGTAACTGTCGCTTTTGATAGATATAATAAATACCATCAAAATAATATTCAAAACATAGTATATTGTTACCAATGCAAACTGAAAAAAAAAAGATTGCAATTTTTAAACTGTTCTTCCTAAGAAAATTTGACTATATTTGGGTATCCTGAGGTGAACAAAGCATGTGCTATTATCTGCCCAGTGTTGAAACAGCGCTAATGGTTTTCGCACAGTCAACATGGCTAATATCATAAGACGTATAATTGAAATATTAACTATTCTCGACTAGACGGCAGTTTCAAACTGTATTACGTAGTGTTTGCATTTAGTAAGTTTAATATGGCCTTTGAATTTGTGCCGCCTTAGTTCATAATAATTTGAAAGGATCTCCATGTGTTCTGACTACACTATAAACGAATAGATGTAATGCAGCTGAATCCATTTGAAGTTTAAAGTAAATGGGTTTTTTTATATAATTTCTATAAAAACTTGAAAAGTTCCCACTTTTTTATGTATTTATTTTATTTTCCCCTGCATCTTAGTAGCCGTCCTAATAATACTCATATTATTTACGCCAATGAAGTAAGGATTAGAAAGGTACGATTATTAGAAAATTTACCCGAATTTTCGTAGAGGAAGAGCGGGAAACGGTTGAACAAAAACAACCTAAATTACACCCGACAAGGATTAGAACCACCATATCCCCACCACGAGAGACTCAGTCCAACACGAGTGTGGCACGTTAGTCCATACGGTAACTTATGTTTATTCATTTTTATGTTATCATATTTGAGAAAATTGATACAACCTGAATGAAATATATGGTCATGTCTATATTTACCATCATTTTGGCAGGAGGCCCGTTATGGAACATCATTTATTCAATAGGTTTCTGGTACGAAATAAGATCTTCCAGAACGGAATTACTAATATAATTATGGGAGGCCTTTTATTCTACCAAAATACGATTATACTTTAGGATTCTCGTAAGAAATACGACTATACATTAGGATACTAGCACGAAATAAGGACTTCTAGAACAATATCTATACCAAAATCAGGTTATAGTATGTTTTGGTGTCGATGGGAAGGCTAGTGTGTTTATTACAAGCGATTGAACTTTCACTTAACGCAAATGTGAGTACATTTACTCCGAATTCCAACTTGCTCACCCCTACTCATTAGTTAAATTAAATTTGTATAACCAAGAAGAATGAACGAACTGTATTTTTATATGAACATTCTTACCCTTAAATCTAGAGGATGTGTTTCGGTTCCCAGTTAATTGTATTGATCCTCACCCTTTCCTTTAAACACACACACACACACGATGTGGTTTCATATCCCATCTGCATATTTACAATATTACTTCAGTTTTTATAAAATATATTTAATTAATAACACCGAGAAAATTATATCAGAATATAGAATCGATAGCGATTTATTAAATACAGTAACTAATTTTATTTATGTTTCCATATAAAACACCTATTTAGAGCCTAAACGCTGAACGAAGAAACAAAATTATTTCATACACGGATTCCTAACTAACTTAAAACTACGAAATTAAATAAAAGCACTATGTGAATACCAAAAATATTTTATGTACTAGAACTTAATAGTATAAAAAATGTAAGTTAAATGAATCAGGGAAACCATACAAGAGAATCCCCTCAAAACTACATTGAAATTGTCTATATTTTTGTGTTTAGCGTCTAAGCTGCCGTTTTAGGCCCTAATAATTTACTACCGATTCTATAAAGAATAAGACGAGGTTAAATTTTAATAACATTAACAACCAGTGTATCTTAGACGAAATTTTAACATCGCTCCTTAGGGCTTCAGCCAATCGTGCAAGCCAAAGTTCAGCTATAGCAGTATTCTGTAGGAAGGGAAATTTTACTTTATAATTAGTGTAATTCAAAACGTATTTATATTATCTATAAAAATTTAAAGCTTCAGATCACATATGAAGGGTGGACAGGAGGAAAATTGGGAAAGTCACATTTTCCAGGAAAACAACTTTTATATCACAAACCCCATAAGCAGCACAGCAAATACCTTTTTAATTAAATGACAGAGACCTATTTTAATTATATCTAAAGTGCATCATATAAGTCTCACAATTGTATAATCGATGGAAACACTAACTCAATTTAAATAAAAATATGATTTTACTCCTTTTTAACTTTTACTCAATTTATTACCGTATGAAAACAATGTTAGTAACGTTTATAACTACCAAAAGTTATTTCTTACCTAAATCGGACTGTAGCTTTAGTTGCTATTTGATATTGAATAAAATTTTAGAAAAAGTCGCCCTCAGTACATACGACCAAGATTCGATCCTCCATTTCCCCGTCTGCGAGAGTGGCGCGTTAGACCATGCGGCCAGCAAAGCGGGTAGTTTTACTTTTATATTTTACAAATTTCCCTTAGAATGTATGCATCGATATAAAGGCAACGATTGAAACTGTGAGTCTAAGCCTAGGGCACAAACAAACGATGAATTTAAGAAACACATGGATATGATTTAATGTTACGTAACAGACTACTTAATAAAAACTACCCTGTAAGGAAGATGACCCCCAATGCAACTATTCAGGTTTGAGCCCCAGCTATAGATGGGTAAAAAGGGTCGATACAAAATTAATATCAATATTTTCCTATCGATACCATTATAATTTTATTTAATACTTTTACTTTTGTAAGTATTTACACCACAGTATTGGATTGGTAACAATAATTATTTAGGTACAACATATGCATTGTCTTAGTAATGTGAGTTGGTTAAATTCACATTCTGAAAATATAATTAAAAGTTTCACCTGCTGCATTCAGAAATTATCTAAAAATAAGCTTAGAACCTAATTAAAAAATTATAATGAACTTATTAGTATAAGTAGTGATTTAAGATAAAGTATCATATGTTTTTGATCAAAATTAAAATGTTTCATTTATTGTTAATATGTAAATAAACAAATTTTAAGAATTTAGAGGAAGAAAAAACATAATATTTATAGAAAAATATGTGTTAAAAACATATCCCTGTAGGTTAAGAGTCAGGCTCACTAACAGTTCAGCCAACCCTCATATTCAGGGTCAATCATGCACTAAATAAATTGTGTGCTAGGGTGACTTACGTTCCCAAGGGCAGCCGTACAGTTCCACCCTCATGCAGACAGTGCGAGGGTGCTCGCTGTAAGGGATGAAACGCACTTTGCTCGCCACAAAGGGCAGTTCAAGCTCCTGTTTCACCACGAGGTACGTGTTGCTATTGCCTGCTAACACCTGGAACACATGGTGATGATTACGTTACAAGATTTGTGACTTTTACCTTCACTAAAAAGCACAAAACTCACCGAACATTTAAGGTTGCACTCATATTTTTGATAAAAACTATTAATATTTATTAACTTTTTTCAATATGTTTTACATGAAAAGTGTGAAATATAAAGATTAGGAAGACTTAGGTGTGAGAAAGGAGAGTTTAATTAAAGTAAAAGTTATAAAAAAATTAATAAAAGATAACAAAAATATACGAATATCCCATATATTTTAGTCCCCCTGCTGGAACTTTAGTAAAGTTAGTTTTTGTTGGGTTGACAATTCAAATTCTTAGGTTAGATTTTCATGTCTAGGTTGTAATATTTCTCTAGAATTTATTTGATTCTAGTCTTAGGATTGCTACATGTTGAGGTGGTCGGTGGTCAAAAAAGATCATTGTAGGATTAGGATTCCATCGATAGCCTTCAAAAAATATTTTTAAGTCCTAGTAAAGTAAAATTATAATTATTATAGTGTACACTTTGTTTCATTTTAGTTTTCACACCATAATAGAAGAATTATTTAATAGCCTAATCTAAGTGTTAGGGATGAAGAATCTTGAGCCTTGAACCTCAACCTCCTCTTCACTAGTAATCCTGTGAATTGCAAACCGGGTGGCAGAATGCTATAAAAGCTATTAAAATACTTTCATGTAATGTTACGTTAAATATTTGAGCTCTACAAATGTCAATGTTTATAAATATATTAAAAACCAATAACATAATAACTATAAGGTATAGTAATGTAAAATGTTATCAATACTTTCAGCAAAATATAAAAAAGTATTCTAAAATGTCCTTTCTAAAATATTTAAATTTGATAATGATTTGTTGTTTTGCGCCTCATTACCCGTAAGTGTAAGATGAATTTTAGTTACACTAAAAGGGCGAAGATAAGTTATTTCGATTTTATAATAAATGTAACAGCATTTTAGTGGAGATGGAGTGAAAAACCAATTATGAACAAAAAACTCATTACATCTAAATGGGATTACAAACTTTATATTTCCATCACAAACAAATCAGACTCGACGGGCCTTATATCCAGACTCTTATGCCACCTTGTGAGGGTTTTATGTAATATATATGTATATAATTAGCAAATTGTTATGACTCGAATTTATATTTACTACTTTTTAAAGTATATTTTGTCCTTAGGTGGTACGAGCAACTATATATATATATATAATTTTTATTATTTTCTTTTACGAACAGTTTTTGGACACGTCTCCGGTTCTATCACTTGGTGTAAAAAATTTGATGTTGGACATGAATTGAGGACAAAGCCCCCCAGCTGGGATGTACGGAAGTAGGTAAGTCTCTCCCTTCCAGCCGGAATGAAGCGATTCCCATGCCGACTTACAGTTACCTCACCATCGGTTACTTGGCACCGGCAGAGTTTGCTCTCTAGAAATATACGCCGAGGAAAAGCTGTTGCACTATTTTATCGTTTCTTCTTTTAAGATGAAGGATCATAAAATATTTATCACTCGGACCTATAAATAAGTTATGTGGTAGAAATCTCTAAAAAAAAATCAAACTTTTTTTATGTTGACATACTCGTGCTCTTGAAGAATGTTTTTAAGATTATAGTTATGTGTTTGGTTTTTGTCTAGCTTATAAAATAACAATTCCTAACATTTGTGTTGGTTTAATATTTTGTCTTTGAATTACAATTTTAAACACCATCAATTATTAGCGCCTTAATGGAGATGAAAAGAAATTCTTGAAATTAGTCTTCAACCACACTACAGTGAAATGAGTATGGTGAAGCCATAATGATAAATGGTATGTGTAAAACCACACTACCAACCTTGTAAATCTCATTGAAGCTAGATCCTCCGTAATGTTATTATAACGCCTTAAGCAAAGCAGCCACCGTAGTCGGATGATTTGTTGTAAATTACAACCTTCACCGGGTTTTGTTCGGATATATATTTGTTTATCAGCACAATTTAATAGTTATAAGCAGCAAAATCCAACTCTTAGGCGAGGGGTGGGGAACCTTTTGACATTGGAAGGACACATTAAACGTCAAGGATTACTTATAAGGCCGCATGTACAGTAAATTTGGGCAAAATTATTAAGATGTCCTTTATTTGAATATTAGCTAATGTCTTTTTAGGAACCCATAAAGATACGAATGGTTTTTTAATATACTTTTCCTCTTTTTATCCAACGAAGACAGATTTTAATTTTTTATATATTTTAATAATGATATTATATATTTATTATGTATTTGTATCTATTTTATATTTATTACATATTTGTATATATTATATATTTATTATATATTCATAGATGAACACTTTAAAAAATAAATACATATATTACCTAAATTATCAAATACTTGACAAACTCTTTTTGTGTTTTCTCCATGGATTTTGGTTAGTTTTTAATTAAACTGTAATTATATATTGGTCAAGCATACTTAAAAGTATGTATCAGCATTTAATAAGGATTATAAACGCTAATAAAAATTACTCAAGAAAGGAGTTCTACAAATTAAAAATATTATATTGTAGGAATAAAATTATTTGAGTTTGGACATGTATAATTTATAAATGGTGAGGAGTCCTAATTGACAGAATATGTGAAAATATTGCACCGAACACCTAAAAAAACCGCAGATTTCTCTTACCTGGGCCTTGTCACTAGTACATCACTTTTTATTGTAAAGCATGAATATGGATAAATTTTGAACCAATGGAAGTTCGGAATAGATAATATATTTATAAGTGGTTGATTAACTTTTTAAAATATAGCATTAACGCTATCAATCTGAGAAGTTTATTCGTTATTATAAAGAATATTGTTTGATCTCAGGTGTTAAAGAATCACTCAAACATTATCATGATATAGGAACATAAAAATAAACAACACATAAAATGCAATTATATAAATAGATTTCAGATAGACCTGTCTGTGCAAAGGCATCTTGAGGAATCGTCACCTGAGAAAGCAAGTGTTCTATGGACAATTTTCCACTTTTGTGTAAAAGAACATTGAAGTTTAAAACCATGTATAAAACAAATGTTACTAGATGACAACTAGAGTTTGTATCTTCTTAAGTAATTATAAAGTAGTTTCAATTTCATCGCAGGTGAATCATGTGCATTCTAAATAGACGTAAACACCAAATATCTCAAATTTAACAATTTTGGAGATAGAACACTTGCTTTCTCGGGTGAAAATATGTATGTTTAGTGTACACAAATACAGGCAGGATGGTGAATTTCAATAGTATTTTCTTTACGTTCATAGAAATCCAAAATGAAAAATACGAGAAGTGTAGGAAAAGTGTTTACAAAACAAGTATATTGGCTTATAGAAAAAATCTATAAAAATAAAATAGCTTACCATTTTCCTTAAATACAGCATTTCTTGAATAAGGGTCTAAACAAAATATTTTCATTTACTCTACAAAATTGTAAAGGAAACTTTATATGATTCCATTCTGGATATTTCTTATGCTATCCCTTTCGAAATTCCCAAACGATAAGAAAATTCTTTATGGAGTAAGATTATGTGTTATTTATTATTATTTATAGAGAATATGCTTGAATATTTACCTCAGGTATTTTATTTGGTCGAAAAATACTTTCAGTTGAAGTGTCTTGAAAATATGTTGCTCTTTAGAAATTACCAGTTTACGAATATGAAAAGCATTTGGTTTTTGAAGCAATAATTTTTTTTTTTTTAAATCTAAACTAATATTCTTGTGGCTAAGCGAATATTATTATTATAATGTTTAGGGTTTTACAAAATTAATAATTCCAAGTCTAAATATCTCTACCTTTTCCTGTTATATGATACAAACCTTTATCTTACAGAAATTATTGATATGTTTGTAGTTATTTAATGAAGTATTGTATGGGAACACAAATAAGAATTGTAACTGTTACCGTTGTTGGGGCATAGCATATCACTCCCCAAGCTATTCATTTTTTTTTCGGAATTAAATACTCTACAGTCCACTTACTCGGAAGGGTAGCAGTCTTACCTTAAAGAGTTACGTTTTACCCTTTTATTTAGAAGTGGCACCATACTGAAAACGTGTGAGGTGAGGTGAGCTTTCTAACACTCAGCGTAAACGGAGAATATAAAAGAAAAATAATGACTCCATGGTATAGCTTCTTTAGAGGCGTAATGCTAATGAAAATAAACTGTTGGGGCTAAGATTCATAATCAGACTTAGTACGTCTCAAGTGAAGCTCGAAATCAAATACAAGATTACACCTACCTAAACTCGAATGGAATGTGAAAGTTTCGCATATACAATCGGCTCATTCCATTCCGGTTTAGGTAGGTGTCTTCTTGTATTTAGTATAGCGATACACTTGAGGCTTACCAAGTCTGATTATCAAACTTTAGCCTATTTTCTCAATACTAGGATTTTATAAGTATCTCCACCATTAAAAGTATTTTGAGAATATTAAGACAAAAAATAAAATAATTTAGGGTTAGCGATTTTTTACACAAATATAAGGGATCAGTGTTTTATTATCTGAGAAACTTAAATCATTCTAGTTAATTTACTAAATTTTACTTATTTATAAATACTAGGGTAAAATAATAAATACTGACTTATGGCCTTGGCTATATTTTTACAAATATATTATTATATTAAGCCTTATTATTGGAGGTTAAATAATGGAAAAGATGTTTGATTGCTATTCTTCAAATGTGTAAAAAAATGTGTATATTTAGTCCATCGTATATCCTATAAATTCAGAAACTCTAATAGATGTAAGTTGGTGAACGATTTTAACACCAAATATTACAACTTAGAGCACCAACTACAAATAAGAATGTTGAACTAGACTTTTATTCTGTACGATAATACTTTATATATACTTATAATATAATTATGAGAAACCAATAATATTAAAAAAAAAAATACAATACATTTATTCACACCAGGTCTTAATACATGTTCGGGCTATCAGAATACTTACACCAATGGGATAGGTATGAAGAAGATATAATCTATATTAAATGTACTCGCATTTGCATTTGGGAAGCTTGAATATTTTTTTAGGGAATCTATACCTCAATACATCCACAAGGAAATAGAACCATTAGCCTACCTATTACCGGATCTCTGAGCTAAAATATGGATTAAATAGCAAAGTTATTATATTTACTGATTACGGTTATAACCGTATCAAAATATAATATTCTTTAGATTGAAAAATAACACCTGGATACAGAAATTGAACCAGGGACCTTTGGCTTGATTCGCCAGTGCTCTAACAACTGAGCTATCCAGGAGTCATCCCGAGCTAAGGGTCATTATTCACTCATATTTTCATGCAGAGTCTGTAATGGACGTGTAGAAATCGTCAGCTACGTATGTGTGATCAAAGGTTCCATGTTCGATTCCTATGCCCAGGGGTCATTTTTTAATTTAAAGAATATGATCTAGACGAACTTGACGCATTAGTCTGTTTGCCCAATTATGCGGATGGATATTTTGTCACTTAAAATAAAACATACTAAGTTTTGTACTGTCAAATATCTAGATAATTTGATGTGGACCTAATGATACACATTTTGGAAGTTTTTTATTTGTTAGTGTCTGCCAATTGCTAAAAACATGAAGTTATTTCTTCATTTTTTTGTGATCAATTATTTTACTACCTCCAGGCAAGAGTTTTTCTCCTCATACTTTCATTTCCTTATATATTCACATTATTTATCATCCTTTTTTTTCCCCCGTATCTTTATATTTTCTCTTGTGAATACAATTACAGGTTCAAGCTATGGATGCCACTCTAAATTATTTCCAGGATAAGTCCATACTGACAGCAGCTCGTATATTTTTCTCCCTTCTCTTCTCTTTTTAGATATTTGCGATTTTAACATCATGAAAATGGAAGAAACAAAGAAAGAAACGGTTTTGTATACCTCACGGTATTCTAGATCCGTCACACCCAGACTCTAACATAACATTATTTTCAATCCATCCGAGTATATTTTTTCCCCCTTTTGTTTCTTGCAGGTGACTCAACCGACAAAGACAACCGGAATAAAGAAATATAAAGAAGATCAACAATTTTACGTATCTTATTTTCTTTTTCTCTTTGAAAAACACTTCAAAACTCAAAAGAAGAGCCAAAACCTTAAATAATATAATATTATTTTGATATAACCATATTATTCTTGCTATACAACATCATTTATTAATTTACAACATAGATAACACAGACCGAGGGTGATTGCTTAAGAGATTACAGCAAACCATACAATTAAAAAGTTCTAAGTCTAGTTATTCATATATTTAGGCACAGTTCTAACAAACAATAACGATATTAGAATTAGAATTAGGAAAATAAGACAGTCGGGAAATGTATGGTACTATTTGTTCAGTAAGATATTAACACCTCGTATGTTGTCAAGAAATGTAAGATTCAAAATAGACAAAACAATAGTTTTACTGTTTGTTCTTTATGGTTATGACGAAGAAAATAATTAGGTCGTTTAGAAACAAAATAGGCTAATTAAGAAACTATTTTGTCTAAACAGGATAAATATAATGGAAATTGGAGTAGGTTACACATTCTCTACACATCATTAATATATTGTTGGGGTAATCAAATCTGGTAGGTTAAGGTGGGCAGGTTATTTAATGCGAATGGAAGAAACTAGAACAGCATGTAAGGAATTGATCGGTAAATATAATGGGAAGAGACTATTTGGAAGACTAGACGCAGATGAGAGAGTATAACCTTAGAATGGACCAGAAAAAGAGAGAACTGGAAGTGGAAAGAACTAGAATAAGTTCGGGATAGGTAGAATATTTTTGTAAGTAGCCTACGGTATTTAACTTGCAAGATCCTAAGGTCATGAAGTAAGTAAGTAATATAACCAGCCACGTGGTGTAGTTGTCAGTGCACCTGGTTAAGAGTCTAGGGGTGTCGGGTTCGATTCTCATCTGTTATCTAGAGTATTTTTTCATGAAAGTGGAATCACCCCAATGGTCACAAGGGTATATGATGAATTGGCTCAAATTAGGTTTAAGGGTTTTCACTGATTCCACAGCCTCGTAATCACATCATCATCCTCTCATCTAATCGGGACATGGAAAGGATGTACTATTAGTACATTCGGTTGTCCCCTGGGCAACGGTACATTAGTACCGACTAAACTTTCTACTACTGGGCTACGAACGATGTGACCCTGACGTGAAATATTTATATATCACTCCAAGCTGACTGGATAATTTAAAGACATACAGTAGATTGTAGAAATTTTGAGCCGAACGGGAACATCTCAAACTATCTCAAACTTGAGCTAAACGGAATAGGCCTATTTATTTATTTATTTGAGGAGTTTAACTTACACTTTCTGAACCAACTGATTATATCAGCACATTACTTATAGCATGGTTATGTAATTAAAGTGTATCGAGTGGATTCCTACCTAAAATTATATGGAGGCTTTAAATATAGAACCAACACTTAATTTTGATAATTCATTTATTATTTAAATTGTGATAATATAACAGTTTATTAATTAATAATCTGTGAAAGGATTCTAATATATGTTATACTTGGATATTTATTTAATCATACTAATATTATAAAGAGGAAAGATTGATTTTGATTTTTTGTTTGTAATGGATAAACTCAAAAACTACTGGACCGATTTTAAAAATTCTTTCACCAATATAAAGCTACATTATCAGCGAATAACATAGACTATATTTTATTTTGAAAATTTAATTTATTCCTTATAAAAATGTCGATAGTATATTATATAGTCGTTGGAAAAAAAAATGTTGAAGGGAAAGTGGGGTTGGTGAAGCGGGCGTGGGGGTTAGGGGTGAGGAAGAGGAATGATATGAAAATAGGAGAGAGGATAAAAAGAGGGAGGGGGCTATACAGTGATGGTAGGACTGTATTTTAAAAAAAAATAAGTAAAAAAATATTTGTTTTTATATTGACATGATGGATGATTTGAAGTTTTGTTTTACAGGATTCTTTACAATATTTTTTTACGTGGAAGGGTGCTAGTATCAAATAAATATCGCAATATTAATAGGAAATTGATTGTATTTATTTAGAGAAATAAAACGACATAAAAAGTATATATATATTTTTGTATCTGTTTAAAATGGTGCCGTGCCTCAAGGATCTTTTTCTTCAAACCAACACGCAGAGCGCTCCGTATGACGTGTTTGGGTGGCGGAAGCTCGTCTCAACACCACGGAAGAATATAATAACACAAAAAGAAGTATTAGATTAGAAAAAAAAAGTGTTCAAGAGCAGCCTTGGACGAAGATGAATACTCGTGGGATGAGGGGGGGAGAGAACATGAATGAGAAGATGTTGATACGAGCACCTGGCGTCATTCCCATGTCGTCCCTCAGGATAGTCCTTGTATAGCGTCACCAGACATCTCTCATCGTCTCTGGACAGGATAACCAACTCCACACGGCTGACAACTTGAGACAATTAATAATGGTATAAACGCGGACCTGTTGAAACTTCTTTATGAAAAAAAAAATAGAATGAAAACGAAAGCGAAAAATATGTTTGGAGGAAATACGTCAGACCATATAGACTAGGATCTATTCCCGTGATTTATTATTGTTATTAATCTTATACTATCATTTCTAAAGATTAATATTTTACTGACTATTCAACATAAGTTATTGCCACGAATATATTATAGATACTGTAAGATGAGAATAAGAAATTCCGAAAATTCTTGTTTTTAAAATTTGACATTTTAGTCAGGCTCATAATGATAAAATATACCTAAATATTAGAAAATAAACTTTTGTGTGATTAAATAAATTTTTAATTATTTTATATCATGTAGATTTTTGCTGCATCTTACTACGCCTTGTGGTTGTAAGAATATATATATATATATATTATTATTATTATTATTACTAGCACCGCGTCTTACTACCCGTTCGGGTTATACGCACTTACGCTAATGTGTCATGGTAGGGTGATTGTGAGATGAAATGAAGGACCTACAGTTTAACGTGGAATCCGAACCACGGTGGCGACCTGGCATTCCACACATTCACAAGATGTCTTGTCATAGGTGTAGGAAGGGTTTGGAAATCAGATAAATCTGTGCCGGGACCGAGGATCGAACCCCGGCCGCCAGCATAGAAGTCTGACACGATACCCCTAGACCACCAGTCACCAGTATATATATATTAATTAGATTAATTTATAGATATGAGGAAGTTTTTAATGTAGAAAAACTCTTACCACATTTGCGTTGAGGGAGAATGGGAAGTCATTTAGGAATAAACACTTTCTATATAACCGATCGGATTTGAACCCCAAACTGCCCATCACAAACAAACAAGCCTTTTGAACTACATTTTCACTGCCATGGGTTTGATAAAAATTACCTAACATAATTTGTAAAGAAAGATAACCTTCTCGTTATTAGGCGCACATAAAATATATTATTAAGTTAACATCTCATGATAAATACATTTATTATATCAATACTTTCTTTACACGTCTTAATAAGTATTTGTAAGAAAGTATAAAATAAATGTATAAAAGAAAATGAATTTAATCTTACTCACAACAAAATGTAAACACATTTAATCATCTCACTAACACTCCTTTTTTCTCTTTCGTCAGAGCCCACGTTACTCATTGTTATCCAAAACGACTATTAATTATTCTGGCCCACAATGCAAATTAGACGGATACATATGGCTACACCACTACTAGTGTACTTAAGAACATTAAAGATGCACGGTTTGAGTGAGAGATTTGAGCGAACCAGAGTGATGGATTACTTCTTGGATCAAATTTAAAAAAACAAACAAAGCTAGGCCTCAACTTGCCTTGGCAGCAACGAAGTCGCAAACCATTTATCGGCTTATTTGCATCGTAGTAAGAAAACATGAGCTATTGATACAATTATGTCCTTTTAAGATATATATCCCTAATACCACCTTCCCCTCTCTCTCTCTCTCTCCCCCTCTCTCTCTCTCTCTCTATATATATATATATATATTCATTCCTTTCTATGTATCTGTATGTGTATATATTTATGTTATGGTCAATTATCGAAGTCTAGTCACCTTGCGAATTGACCGGCCATTTCTTGATTTCGACACCGAAATCAGCAACAGTACAAAATATATAGTAATTTACCATTTCACTTTTCAATGCCGACTCCCACAATTAATCGTTATGATTGATGAAAGTTTATTTGCTATTGAAATGACAAAACTGCTATAAGTTAAAATATTATCTTTACAGTAAAATAATTCATGTCATGAGCTGTAATAATTTTTTTAGTTACATAATATGATCAGCTCATTTACACTTGCATCGATTCGTTGAACATTTTATTGTGCAGAAGCATCTTGAAAATCCTTGACCTCCACCTAAAGACTGACTTGATGATACCTCTCTTAATTATATATCTTTATCAGGAATTGACTTCAAATTAATGGTTTCATTTATTACCTTTCTAGAAAATTCTACAGTCTAATGTATATATTATAATCATGTTTATAATTAGTTTAAATTATTTCCTGCCTAAGGGAAGAGTGAAAGTTGGGGTTTCTGGTTCACATCCAGTTCCGGGGTATCTCCACTGGAGCGGTTAGATTAGTCTAAGATGGGATTTTGTTTTGTCATACTTTCCAGCACTCAGTGCATCAGCCAAGCCAAGCTGTCGTGGTCAATTCACGCTTTGACTGAATACAAATACAATTTTTCCGCCATCAATATTTCTCGATTTGGCTGGACCAGCTAGCCAATGTGCAAAGAGTCAAGACAATTCGCGAAGTGGCCATTTTCGGCCTTTGGCCACAGAATAATATAAACGAATGCTAGTATTTTCATCTGGAAAGTATTGACTTGAATTTTAAAATTATATTTTTCTTGTTTCCTACTATGGATTGTTGCTTCAACAAACTTTTTTTTTTAATCTAAAGACTGGAATGAAAATTCCTTGTGGCCATTTTTGTGAATAGATCAAATAGCCTTGAGGGAAAAAAATTGTGACAACGTAGGTTTATTTTAAAAATAATCTAAACATCTGTAGTTACTGTTTAAATGTTTTCTCTTTAAAGCGCGCTGAAAATAAACGCAGATACATTAACATGGGAAATGTTATCTCAACTTGCTGTTACTTCACAGTTAGGCAGCGTCCTTAATCACCATTAATAAAAAGTATATGCTATGTAGTACTATTTGATGTTGCGATTACTTGTACTCAAACGGGCCCACGGCTTTATAGAAAGATGTGTTCTAAGCGTTTTCACATCTCCACAGCAAGGTGTAAATTGGGAGATAGAGAGCACTTTACGTTACAATCCACTTCAGCATTGAGAATGTGCGGAAACTCCACCCTAACAAAGATGAAGGAGACGGAACGTTTTATAAAGACTACAATAGAACAAGAAACAAACAAATATAATATCGGTTCAATACATTTTTTATGGAAGGTCTTAAGTAAGTATTGATATGAGAGAAAACACATTTTTGTGCAATTTGAGTTTATTCAGAGATTTATATGTTTGCTAGTGCTATACATTAAAATTTATAGAACATTTTTAATTTTATACAAATGATGTTTGTTCATATTTAAATCTTAAAAATCTTTGAGGGGGAAGATTTTTTTTAATATCATCTGCACGGTTTATAAAAGTGATATTTTATTTTTAAAGCTGAAGAAAATGGTGTAGAACTCAATGGAATATAATTTTTTTTTAGTTAAGAGATGAAAAATGTTCTTTAAAATCAATATTGAAAAAATAGAAAAATAGTTTTAACTAAGAGATGTACATAAACAAAAAAGCCATGTAAGTTTATAATAAATTTACTATTTAAAAAACTAGATAAGTGTTTTTTTAAACCGGTTATAACTACCCTTTCGGTTTATACACATATTTACTAATCATACTTATGTTTTAGAAATTAAGGATATTAAATTAAGAGGAAATGAACTCACATTGGAGTAGGTCAAAAGTGGAAAAAATTTAGAATAAACACTTTCAGTTCACTTGAACAGCATTTAAATCCCGATCTCCCAGTCAACGGCAGTTTAGTCTTAGTATATTGCAGGAGTGACGCCTTAGATAATGCGACCACCGAAGCGGTTATTTGAGTCAATGCTGTACTGTAGTTAAACGTGGAAAAGAAGCATATGTGTTGTGGGTATGTAGAAGCTGAACAGAGAATTATCTAGGCGTATTAAAATAAATAGGTTAGCAGTATGTACAATAGTAGGATTCTGGTAGAAAAAACAGTTTTAGAAAATACAAACAGTTTCTTAGGATCAACATTAATCTTTTTATTTAGTTATGAATGTTGTTTATTTTATATGTAGCGATAATATTTATCAAAAGTTAGAAATGCAAATCACACTACTTGAAGAATGAATATATGAAAGCAGTTTATCTAACGACTGATGAGACTGTAAATTTGTTTTGATACCCTAGATTTGGAAATTAGCGGTGCTATAATTAAACGTCAATGTATTTATTTCCTGGATCATTTTATGAAGATGTTAGTTTTATGTGAGTAGAATTCATATATGTAATTCCAAAAAATTAATCTTTATTCTAATTCGTACACATTTTTGTGGGCATATGGACTCATCTAGTCAGTTTTTCCAGTGACAGGAAGGTCATGGTTTTAATTCCGGTCTAGCACACCGATAATTTGTTTTAATAGGATTTTTCCAATCTCCCTCCATGTAAATGTGAGAACATTTACACTCAATTCTACCTGATATATTATGGATATCCCAAAAGAGTAACAGTACATGCTTAAAAAAAATGAAAATTTTACAATTTTGCTTTAATTAAACCGCAAATAAACAGTTATTTGTATCCAAATAAGGTAAACGTGTACTTCAATTTAAAAAAACTCGTTTCCCTTTTGATTTTTATTAACTGACATAATTCAATAAACAAAAATCTGGCTTTAAGATTAATAATATGAATGAAAACATATTAAAAAAATTGTTTAGCATTTTAAGCATTTTAAGAGGAGGTTCATTTGATAATACAATTGAATTTTTTTCGCTCCTAAGACGTTCTTTATGCCACCATAAAAAAAAAGAACTCGAGGGCCATCTAGTGAGCTTTAATTTACATATTTTAATGAAAGTAAAACACAATTAAAACCGGAGTTTTTTTACATTAAATTTTCTTCAAATACTTTCACCGTCATCTCGCCAAAACAAATGTTTTGGTTGATACAGTACGTTCCAAAATAAAATGACATGTACAATTATAGCACAGCTAATTTCCAAATCTAGGGTATCAAAACAAATATACAGTCTCATCAGTCGTTAGATAAACTGCTTTCATATATTCATTCTTCAAGTAGTGTGATTTGCATTTCTAACTTTTGTCACACAATTTAATAGTAATATATTTAACCTATGGAAAAACAAGATATTCTACAAAGGATCCTGTTTGGATCATAGAACAAAAGTAATAATGTATGAGGCCTAGCCCATAGTAACACATCTCTACACACACACATTAAATATGCATCATTTTGTATATTTTCGAAAGAAAATGAACATTGGTGCAATTATTTTAACTGTAAACAGAGAAAGAACATTTAAGATTTTTAAATCCGTTTATGATAGTAAATAAATTTGCCAAATACTATTGTGCTTGTCGTAGAAGGTTTGAGTTTCATTGTTGCCTTATCTTCTGAGATACTAGAATTTGAAACCCGCTGGAATATATGTTCTTCCTAAACACATATATTATTTAATTAAGCGACTTACAAAATTGATTAATTGTGGAACAAAAACAACACCCAACCCTTCAAGAGATAATTCATCAATGATATATTTTATAACAATAATCGAACTCTGGTACCCTTAACTCAATAAATATCTGCCCTTACCAGCTTAGTTGAATCGTCAGATCAAACGTATTTTTTTCCAACTGTTAAATTAATCCAATTTACTAGTTGAAATTTTCTATGGTTTTAAAAATTAACAACTATAAACAAATATACACATATATTTACAAATGTATTTTTTTTATATATAGATTTTATTGATAGAACAGATATATAATTACATATATTTGTGAACTATAGAAGTAACATTCATTCAAAAAAACAAACCCCTTCCACTAACTTGTAATCCACTTATGTGATCACATGACTCAAGGCGTCACCCTCACAATAGACTGGATTACCATTAACGGCGAGATGGAGTTCATGGAGTGTACTAAGGGTGTGTTTTATAAGATTATTTTATACTCTCCTTCTAGGGAAATGTGGTCACGTTTACTTTAAATTTTAACTTGCTCATCCCAAGCATATTAGTTTAGATACGACCCGCCTCGGTGGCATAGTTGGCTAACGCGCTAGTCGTGCTGAGCTCGACTGCTGAGGACGGGGAGATCAAGGTTCGAGTCTCGGTCGGGTGAACTGAGGTTGTTTTTTTCCTAAATGGTTTTCCACTCTCCCTCCACGCAAATACGGGCTCACTTCCTCTAATTCAACCTTCCCAATTCCTAATTCATTAGCGTAATTAGTACTTCAAGCGTATAACCCTAACGGGTAATAAGACGTGGTGCTAATATTATTTATATTAGTTTAGATACGGGAATAGCTCAACGGGGTGTTAAGACAAGATGCCAAAATATAAAATACAATATAACTAGCCAAATGAAATAGCGAGAAAAAGGTTTATTTATTTCGGGGCACTCAAAATTTAGTAACTGGAACTGTATTTACCTCTTTAGTAAACTCGGTCCCGATACTTAATTGAACCCTCTACGATTTAGAGCTACGCCGTGACTTACTACTCACCTCCATAACGAATTATCTCCAGGAGATTTAAACTAACACTGTACCTCCCAGGATGTGATACTGTGCGCCCTAGATAATTTGCTTACTACACGCGCGTTTGTAGTGTTTATGGGAGATTTAAACTTTAATACAACCTAGAGAATCTTAGTACAAAACTTTTACGACAACAACAAAATTGCAAAATGAAACGACCTAATACTTTTATTCAAACAATAACACAGATACCCATTTCGGTGGCTGCATGGGTTAAGACACTACACTCGCAGTAGACTAGACTGCCGATGACCGAAAGATCAAAGTTCGAATCTCAGTCGGGCTTACTGAGGGTGTTTTTTTTTTTCTAAATGGGTTTACACTCTCCCTCGACGCAAAAATCGGGTACTCTGCCTATAAATATAGCCTTCCTAATCTATAAAACCATCAGCGTAATTTGTACATAGGAGTATAGCCCAAACGAGTAGTAAGATGTGGTGATAAAAAAAACAAGCCCCGAGTCCTCTTATATGTCTTCTTTTATTTCCCCGCCTCTTTAGTACCTATTCAGGTTATATGCATTTTGCATAAGCAATGAATACGCTAATGAGCTAGGGACGAGAAAGGTTGAAATTAAAGGACGTGTACTCGCATTAATGTGAAGTGAGAGTAGGAAACCATTTTGAAAAAAATATACACCCTCAGTAGACCCAACCGGGATCGGAACTCCGATCTTCCTGTCATCGGTAATCTAGCCCAGCACAAGATTGACGCATTAGACCATACGGCCACCGAAGAAGGTGTAGGCACATTATTATTTAAACTATTAGACGAGGGTTGAGAACGGCAGAATTTTAAGTATGTGTACCAACATTTGCGTTGAGGGAGAAGAGGAAACCATTAAGGAAAAAATCATCGTAATTAGACCCCAGTTTTGATTTGATCCCCGTTCTTTCCTTCGTTGGAAAATCAAACTAAATTATTAGATTTAAATTAAGACCATGTGCCCACCGATGTGGTTTATGTATTTGCTAATTTTTCTCATGGGTATATTTCTCACAAAATGCACAGCCAACTCTTTTACATAAATCATACCAACTCCATGAGGTACCAAACATATTTAAAATATGGTTTCTAAACGATTACAAGCTCACAAGATGTTGCAGCCAACACTCGACCTCATGAGGTTTGAATTATTCAATTAGTTTAAGGTGAGAGTGTAATATCGCGAGAAAAGGACAATGTTTTTTCAGTTTTTATGGCAAAACATTTTATTGTCCAAATAAATACAATATTGATACATTACAAACATAGAGTTTAATTTTCTTCACACGTTGTCATCAGTTCCTTAATATCTGCCATGTGCATGGTGGCATTATCTAACCATTTTTTAAATCAAGAGAAAATGTCATTAAATTCTAGAACACCCTTGTCAGATATTCCAGAAATTTTGAGGTCGCCGTGTGAAGAAAATTAGATTCTACTTTTGTAGCAGAGCAATATTTTATTTATTTTGACCGAAAGAATATTTTGTCATAAAAACTGCAAAAAAAAAAAACATTGGCTTTACCCAGTGCACCCTTCCATTCCACCTTGACGCAGTGTTTCCCAAATCATGGTACGTTCAAGTCAGAGATTTATTAATCATACACTACTTTTTACACTGTTAAATCTACTGTTTCGTGGGTACCTATAATCCATGGCGCAGCGCAACCTCAGGTTGTAGATTGAAGATACGGCCTTCAAATATAAAGTGTATCTACAGCTATATTGAATAAGCATTATTATTATTATTATTATTATTATTATTATTATTATTATTAGCACCGCGTCTTACTACCCATTCGGGTTATACGCACTTACGCTAAAGTGTAATGGTAGGGTGATTATGAGATGAAATGAAGGACCTACAGTTTAACGTGGAATCCGAACCACGGTGGAGGCCTGGCATTCCCCACATTCACAAGATGTCTTGTCAGAGGTGAAGGAGGGTTTGGTAATCAGATAAATCTTTGCCGGGACCAAGGATTGAACCCCGGCCGCCAGCATAGAAGTCTGACACCTTACCCCTAGACCACCACCACAGGTCACTTGAATAAGCAGTCGTGGACTGCCATTAGGGGTGGTCCTCTAGTTTGGGGGTTGTACATGTGCGTGATGAGCTTTAGCCGTAAAAAAATAATCCATCAAGAAAATCCCAAACTAGCTCAAGATAGACGTCGTACTTTTGTAAATGCAAACATTAAATTTCGAGTTCCTAATGCCATAAGGCAGTGGTTCTCAAACTTTGTTTTCACATACTACTCATGTGTATTACGAATCAGTCGCGGACCACATAACTATTAAAAATTTCATTAGGATAGAGCTATGGCTAGGAATTATTATTATTATTTGGGATCATTATTATTAACTCAGCGCCATCTACGATTGGCTGTCTGTTATATTTATTATTTATTCAGTGATTAATTTGTCTTAATTCCTATTGGTTGAGATTACGTCTTTCGATTTCATTCTAGACAGACTATTTTGTATTAAGTGAAAGTGTATATATGAGTATGCTTGCGAATGTGTAGCAACTAGTCCAACTAGAGTGTTTGTTGGTTGTGGACGAGCCATTGGCGTTTCTAACATAAATAAGTTCCTCAAATTGAAGGGAAAATGTAAGTATTGTCGTGTCTGCTTACGTACCACCAGTGGTATGCGTACCACAGTTTGAGAATCATTGCCATATAGTGAGTGAGTGAGTAAGTAACTATATTTACTAAACAAATCAGTGCAAATTTGGACGTGATTTCACGGACTTTAGGATTGCTACTATTTTCTTACTACCAAACTCAATGTATTTTCCAGAAGGAATTCTCATTTTCACAGCCATCTTATGTTAAAGAAAAAAGTAGTAACACTTAATTTGTCATCATATTGACTAATTGTGAGTTCATTTAACTTATGTTTGAAACAGGATGGTTTAAGATTAATTGGAAAATATCTCTCTGGTCGCTTCACATACCTTGTCAAAAACATAATAAGGCATGTTTGAATAAGCGTGCTTAGTTCTTCAGTTCACTTTTTCGTCAATCTAAAAGTTAACTATTTTAAGCTTTAAGTTTAATGTCCTAAATTAACAAAAATTTCAGTATTTTCACAAGATTTCGCAAAATTCCCTGTATTTTACCGGCTCTTCTAGTTTTACAAGTGCATGGCAACCCTAGTTTATAAAACCTTTCTCTACCTCTGCGATGGATTTGCTTAGCTCACCATGAGAGCTTTATTAAAACTTGAAAACAATTGTTTATACTTTACAAGATAGCGGATATTTGCCTCTTTTTTTTTTGTGAAAAGTAGTATGGAGTGGTAGGTTAGGTTGTGCCCCCAAAATTGAAGAAAGTTTAGGAAACACGGGGCTAACACTTTGATGTAAGTTTGGTAAGAACTTAACTCTACAAAGATAAAAGAAAGTTTGCGGGAAGGATAGTTTAAGGTAAAGTATAAGGAACGTAAGAAAACGTCACAGTTTTTTTTTAGTTTTCATGTAAAAACTCTTTTTCTCCAAAATAAATAACACATTGCTCAAGTAGAAACATACAGTTTAATTTTCATCAATTGCTGATATCAACAGTAAGTTGTTGAATATCTGTTATAAGAAAAGCGGCATTGGATGAAAAACTTTTTTAATGAAAAGAAAAGTTATGATTAAATTCCAGGACACTCTTGAAAGATATCCAAGAACCGTTTATATTACCAAGATAAAAAAAAATTACTTTATGTTTCTACTGGTGAATTATTTGATTTCTTTTGACCAATTAAATGTGTTGTTATAAAAAAATAGCTACAAAAACATTGTACTTAGCTTGCATTCCCTACACTCCTACCTTGAAGGAACTTCACCAACACTCTTTATAATTGTGAGATGAAATAAAGAAAGGAGCCAGTCTCTCGAGTCAGAACTACTTGCGGTCAGACCTTCCTTTCGGTTAAACTTTATCTGTAAGTGATAGTCACCACAATTCAAATCCTAAGATCATTCAGTCATCGTTGCTGGCATGTTTTCGTTATACTCCGAATCAATTGTCCAGCGGAAGCTCTGATATATTCATTCTCAATTTTTTGGTTTGACATATGGTACGAGTGTTAGTTTATTATTTCAAAATAACTAGGGTCACTTAGTCTATTTGTGTGACACGAGTAGAAATGAGTGATTGTTGGATAAAGGGTTAGTGAACATTTTTTTTCTTTTTCTTTTGAGGGCTCTTGTGGGGAAGATATTGAGAATTACTGTCCACTCCACTGTGCATATATTTTAATAACTACTTGTCGAGTTGTATGGTTTTTGTTTTTCTACTAATAATTGAGGCCAGTGACCAAATTGTCCGGGGCGTACCTTCTGTCCACGCGAGTCCTTGTAGACGACCCAATGGTTGAGCTGCCGTCTCCAGTACTCGACAAGGTATGACTCAGCGTACTCCTGACCTTGACCATTCCCGAACCTTCCCTGGGTCTCTGTCCAGGTGATGAGATGTGATCTGATGAGGTCAACCTCCAGGTACTCGTGGATATCACTGCTGATCTGAGCTTTCGGGCACCATGCTCCACCATTCTTCTCCTGACGGATCCTGCACAATAGAATCAAGGTGCTACTTCAGACTAGATAGACGTTATTTCATACAAACTTGGTGCTCTTAAAGACTAAAAATGTACTATTTCAGGATGGTTAGATTCTATTTCAAACTAAATAAACACAATTTCCGAACAGATAGTTTTCGTTTTACAGAATAAATGTGCACTATTACAGAACGATTAGATCCTATTTCAAACTAAATAAACACAATTTCCGAACAGATAGTTTTCGTTTTACAGAATAAATGTGCACTATTACAGAACGATTAGATCCTATTTCAAACTAAATAAACACAATTTCCGAACAGATAGTTTTCGTTTTACAGAATAAATGTGCACTATTTCAGAACGATTAGATCCTATTTCAAACTAAATAAACACAATTTCCGAACAGATAGTTTTCGTTTTACAGAATAAATGTGCACTATTTCAGAACGATTAGATCCTATTTCAAACTAAATAAACACAATTTCCGAACAGATAGTTTTCGTTTTTCAGAATAAATGTGCACTATTTCAGAACGATTAGATCCTATTTCAAACTAAATAAACACAATTTCCGAACAGATAGTTTTCGTTTTACAGAATAAATGTGCACTATTTCAGAACGATTAGATCCTATTTCAAACTAAATAAACACAATTTCCGAACAGATAGTTTTCGTTTTACAGAATAAATGTGCACTATTTCAGAACGATTAGATACTATTTCAAACTAAATAAACACAATTTCCGAACAGATAGTTTTCGTTTTACAGAATAAATGTGCACTATTTCAGAACGATTAGATCCTATTTCAAACTAAATAAACACAATTTCCGAACAGATAGTTTTCGTTTTACAGAATAAATGTGCACTATTTCAGAACGATTAGATCCTATTTCAAACTAAATAAACACAATTTCCGAACAGATAGTTTTCGTTTTACAGAATAAATGTGCACTATTTCAGAACGATTAGATCCTATTTCAAACTAAATAAACACAATTTCCGAACAGATAGTTTTCGTTTTACAGAATAAATGTGCACTATTTCAGAACGATTAGATCCTATTTCAAACTAAATAAACACAATTTCCGAACAGATAGTTTTCGTTTTTCAGAATAAATGTGCACTATTTCAGAACGATTAGATCCTATTTCAAACTAAATAAACACAATTTCCGAACAGATAGTTTTCGTTTTACAGACTAAATGTTCACTATTTCAGAACGATTAGATCCTATTTCAAACTAAATAAACACAATTTCCGAACAGATAGTTTTCGTTTTACAGAATAAATGTGCACTATTTCAGAACGATTAGATCTTATTTCAAACTAAATAAACAATTTCCGAACAGATAGTTTTCGTTTTACAGAATAAATGTGCACTATTTCAGAACGATTAGATCCTATTTCAAACTAAATAAACACAATTTCCGAACAGATAGTTTTCGTTTTTCAGAATAAATGTGCACTATTTCAGAACGATTAGATCCTATTTCAAACTAAATAAACACAATTTCCGAACAGATAGTTTTCGTTTTACAGAATAAATGTGCACTATTTCAGAACGATTAGATCCTATTTCAAACTAAATAAACACAATTTCCGAACAGATAGTTTTCGTTTTACAGAATAAATGTGCACTATTTCAGAACGATTAGATACTATTTCAAACTAAATAAACACAATTTCCGAACAGATAGTTTTCGTTTTACAGAATAAATGTGCACTATTTCAGAACGATTAGATCCTATTTCAAACTAAATAAACACAATTTCCGAACAGATAGTTTTCGTTTTACAGAATAAATGTGCACTATTTCAGAACGATTAGATCCTATTTCAAACTAAATAAACACAATTTCCGAACAGATAGTTTTCGTTTTACAGAATAAATGTGCACTATTTCAGAACGATTAGATCCTATTTCAAACTAAATAAACACAATTTCCGAACAGATAGTTTTCGTTTTACAGAATAAATGTGCACTATTTCAGAACGATTAGATACTATTTCAAACTAAATAAACACAATTTCCGAACAGATAGTTTTCGTTTTACAGAATAAATGTGCACTATTTCAGAACGATTAGATCCTATTTCAAACTAAATAAACACAATTTCCGAACAGATAGTTTTCGTTTTACAGAATAAATGTGCACTATTTCAGAACGATTAGATACTATTTCAAACTAAATAAACACAATTTCCGAACAGATAGTTTTCGTTTTACAGAATAAATGTGCACTATTTCAGAACGATTAGATCATATTTCAAACTAAATAGAAAATATTTCCATAAATATAGGTGGTTTTACAGAATAAATATGCACTATTTCAAAACGATTAGATCCTTTTTCAAACTAAATAAACACAATTTCCGAACAGATAGTTTTCGTTTTACAGAATAAATGTGCACTATTTCAGAACGATTAGATCCTATTTCAAACTAAATAAACACAATTTCCGAACAGATAGTTTTCGTTTTACAGAATAAATGTGCACTATTTCAAAACGATTAGATCATATTTCAAACTAAATAGAAAATATTTCCATAAATATAGGTGGTTTTACAGAATAAATATGCACTATTTCAGAACGATTAGATCATATTTCAAACTAAATAGAAAATATTTCCATAAATATAGGTGGTTTTACAGAATAAATATGCACTATTTCAGATAGGCGAACTCCTCTTTCAGACTAAATAATCACAATTTCATATAAACTAGGTCCTTTTACAGATTAGATATGCACTATTTCACATAGAACAGGCACTATTTCAAAATAAATAGGTACTATTTTATACAAACTAGGGCCTTATTCAGACTAAATAGTTGCATTTCAGACAAGTTAGTCCTCTTATATAATAAATAGGCACTATTTCAGACAGATAAGATGATGTTTCAGACAAAACAGGCAATATTTCAGACAGGATAGGTGCTCTTTCAGACAAAATAGTCACTATTTCACGCATACAAGACCTTTTAAAGACATTATTTAAGACAGACGAGGTGCTATTTGGGACTGGATAGTTCCTAACTCACATAAAGGACAAAACGTTCTTAAATAATAAATAGGCGAGATTTAGACAAATGTATAGTTTATTTCAACTATATATGCGCTAATTTTAACCAAATCAGGAGATTTTTCAGCCTATATAAGTGCTATTTTAAACAAACTAGGCGTTTCTCAGACAAAATAAAAGCTTTTTTTTTTACCTAAAAACGGCGTCCCCTTTTTTAGACAATTAAGACCTGTCTCAAGTCTCAACAACATATGATTTAAGTACACTTTAATACCGGTATGGGTTATCAGATAATTCAGAGGTCTCTTCAGAGGTTATAAGGTGAGAAAGTTTTATTTGAAGGAAAATACAACCACTTTCACCTGGAAAAAGAATGGAAATCACTTTGTGTGGATACACTCTTTCTCCGCGGGGCCCTTTCCTCTCGTGTTGGAGGGGGTTTTTTTTTAGCCTCACGTCTTACTACCCGTTCGTATTACATGCTTATGTACTAATAACGCAAATGGTTTGAAGGATTATAGAGTTTATATTTATAGAAGTGTATCCGCATTTGCGTGTAAGGAGAGTTGAAAATAATTTTTTTGAAAAACCACCCTCAGTACAACAAACCTAGATTCGAGCCTCGATCTCCCAGTCATTGGAATTCTAATCTACTGCGAGAGTAGCACGTTAGACCACGAGACCACCAAAATGGTGTGTTGGACTTAAATCTACCATAGCGCCTCCTACACTCTTCGATATATAACTACTCTTTTTTATCACTGCTTTCTTCTATTTTTTTAAGGCTATACTCATATGTACTAAATATGTTAATGTGTTAGCGATGATAAAGGTGGAATTTATAGGAAATGTGCCCGTATTTTCGTGGAGGTAGAGATAAAAACCACTCTCAGTACACCCGACCTAGATTCGAACCTCGATGCCCCCATCATCGGCAGACCAGTATATTGGTCCACTTGCTTGCTGATTTTTATTTGGCCCACAATATATTAAGTAAACAAACGATTGGGTTCATTAAAGTAGACTAATAACTAATATTACTACATGAGAAATATTAAGTTGAAATTTATGCCTGATATTTTTTCCAAAGCCAATTTATTTTAAAAACCATACGGCCCACTATATAAAAAAGCTTGGCACCTCCTGCCTTAAACAATGTGACCACCATAGGATGTCTCTACAATATTGAAACTTTCAGATTAGTGAAAAGAGATCATGTCTAAGTAGAATTGTCATTTCTAAAATACAAATAAAATAGCTTTTGTTTTAAACTTAAAACAGAATATATATTTATTTTTACACCTTAAATAAAATTGTGTAAAAAAACTAAATAAAGATAGATATATAAATCAACTTATATTCTAGTTCTATAATTATTTTCTGACAGAATATTAGTATGTTACTACGTATTCATATTGTTCTATAACTTGTTTAATTTAATATTGCATTTTGTAAATTCCAAGTAACTCTTCAAACGGGGAGGAAGGTAATTTGTATGTTATGACCTAAATTATCTCTCTGCCTCAAGGATTCTTAAACTTGGGTAATTAACCCTAAAGGAGTCCATGTATAGAATTTAGGGGGTTCGTAAATGTGTGAGAACAACCGCCTGAGATGTTTTAATAAATAAAGTTTAAAATTTAAATTGCCTATCTTTAAATGTAAATAATAAATACGGATATACACACTACAATAATGTTGGTTTAAATATTTTAGTAAATTTATTGTGTTTCAATATTAATAGTTTATTTTGTAATTATGTGTATTTTATGAATTTAAAAAAAAATCTTGTTTAAGAACTCCATAGGCCTTAACAAACTTACAAAGTCTCTCTTAGCACCACCGAAAAGGTTAGGTAGTAATCCTTGCTCTATGATAAAATTATTGTATTTCTCTTTATATTTTTGGGAATAGTCACTCCAAAATCCCTGCTGGGAGCTGGATATGGTAGTTGTCATTTAAATGTTGGCTACATAATGCATATAATAATCATATGTTTTATATTAGTTTTATAGAATAATGTCAATAAACTAAATGTATATTACAAAACTTGAAAGCAAAAAGTTAATTTTTAGAAAAAGTCACTATCTATGTGGATATGAGGTTGTGCATTATTGCCTAATTTTACATTTTTACTTTTTTTAGCAACACAATTAACATATTTTTATTCAATTTATTTATATTTAAAATAGCAATAATTTATTAAACCAATCAGGGACAATATATATGACAATATTAGTCCAGCAGATATGTCTTCATAAGGGGACGAATGGTCACCTTGTTCTAAAGTTACGTCCTTGTTGTTCTCGGCTCATATACGTGAACAATATCAACACAAAGGCGAGTGTTCACATAGATTCAACCTTGTGCACCCAACCGCCTAAAACTGAAGGACGTCTCATTACGACCCTTAATAGTCATAGATAGAAACAAACAAGCCATATAATTACATGACTACAACAAGTATTTGTAGTCTACAGGTTGGTTACTGAAAGGTCTGTCGGAGGTATGGGAAATGGGATCTGTTCGGGATAAATAGGTGAACGGTGAGGCGTGGAATCTCATTCAGGTGGTATGGTGAGGTGGAAAGGGAGTAAGGGGGCGGGTTCTCACTACAATAACATGCCGGAGGGCTTCACCATAATTCTGATGAACTCATCAACACGTTATAGTCACGTAACACCTAGACCCAATGTCATCAGTATTGTGAAATCCACACTACCTGTGGCTCTAGTAGTCTTTCTGCCCATTATAGCATAGTTTCAAAGGAAATATATTTATTCTTAAATTGCAGCTTGTAAATATTTACACGGTTGGTTGTTTTCTGATGAAAGCAACACTTGTTAAAACTGAAACTTTGGATATAATGTATCATGTACACCACGTTTACCCTGAGTGATTACACCATGGCAGTCGCTTATGAAATCTGCTTCGGTGGCCACATGGTCTAACGTGCTATTCTCGCAGTAGACTAGACTGCCGATAACGGGGGGCTGATGTTCTAATCTCAGTCGAGTGTACTGAGGGTGGTTTTTCCAAAATGGTTTCCCATACTAACTTGATGCAAATGCTGGTATTCTTACTTTAAATACAACCTCCCTAATCCCTACACCCATTAACGAAATTAGTACATAGACGTATAGCTCAAACAAGTAGTAAGACGCGGCGTTAAAAAAAAAAAGCTTTTAAACTACACCATGGTATCGATCAAAGTAAGACTATTTTACAGCGTAAATGAAGTGTGTGCATAACATGATTTTAGAAATATGGTACCTAAATTTATGGTCTAACAGTCTAAACGTCAATCTTATCAAGTCTAGTTTGCAGGTGACCGGAAAGCCATATTTTGGATCCAAGTCTGGTGTAATGAGTTTGGTTTTCTTAGAGGGCTTAACCCTCTCCTTTTCCACAAATGAGGTTATGTTTAATATAACGTCAACCTTCATCATACTTACCCTGATAGTGAAATTATATGTGGATACCCATAATGGGCACTAACAATCAGTGGGAAAACAAAATTGTGAAGTTATGGCTTAAACTGTCAATGCAAATTTAAATAAACATCAAAGAAATTAAAACATAGCGTTTCTTGAAGAAACCTTACACACTCTCTGAGCTTGTTGTCACTATTTTAATGTGCTTGTCTCCAAAAATGAATTTGTAAGCCTCGTCTTTTAAGACAACAGCTAACGATCTCCAAGAAGAACTCAACCAAAGCAATCTATCCCCGATTCCTTTCCACAACATTTTGAAATATGTTCATATTCCCATGATATTAAAGAAATTCCTTCTGGTGGAAGTAATGCAGATTATTCTGCAAACATTTAATAAGACTAAGATATATATATATATGTTCCTACTCTTCATCCACTTCTCTGTCTCCAAAGTCTTATTTCTTTAATGTTTCCTTCAGATGTAATACCATCACAAATCTTCCTTGCTCACTGGAAGGTTTTAAATTAAGACAACTTTCCTTGAAAAATACTCAAAATGGCAGAAGGTACTGGTTATGCTGTATTATTAAATGTGCACTTGTGCACGGCTAAATATATCTTACTAAGATCTAAGTCTTTGTTTACTCCTTTTCTTATTTTTATCCTTCTTATCAACACCGTTTTTGTTTAGTTTTAGTTTTTTTTTTATGAATTTCACTTCGCTAACAATGTCCTTTATCTTTACTGTCATGAACACAATTTTGAGGCAGTTGTAATTCGTATACGTAGTATTTTCAACAATATTGTGAGAATCCTCTTCATTATATTTGTTATTTAAAATATTTAAATCATATTAAGACAAATGGCTCCAAAGTGTATATCTAAACTTTTTACAACACTAATATTGAAATTACTATTTAAATATGATATTAAAACTAAATACTGAATATAAGAAAATGCTTGAAAGCGAGCAATTATTATAATATAAGCAAATGTGAGATATGATTTAATTCTATAATGCGTTTTGTCACGACGGTATGTATTTCATATTTATACAGTTTTAAAAACGATAAATTTAGTAAATGGTTGAAAAAAATTAAATCTACAACATATTTATTAGATAAAATAGGTGTTTGATCTACTTACGATATAGTATTTTCTTTGTCACACATATACCGATAGAATTAATAGGATTTAGGCTAGAACGTAGGAATAAAAATCAAATTTCAATAACCCGCTAGCAAAAATAGATTCACAATCATCTTTCATAGTTAGGCCGCATTTTTAGTACATTATTAAAATTATTATTATTATTATTTTATAGAATTTTAAAATATCTAAGACGTGGACTACAAGGATAGAGGTGGCAGCTAGTTTTTTTTGTTTAGTGTTAATGGGGAGATCAGGGTTCATCCTGGCCAATTATAATAAGTGTTGTTTTTTTATTAATGGTGTTCCACTTTTACTCTATGCAGATGCTAGTAGCTTTTTCTAAAACATATATTTTTCATCCCCACCTGATTAGTGTAAATATATGGGTAGCCTAAACAAGTAATAACTTGAGAAGCAAAAATAAATAATAAAACACTTTATAGTGTAGGTACATCATATCGCTCACCCCCTGTTCATCTAATGACCATACGAGGAATAAATCCATTCCTAAAGGGTCTTGAAAAACCCCTTAATCATTAACCATCACTGAATTATACCAGGGCCCAGATACACTTTATTAGAAAGATAGAATGTAGATATAAGGATATGCTGGCTTTTTTTTAAAACACTGGTCCTAATTCTTGTTCAGTATATACTGATATGTGATAATTACTCTAATGGTGTAGGGATTAAGAAGGAAGTATTTGATAGGAAATGTACCTGGATTTGAGTTGAAGGAGGGTGGAAAAACATTTTAGGTGACACCACCCTCAGTTAGACCCGACTGAGATTCAAACCTCAATCTCTCCGTCATCAGCAGGTCAGTCTAACACCAGAAAGACGCTTGAACATTCGACCAATGAAGCGGGATTTTTGTTAATTAAATATTATCATAGACACCGATGGTTATAACTGGTATTTGAATCAGGCTTTGAAAGCATCAACAAAGGCTAGGTAGTGTTCAATTTTCATTTTAAAAAAAGGCCTTATTTTGAAGTTAGAAAATCTGAAAGATTTACTTTCACATATTCAAAGTTAAGGTAATATTAACTGTAACTGCCACTCTTTAAAGGTGTTACCAACATATGTAAAATAACCCTAAAATAATAAATATATAGTCCAGCACAATAGCTCAGTATGTAGCGTGTTTATCCACAGAGATAAGGGACCTGGGTTCAAATCCCGGCATGTTCGAAAAATCAAACAAATGTGTGTTTCCCATTTCCCAGTGATGAAATAACTGCCGGGGCTTTTTGTTGTGTCTGATCTAGATTCGAATTAATTCATAGGTCGTATACTGATATAATCATCGGTTCAGAAAGTGCACGTTTATACCTCTAATATATGAAATAAAATTAAACTTATGAATATTAACTTAAACTGTCACTGCATAAACTTCGAACAAAGAATGGTGTGGTGAAAAAATAAATCGCCAATGTTTATAAATATTACCTTTAAAATAATGCTTGTGAAAACGTCAATTTTTGCCAATAAATAAATAATATGTGTATTTTCTAAAAGACCCTTCAATTTAAAATCGTACTATTTATATAATTTTTTTCACACTTCTATTTGATTTTTCTTAGTCCACAAGTTACAAAAGTTGGTCTTGTATTCCTCTGCCTCGAACATATGCTTACGCAATTTAAAAATTAAATTATTTGATGCCATTAGTCAAAGTTTCGTGACCCAGGTCTATTTTTGAAGCATTTGAATACAAAACAGCTGTTTGGCTATATTCAAACCCTTGATCAGGCAAAAAATTAGCGTGAACTATCTATAGAATGACTTGGTTTCAATTAGAAATAATGGGAATCTGTAAGAGTAGATCAAATAAAAAAAAAAGTGTTTTCAGGATAATGAGAAAATAATATTTGTCCAAAATGTTTTCAAAACCCGTAGGTTTTGATATTTTCTGACAGATTACATCACCGTTATGAACCCAAAAGATTATCTTTACAACGAATATCTCTTCCCTCCTTTAAGCAGTTCTGTATTCAGAAATAAGGGAGAGTTGCGCACCAAGCTAACTAGTTTGGTAGTTAACATACTCTCTCAAGCGGAAAATTAAGGCTAATGAAACTAAACATGCTTTGTTGAGGAAGCTTCATGCGTTGTTTAGCATCGGCCGACAGCAAGGAAGCCAACCTCCCGTCTCGTCCAAAGTATGCTGTGAGTCTCGCTTAAAAGTTTCAACTTGAAAGAAAAACTTATCTCTTTTTCTGGCTTGCCAACGCTTCCAGACAAAACTTTGGAACGGTTAAAGGAAGCATTCCTTTAACTATCCAACCTCACCAACATCTCGCAAGATTTCTGATTCGCTTTGGAAAAAGTTTATCTTCTCGCGAGAGTCAGTGGAAGCGAGAAAGAAAGTGTTGGCTTTCAACTTAATTCTTCTTCTCCACATATTTTTACTCTTTAAACCTTCCCACCCCACTTCTTATATTCCTCTCACACTTATGTTTCTCTCTCTTCGGCGGTAAAATCGAACTAAATTTACCATCACTCTGGCTTCACTCATGATGTATTCACCTAGATTGGCATCACAGGGTAATCAGGTTTTCCATTCGTGTTTCTTACATAAAGCTTGTTTAACCAAGATGCGCTAGAAAATGGACGACTCGACTTTCTGGATGGGTTTTTTTAGATATAAAAATATAATCTTTAATTATTAGCGTGTCATGGTGTGTTGCCAGGCTAGGCATAGATTTTTAAATTGTACCAGTGATGTTTTATCACAGAGTTGGTTTCCATTTGACCAATTATGCAAAGGCTCAGCACTACATACCTCACATAGGAGCTCACCAACGAGTGTATAATTCATACAACATCACACTCCAATGTCCCTAATTTATATTATTATTATTCACATCAATGAGCATTAACGACTGCACAACCAGAATTAGTTATATATCATAAAATTATTAATAAAACACTATCAATTAACATTTTATAAACCATGAATTATCAAACGTGTATAATTTTTGTCCTTGCTTAATATATTAAATCAACAAAATTATGGTCTCCAAAATAAAACCATTGTCTTAAATATGATGAAATAATAATCGAATCAAAGTTTGTTTTATGATCTTCGCGTTTAACGCCCCATCTGAGATATCCCCATAGTTACACAAGTGAGGTAAAGATGAGGCAGGTACAATTTTAGAGTACATGCATCATTTGTTTGGACAGAGAGTGGGAAGTCATTTAGAAAAAAACACACACACACAAATCTGCTCGGCCAGTCAAATTGTGGTTTACTATTCACCAGAAAATAAGAATAAACGTTGATGCTGTTACTCCCAGTGCAGGCAAATTGTGTGTTCAACATAGCTTACAAGGCTTCCGGGTAGTTGGTATAATGTAAAGAATGAGGTGGGAATGATAATGGTTGAATATTCGATAAAGTTACTCATAAAGAGAGAGTGGGAAGCCATATAGTAAATAAACAAATCATGCAGTACCCCCTACTGTTATTCGAACCCTGACCTCCTAGGCACCAGAGAACTTGGTTGAACAAGGGCCTTTTCTCATGTCTCTACTGGAGCGGGTAGTTTCAACTTAATACGCACACCTAGCATCAATCAGTCAAACTCGGTGGTTTTCGGGTAAAGAGCTCGCCTCAGGGCCCGATGTTCATGGGTTCAAACCCAGCTGAAGATTTTCCTTAAAAATATTAAAATATGTAGCACAACTTCCTTCGGAGTGGAAGCCGTAATTCCCATATCAATTGTGGTATGTAAAATATCCCTGGAAGGTATGTGAAAAAAACTTTACGGCCAAATTTGTAGGCTCTTTCTCGTTCGCTCATAGAAATCTAATGTGAAAAGAAATCGCGAACCATCACACTTTATGAACTTCCATATTACATGTGCTTTTACCAGATGGTGCGGGCAGCATTAGCTAGCCGAAGGATTGAGTGTGCCCAGCTCTAGATTGATGGTAAACGCATACAATTAGCCTTTGGGTTGATGCCTATTCAATCATCAATCAACGTCAATCAGTACGTAGGCTATTGGCACAAACGGCAACTATTTTTGGGGAGAGGCCAGTAATCCCACGGTTCAAATGTTGTTTGACGGTGGTCCAGCAGTCCGCCGTAGCGTGGTGGAGCGCGCGGAACGCATTGTTGTGAAATACCTCTGCCACATTTTACCCTTCTCTGGCTCATCCCCGTCAAATTCCCCCCTTTCCCCAGTCCTTCCTTTTCGTTACATCCTGGAATGTTGTTTACACCTACAACGCTCTCTAGGCCAATATATGTGACGTCATTTCGGAAGTTGATGTCAACATTGTTTTAGTAATTGCGCGCAAGGAAGCGTTAATGTGTAGTTCATACTTTAACTCTAACATGTTCTTCACACTTCACCGGCATGCTGGAGTAGGCATACGCACTGCAATTCGTTTAATTGGACCTATTTGATATATTTTTATTCGTCTAAGTGGAGTAGATGTCAAGCTCATTTAGTTTGGTTTGCCGGTGACACGGAGATCAAAGGTCGGCTCCTGACCAAGCATTTTTACATTTTTATTGTGATATTTAAATCGTATTTATTTTTAATATTGTGGTTTAAATTTGGCCAATTAATTTTTTATTAATTTTTTTTAGCACCCTGACTTACTACCCGTTCGGGTTGTACGCTTACGTACTAATTACACTAATGTGTTGGGTATTAGAGGTTTGATTTAGATGAAATGCACTTAGATTTACGTTGACAGAGAGAGAAAACCATGTAGGAAATCTACCCTCGGGGCACTCAACCAGGATCGAAGCCTGGTATACCCGTCTTTAGCAGTCTAAGACTATTGCGAGAGTAACGCCTTAGACCATGCGTGCACCGAAGCGGTTGCTTATCACACTACCAGTTCGGCTTATATGCAAATAGTTAAGGATAGAGAAGGTTGAACACATAGGAAACGTATTCCTCTTTGCGTGGAGAGAGTGTGAAAAATTAATTAGGTAAAATACCTTTCGTACACCTGATTTGTATTCGAACCAGTTTCCCCATTATCAACAGTAACCGCTCTACTAGATATAATGATCAAAGCTCCTGGCTACTGACTAAGAGGTTCTGGCTTTGATTTACGGCTAATTTTTCTCAAAAGGGGAGTAATTTCTAATGGTCACCAAGGTTTGGTTAGTTAGGATTAAGCTAGCTTAAGATATTCATTAGCTTCACTCGGTCATATTCACTTTCATCATCCTGGGACATGGAAAGAGCAACCATTGAAAGGTTGTGCGATTAGTGCATCCGAACGTCCACTGGAAAAAGGGTACATTAGTACTGACTAATCTTTCCGCAAATATAACTAAAGATTGATCATCATCATCATCATCTCATCATATCATCAACAGAGAGTGTAGTCTTTAAGGAGAGTGACGCCTTATCACTGTAAATTATTATTATTATTATTATTATTATTATTAGCACCGCGTCTTACTACCCGTTCGGGTTATACGCACTTACGCTAATGTGTAATGGTAGGGTGATTGTGATATGAAATGAAGGACCTACAGTTTAACGTGGAATCCGAACCACGGTGGAGGCCTGGCATTCCCCACATTCACAAGGTGTCTTGTCAGAGGTGAAGAAAGGGTTTGGGAGCAGATAAATCTGTGCCGGGACCGAGGATTGAGCCCCGGACCCCAGCACAAAAGTCTGACACCTTACCCCTAGACCACCAGGTCACCCACATCACTGTAAAACAAGAGCAGATCTGAATGTGGTCACGTGACGAGCAATAACCCAATCACAAGAAATACGAGCGATTTGCTTTGGTCTCTGTGCTATAGTTGAGACAACCTCAACTTTGTCCATACATCTACATAACATAGGTGTCAATTTTCAAAACCAACTGACATAATCATAATACAGGCAGCTAAACCAACGGAAAAAATACGCACATGCGACTACAAAGCAAGATACAAGAAAGCAGCTGAATCTACTGTTGTAAAATAATTTTAAATAACTCATTAATTATATGAAAGCGTGTGTGTCATTCTCGTTCTTTGTTGATTTGTTTCGCTACACATCACAAAAAAAAAAAAAAACACTTATATTGTGAAGATAATCTAAGAGACCTATTTATTCGTTAGAAAAATAAATATATCGCTAATCATCTGTTTTAAGATTTTGAAGGATGAAGAAGATACAATTTTAAAAGGAATGTACACGCATTTGTGTCGAGGAAGAGTGGATTAACATTAAGACAAAAATACCTATAGTATATCTGGCCCAGAATCGAACCATAACTTCCTGTCTCAGGTAAACCATATGAAGTTACCCGCCTCGGTGGCGCAGTTGTCTAACGCGCTTGTCGTGTTGAGCTCTACCGCTGAGGACGGGGAGATCAAGGTTCGAATCTCAGTCGGGTGAACTGGGTGTGGTTTTTCCTAAATGCTTTTCCACTCTCCTCCACGCAAATGCGGGTTCACTTCCTATAATTCAACCTTCCCAATTCTTAAATCCATTAACGTAATTAGTACTTAGAGCGTATAACCCGAACGGGTAGTAAGACGCGGTGCGAAAATATAATTATTAATATCATATGAAGTTGAAACCTTAGCTCATGTGCTCATCAAAGCAGTAAGGAAACTCATTAATATTTTATTTCATAAATATTATATGTTTTTTACCCCATCAATAACTTATACTTTCATTTTAGTTAAAATAAAAAAGGTAATTTATTTCTATGAATGTTACAAATAAATTTACTAAATGTGTGTTGGAGATTTTTATTTCCGGAAATATATTTATTACAATTACTAAACATTCGAATTCTAAGTAAATTTGATTAGAAAAGTCCACGCGTGAAACGATTAAATAAAGTAATCAATCCTCAAAATACCAAATCAATTATCTTGTTGACCTTGATATAACAATTCAATATGTGAGTCCTAATTATTTGCAATTTTGTAAGCTTATAGGATGGCATAGTGTGGATTATCTGATTGAAACAAACCGTTACTCTAATACTGATGAGTAACCCACAACATTAACGCTGATGGGCATTAATTGATTTATAATACGCTAATATGTTATCTGGATGTGTGTATGGAAACTATTACCCTCTAATTTTACTACGACACAATAAGCCAAAGCCTATTAACCTTTTGTGAACCATTGGAGTGAATTATAGATATAGATATCAGGCTTGTATTGTATTTTGATGGTGACGAGAATATAGTGGTTTATTTCTTGTTTAGAGTTATTAGTGTGTTATTCCTAACGGTTTTAACACTTTCCCTCCAAAAATTGCGGCCTTTTATTAGGCCTACCTCTAAACAATATCTTATTTATACTTACTCTGTTTTTATAGATCTGCGGATAACTAGAATATGTGATAAGATAAGGGGCTAACTTATTTTAAAGGGTTGAGCTTTGGCGTCGAAGTTTGGGATTACATTTCCATATTACATTGTAGTTTTTTTTAATAATATTTTAAAATTATATTTCTAAATACACAAAAAAATGAACAAAATATTAATTTATTCTTATTTCGAAACGGATAGGTTTAGACCTTAAGGTTGCTGACTCTGACAGCGATAAATTATCATTCGCTCTTAGTTCACATGGGATAAAGTACAATTATTGTCTTTGTCATTATTTGGAACTAAATGTTTATTCTTTCTAAGCCTATACGCCCATTAATCATTCACCTACAACCATACTTTGTCATATCATTAAGAAATAGGGGAAATAAAACTACGAAACTTCATATCCCACGAGGAAAGCGTGCTGAGAGTCAAATATTTTAAAATTTTCCGTTTTGAGCCAATAAAAAAAAAATATTGTAATTTTTAGAGAAAGGCCAAATCTATAGCCCTATTTCATAAAACCTAGTCTCATAGCTCCACAAATATGTATAAAAATTCATTTATAATGAGCTAATGTTACATTTTCAAACATTTTTTTCTATTAATAAAACTCAACATATAGTGTTATAAACAAAAAAAAAGAGCCATGTTGGAATCCTTAGAGTTTGTTTTGGCTTGAGCCATATTTTGAAATAACGCATCATAGAACTAAATATTGCGTTAGAGCTGAACGTCTGCACGGTAGTTTCTTGCTTACCGAAGTGGCCCCCGAAGAGGTATCGTTGGATTTATAACTAATTCATTAGTTACATTTTTTGCTACTCCTTCATAATACCCGTTTGAGCCATAAGCATGTTTACTTATTATTTTAATATGTTAGGGATATTAAGGTTGAATTTAAAGTAAAAGTATTTACATTTGCGTGAATGTATAGTGTAAAACCATTACAGAGACAGAGAATCAACCCTTACTACACCTGTCATTAACTTGAAACCCATATGTCGGTCGTTCTCAGACCAGTCTATTGCGAGTGACGCCTTAGACCAGGGATGTAAAACATTTCCTCGAATGAGGACCGCTTAAGTTTTTGGGTTATCGACATTGGAATTTGAATATAATAAACATATTAATGAATAATAGTTTATATCTAACAAGTACATACATTACACAATTAACATTATGCTCACTATTCTGTAAGCATAATGTTAATTATCGAGTATTCACGTCAGAGACAGGCTTCTAACTAATTGTTTATTCCTGCAATTTGAAATATTTCGATTTGAGCTGGTGGCCCACACATAGCGAGCTTGGATGCCATGAGCGGCCCGCGGATATTATTATTATTATTATTATACACCGCATCTTACTACCCGTCCGGGTTATACGCACTTACGCTAATGTGTAATGGTAGGGTGATTGTGAGATGAAATGAAGGACCTACAGTTTAACGTGGAATCCGAACCACGGTGGAGACCTGGCATTCCCCACATTCACAAGATGTCTTGTCAGAGGTGAAGGAAGGGTTTGGTAAACAGATAAATCTGTGCCGGGACCGAGGATTGAACCCCGGACCCCCAACACAGAAGTCAGACGCCTTACCCCTAGACCACCAGGTCACCTTCCAAAATAAATAAAATATTGCCCTGGTACAAACATAGAATTTAATTTTCTTCACATGATGACTACACTTTTCTTGAATTCTGTCAAAAGTGTCCTGGAATTTAATGACAACTTTTTATTTTCATTTAAAAAGTTTATCATCTAATGCCTCTATTCTCATGACGGATAAAAACACTGGCCTTTTCTCGCGTCCCCTTCCATCCCAAATTAACAGTTAATAATGTAACAGTGTTTTATCACTTATTTTGTTATTCACTTTTTTTTTTTACTATCGCGTGCTTATAATTTTGATTATATTAATATGAAGATGATTTGATTCGTAGAACCTTGTCCAGGTAAGAGAAGAGTGCAGCCCTTTTAATTCTAGCCAAATCTCTCTCAGAACACGTTTCCAATTGTTATGCGCCGTGACTCTCCAATCCATTATCGACGTTAATTATTCATAGCACGGATCAACAAAGTAGCGATGTATCTTCACTCCTTGCCGCAAAACAAACACGAAGCAATAAGCGAGGTCTACGTTTATCTACGTCCATTTTTTTTAGAAAGAAGAAACGCTTTTGATAAACAGCTTATGCCTCATTTACACGGTTTCTAGTCTATTCCCTTTCACATTTCTTTAAAACTTTTCCGACTTAAGCTTCTTAAAAACATTTTTTTTTCCCTCATTATTTTTAAGCACCTCTCATGCTTCGCTTCTTAATACCCGTCCTAGGTGTCCAAATAATTATACTTACTGTGGATTCACAGGTTCACCATAAAAACACAAGATCATAAAATAAATATAATCACGTGATGTGCTTTAAGCCAATCACAACACTATGTCGGCTTCATCCACATTGTCTGCACAGCGCGACTTGAAATAACTTCAGCTTTCCCTTTTATGTCAGACTACATCAACTTTAGAGATCCAATCGAATTTCAAAACGAAAGAATCGATATGTGCGCATGAAACCAACATATTCGATCATTACGCATACACCTTCAAAGTGAGATGCTAGCAGTCTACTGTTATTTAATTATTTGAAATACCTCGATAAATGAGTGGCGTGTGTTACATTAACCTACGGCTTGGATTTATTTGGTAATACATTAAAATAATTTTAAAAATCCATTGTGATATTACGAGTTAAAATATTTAGGAACCATTTAAACTAGCAATAACGACAATAGATTTGAAACTAGAAAAGAACACAGTCTGGAAATGCACACTAATTACAAGGGCAGCAAATTGTAGACATCTCGCCTGCTGCCCAGGAATGTTGTATAACTCAGAATATGCAAAACAATAATTTTACCGGCTGTTCTTTATGGGTGTGAAACGTGGTTTCTTTACTAAAATAAATTTAAGGTATTCTAAAACAAGGTACTTAGGAAAATATGTCCAAAAGAGGATTAGGATAAAGGGGAGGGGAGGGTGTAACATAATGATGAGTTAAATACCCCGCACTCATCACCAGACATTGTTACTGTAGTCGAATCTCGCAAGTTACGGTGAGCAGGACGTGCATTGTGAATGGAATAAACTAGAACCACGGTCAAGGTATTGAACGGCAAACCCGATAGGAAAAGAAACCTTTGTAAGAACTACACGCAGATGGGAGGATAATTTAGAATGGACCAGGAAATATATGGTGTAATGAGGTGGAATGGATAGAACTGGCTCAAGACAGGGGAGTACTTTAGCAAGTACGGCAATGAACTTTTGATTTCCTAACGCCGTATAGTAGGATATTAGACACAATTAAATAATTTTCAAAACTAAACTTAGGTCCTATACTGTGATATTAATATTTTTAAATATATTTTTATCAAATAGAAAATAAAACCATGTCAGTTATCACCTATTTATAGCTTGTTTTGGAACGAATCATAGGTCAACATATATTTCCGCTAGCGTGTGAATTGATATAACACTAAAGCAGATTCTGCTCTAAGTTTTTGACAAACGTGAACATCAAGCCTTAAGGTTGGTACACACTATTGGATAGCACACTAGCTTTGTATCGCTCCGCACGGGCTCAGGAAAAACTCCCGATTTGAGATTATTTTACTTTATATTAAGATTGATGATAAAGTATAAAAGGCCGATTCGAATGTGGTACGAATAATCGTGCAAAAAAAAAAAATTTTAAAAATCCTTTCCCGGCCGAAACAATTTGGTACGAACAAATGCGTGCCAACATTAATAGAGTAGGGATGAGAAAAGTACAATTTTAGAGGAGATGTTCCCTAATTTTCTTGGAGAGTAAGGAACCATACGCCAAGCCGATATCCTGACCCAGATAGATTTTACAGTAGCTAATTGGGCAAGACGATACTTTTGCCTTAGTTCACGTGCGTGCAAGTATAACATAGTTTTTGTATAGTTCGTCTTAGTAAGGCAATGATAAGGAAGTTAAAATTTTAGAAAATTTATACCCACATTTGTTTAGAGGTATAGTAGGAAACAGTCTAGGAATAAAAATATTCTTTCTAATAAATCAGGCCGGAATTAAAATTCCGACCTCTCTGTGACGATAAAATAAGACGAGATTGACGCCTTTGTCTACGTAAGCAACATTAAGAGTTTTATAGCACTAATTGGTTCTGAGACTCTAGAGAATGTATATCTACTCTAAATGACCCGCCTCGGTGGCGTAGTTGGCTAACGCGCTTGTCGTGTTGAGCTCGACTGCTGAGGACGGGGAGATAAAGGTTCGAATCTTGGTCGGGTCAACTGGGGGTGGTTTTTCCTAAATGGTTTTCCACTCTCCCTCCTAGCAAATGCGGGTTCACTTCCTCTAATTCAACCTTTACAATTTCCTAAATCCATTAACGTAATTAGTATTTAAAGCATATAACCCGAATGGGTAGTAAGACGCGGTGCTAAATATTATCCTCTAAATGGTTGTGTTGCAAAAATAGCACATGAACAAAATATACAAGTTTAAGTAAAAAGTGACAAGCTTCGGTGGTCGAATGGTGTAGAAGTCACTCTGACAATATAATGGAATACTAATGACAGTGAGATATGAGTTTTGTTGTTGTTTTTCTAGCACTATGTCTTACTACCCATTCGGACTATAAGCTATTGTACTAATTTCACCAGTGGGTTAGTGAAGAATAAGGCTGAGTTTAGAAAAAGTGTATCCACATTTGCGTGGAGATAGAGAGTGGGAAACAATTTTGTAATAACCACTCTCCATGCCTCCAACCAGGATTGAAATACAATCTCCCATCATCGGCAGTCTAATATGTTGCGAGGATAGTACCTTAGACCATGTGGCCCCCAAAGTGGTGATATCAGAATTAAAATCCCGGTTGAGTAAAGCGACAGTTTTTCTTCCTAGATGGTTTTCCACTCTTACTCCGCGCAAATACAGGAACATTTCTCCAAAACTGAATATTTCTCATCCCTATCAGCCTAGAGCAATTTGGTTTCATATACGTACAACACAAAGGGGTAGTAAGACCCAGTGACAAACAAGAAGTAGAAAGTTTTTCACTATTGAAGAAATTTAGTTTTTTTTATATATAGCACTGCGTCTTCATACCCGTTCGGTTTATACGCTTAAGTACTAATTACAATAATGGGTTAGATATTAGGAAGGTTGAATATAGAGGAAGTGAATATCATTTGCGTGGAAGGAGAATGTAAAACCATTTAGGAAAAACTACCCTAGTTCACCTGAGCAAGATTCGAACCTCGATCTCCCCGTCCTCTGCTGTTTAGCTCAACACGAAACTAGCGCGTTAGATAACTACGCCACCGAGGCAGGTGAAATTTAGCTCAATTATTTAATGAGAAGTTGATGAGAATTTTAAATAGATTTTATTTTTTTAAAGCAATTAATCATGCATTTTGTAAATAACTGACCAAACACTCATCGAACCCTTCAACCTTTTTCCTTCTTCATCTCCTCTACGTAACCAACGTTCTAATTTCTCAAGCCTTGCCTTATTCCACTAATGGAGAGCAACACGTTGCCATATAGAGAAGGGTTCCAGTGAAAGGGGTATTACGAAAAACTCCCGTCATCATATTTTAAAAGATACAGTTTAAAGCAGAGCGTTTAGTGTGAAGACGATCAATTTCACTAATTAGACTAATTTAATGCAAATTCTTGTGTAAGAAGAAGCGCAAGTTGGCGAAATATCTTGTAGCCCAAACCTCTCCCCTTCAAATTATAGTAGGGTGTCATAGATGAGAGGGGATGTTTCGGAACTTGGGAGAAGGTGGATTTTAAAACGGCAGGACTTGTATTACACAGCATACGGAAACTTTTCAGAGGTTTCCTCGTTTAGTTATCTCATCTTAAGTAATAATTACTTCTCCTCTTACGATGGTGTAAACACTACCTGAGAACCTTTTGAAAGTTAATAATACCTACTACCGCGTCTTACCACCCATTCATGTTATACGCTCTTTTGAAAGTTAAATTTATATTAAGTAACCAAGCTATTACGCCAATAGATGATTATATTTTAATATTATTATTATTATTATTATTATTATTAGCACCGCGTCTTACTACGCGTTCGGGTTATACGCACTTACGCTAATGTGTGATGGTAGGGTGATTGTGAGATGAAATGAAGGACCTACAGTTTAACGTGGAATCCGAACCACGGTGGCGGCCTGGCATTCCCCACATTCACAAGATGTCTTGTCAGAGGTGAAGGAAGGGTTTGGTAATCAGATAAATCTTTGCCGGGACCGAGGATTGAACCCCGGCCGCCAGCATAGAAGTCTGACACCTTACCCCTAGACCACCAGGTCACCGCTTTAATAATATTAATAATATTACGAGTTAATTAAAATAACTGATGCAATAATTTGAGTTAGAAAGTATTTTAATGCAGCTTTAGAAGATAATAAGTTATTAGTTGTAGACATTAAAGGGATGAAATATAAGTTAGTCTCTAAACCTTGTCATACACCTACTAGAGTTATAGGAAATATATATAAAGGTTCCTGTCATAATGGTGGTTAAAATTAAATAATTTGTATAAGGTTTAATTGCAATATAGAAAGGAGTATTATTTAACTCCATACATAAGATATGAACCTATTAGCTTGAATTTAGCCAATTTCACACAATACAAATATAAAAGCTGTTTTACTAGATAATTAGTTTCGTGAGAAAATAACTACTCTAACGTACCAAGTTGTTACTTTACTACTACAAAATATTTTAAAATAAGGAAAACGCACTATTTACAAAGCAGATAAAGTCAAAAATAGCAATGGCCAACAATAGAAGGTCAAACTCAGCTTCCAACTCTCATTTGCGTATGGGAGTAAAATGTTTTATCTAACTATAGTTCATGCAGGTGATTACACAAATAAAGGCCAAGTGGATGGTTCATATTATGATAATAAATGACTTAATGAGTGATGTAATAGAACACAAATCGGAAGGGAAAATAGGAGAAGTAAGGCAATGAATACAACTGATTGTTGATCTCAACATGGAAAGAAATTGAAGTTTCAGGATATAAAAAAGAAAGCTGGAGATAGAACATGCCGGATGACTCAATTTGGTCAAGTAAATATACCTGTCGATCACGTGGGCCAAGCATCAAACTCATCTGGTCTAACTTACCAGTGATGGTAGGTCAGTGTTAGCGTATCATCACGATGTATAGACGGTGCTTTTACTTAAATGAGGAAGACAGCAGAAAGCAGACACCCCGAGTTACCGAAGGCAGCAGAAAGCAGACACCCCGAGTTACCGAAGACAGCAGAAAGCAGACACCCCGAGTTACCGAAGACAGCAGAAAGCAGACACCCCGAGTTACCGAAGGCAGCAGAAAGCAGACACCCCGAGTTACCGAAGGCAGCAGAAAGCAGACACCCCGAGTTACCGAAGACAGCAGAAAGCAGACACCCCGAGTTACCGAAGACAGCAGAAAGCAGACACCCCGAGTTACCGAAGACAGCAGAAAGCAGACACCCCGAGTTACCGAAGACAGCAGAAAGCAGACACCCCGAGTTACCGAGGGCAGCAGAAAGCAAACACCCCGAGTTACCGAAGATAGCCGAAAGCAGACACCCTAGTTACGAAGGCAGCAGAGAGCAGACACCCCGAGATACCGAAGACAGCAGAAAGCAGACACCCCGAGTTACCGAAGGACAGCAGAAAGCAGACACCCCGAGTTACCGAAGACAGCAGAAAGCAGACACCCCGAGTTACCGAAGACAGCAGAAAGCAGACACCCCGAGTTACCGAAGACAGCAGAAAGCAGACACCCCGAGTTACCGAAGACAGCAGAAAGCAGACACCCCGAGTTACCGAAGGCAGCAGAAAGCAACACCCCGAGTTACCGAAGATAGCCGAAAGCAGACACCCCTAGTTACCGAAGGAGCAGAAAGCAACACCCCGAGTTATCAAAGATAGCCGAAAGCAGACACCCCGAGTTACCGAAGACAGCAGAAAGCAGACACCCCGAGTTACCGAAGACAGCAGAAAGCAGACACCCCGAGTTACTGAAGGCAGAAGAAAGCAGACACCCCGAGTTACCGAAGACAGCAGAAAGCAGACACCCCGAGTTACCGAAGGCAGCAGAAAGCAGACACCCAGAGTTACCGAAGGCAGCAGAAAGCAGACACCCCGAGTTACCGAAGACAGCAGAAAGCAGACACCCCGAGTTACCGAAGATAGCCGAAAGCAGACACCCCGAGTTACCGAAGACAGCAGAAAGCAGACACCCAGAGTTACCGAAGGCAGCAGAAAGCGGACAACCCATGTTACCGGTGGCTGGGGTACCAATGAGAGCTCATCTTGGTAGATTATTTCCACACGTCCATCATCGACTCTGCCTTAATTTATGAGTGAAGAACTACCCGGAGAACGGGACGATTCATGGATATCTCAGTGAGAGAGTAGTGTCGCGCTAAAACACAAGGATCCCAGGATTGATTACCTAGTCCGGGTGTAATTTTTAAATTTTACAAATATATGATATATTGAGTGAAATATTATTGTGAGTCAATTTGACTCAAAACAAGTGAATTTGATATCTAAGAGGTTTTTTCTTTTGGTTTTTTTTATTACAACCCCGTCTCATTACCCATTAGGATTATACGCATAGGTACTAACTATGCTGATGTATTATGGATGAGGAAGAATGAATTTAAAGGAAGTGTACCTACATTTGCATATATAGAATGTAAAAACCCTTTAGGGTAAACCATTCAGGCACCTGAGCGGGTTGAGAGGTTATTCTATGACAGCTCTACTATACCTTCTTCCTACCCTCAGCTCTAAAGTGGACGTGACCTCCCTAAGTAAATGGCTAGTTGTGCATGTTGTATCAATCTAATTGCAACAATTGTACCCCATTACACCCTTCCTCCCCCCTTCCACCCTCGTGGTCGGCCACCCTTGTGCATCATGCTTCCCCACCCCCTAGCTCTCAATAGCTGCCGTGTGTTCATCAGAAGGGGGTAGAGGGAGGAGATAAAGGTAAACTGGTGGTGTGTTCTCGGACGATCCAATCATTCAGTGGATGATCCACCTAAAAGCGAGGGTTGAGTTTCGGAGCAAACTATCTCCAACATTTGATGAATTTGAGCTATGTCTTTATACCCATCAAGTCCGAATACTATTAAAGCATAACAACTATTGTATGACCCGCATAGGGGATCAAGCAGACTAAATGCAGGGTTAGTCCAGTATGGTTTGTTAGTGGCTGGGAGGTCAAGGTATATAGAGGCTGCTTTTTTCCTAAAAAATGTTTACACTATCCTTCCACGTAAATGCGGGTAGATTTCCAATAAATTTTACCTTTCTTATTCTTAACCTATTAAAGTAATCAAGCTCATATTGTGTGGAATAGTAGTAAAACTCGGTGATACGGTGTGAATAAATAAATATAATTAGATATATACATTAAATAAATATATTTTCTTCGATTATTTTGAGAAGATTTATAATAAAAGACACAATCCTATCATATACAATTTTAAACTAAATTAATATTAATGTTGCACAACACCAAAACAATGATTCGGGAACGCAACCAAATCAAAAATGACTTAAACGGAGATAGTTCATCCTGGTTCTCAGACGTTGAAATGTTCTGCCATTGACAGTTGCGTATGGTGGCTGTGTTCCAAGATTTAGTTGACAGAATTGTTTGAAGCGTCCAACCCCCAACCCCTAGCTCTAATAATTACTTTGCATTTACCAAATGACTAATGAAAATACAGCCCGTTACAAAGAAACTATCCAATTAATTCAACAATTTAATGGAGTTAGGAGCTATAATCTTTCACGAGTACGAGTAAAAGTAAACATATGTCAATTAGTTTGTTATAAAAATTATGTTTAGAAATAGAACACATTGTTGATATTTATGACTTCAGCTAATATTTTATATATTTGATATTTCTTAAAAAGGTAGAGTCATTTAATAAATAATTACTTTCCTTTTTAAACGTACAATATTTCTACCTTATACCATGCTAATGTTTATGCAATATATTAATATAGGTGCAACCAAATATTGTATTAACTACTTTTTATTATTACTCGCATTGGTGTGAGCTTAGACTAAACATCAAAATCATTAATTAGTCTAGTTTATCGCTTATGGGGAGGTAGGGTTTTTAATCCCAGCCCCCTTTTGTTTTCCGCCTCACTCTTCACGTGAATGTTTTAGTACATTTCTTTTGATTACTACTTTATCAACCTACACCATTGGAGTAAATGCATTATAATAGTCCGGGCGGGTAGTAAGGCAAGGTGAAATAATAATTTTTTATTGCATTTCTTATCAGGTCATTTACTGGAAAATATTATTTATGCCTATATTAAATTATTATTTGGTAGAATCACTCGAATATGAGGTTTATTATTAAATATATAGGGCTAATGTAAGTAAGAGAAATTCAACCAAAATATAATATATTCAATACGTTTTCATAAATATTTGCACAAATATTATTACCTTTGTAAAACATATATGTATATTTTTATTTTAACTATAATTCAGAATTTATTTAACTAAATAAATTCTAGGAAAGTGGAAGTAGTGATTCACGATAATCATCGAGATTATATTTCAGTTTAGGTTATAACTGAGAGGTCCGTAAGATCTATTTTCCCAACATCTGTATATAGAATCGCACGGTGCGGTTTAATCGTCTAGACCTTCGGTTTCAGCGGACATAGGAGGCTCTGGGACGCCAGATAATCTGATGAGCCAGGCGTACCACTGTAATATTCACTTTGAAACGCTTGCGTGCTCGTGATCGGCCTCGTTCTCAGGGGCACTTACAGTTAATTATCTCCCTTGCTTTCATTAACTTAAAATCCTGTTAATTGCCTCATAAGGGGACAATGTTTCATTGCACTGTACTTTTTCATTAAATGAATTTAAGTTTATTTTTGCACTTGTTAGTTTCAGTTGAATGCTATTCTTTAATTTAATATATTTTATTATTATTATTATTATTATTATTATTATTATTATAATTATTAGCACCACGTCTTACTACCCGTTCGGTTTATACTCACTTACATTAATGTGTAATGGTAGGGTGATTGTGAGATGAAATTGAGGACCTACAGTTTAACGTGAAATCCGAACCACGGTGGAGGCCTGGCATTCCACACACTCACAAGTTGTGATTAATACACGTATTTACAGAGGTAAAAGAAGAGTTTGGTAATCAGATATATATGTGTCGCGATCGAGGATTGAACCCCGGACCTCTAGCACAGAAGTCTGACACCTTACCCCTAGACCACTAGATCACCTTTTAATATATTTAACATGCATTCAACCATGCATCATAAAATATGAATTTTTACGATTTATTATCATCTGTTTATTTTGTACACCGCGTCTTAGTAACAGTTGTGGCTGTCCTGTATTTCCGTGGAAGGTAATTAAGAGACTCTTTAGGAAGAAGTATCCTTAGTACACCCAGCGGAGATTCCAACCTAGTCTTCATCGTTACAGGTAAACCAGACATGACGAGCCTGGTGTTTATTCCGTGTGTCCCTTGAATCAGGTAAATGTATTTAAATTGAAACTAAATAATCAATAATCATGACCCTGAGCACGGAACGATTTCTGGATAGCTCAGTAGCAAGAGCATTGGCGTACTAAGCCAAAGGTCCCGGGTTCGATTCCCATGTCCAGGTGTAATATTTCAAATTTTTTCAAAGCTTAAATACCAATCTTGTAGTTTTGTGCACATTTAAAATCTAAACAAACTCTTTTATAAAGAATATTTATATTCAAACAAATATATTTAAGATTAATTAAGATTTAAATTAAGTAACTAAAATTTTTGTTAAAAATGTACCTAAAATGTGGGTAAAACTAAATAAAGTGTGATAGTTTTATAGTAGTAAATTAAATTAAGGAGCACATAAATAAGGTTTACAAAGCAAACCACTGCAGATTATTTAAAACAAGTTTTAATCGGTTAAATTAAGTAGGCCTAGTTAATTTAAGCAATAATTTAATCCATACAATTTGATATTTTGTTGACAAGTTTTTTTATGTAGAATGTATCGATAGCTTCACTATAAATGGAATTAATTTTAGATCCGATTTCTAGGTCAACAAGAAATAACATTATTTTGATAATGGTTTAAGCAAAAAAAGAATGATACACTTTTTTTTTAACTGTTAAGAGATTGCTCATATATAAGAAAGTCAATAGAATAGATAACAAAGAGTGTTAAAAAAAGTTTAAAAAGTAGTTATTGAAATGCTTGTTTAAACTATTATTAACTAACATAATGTTAATTATGACTATCACTAAATATTTATTCTAGTTTTAGACGAAATTAATACAAACATATTGGGGTCAGTTCATTAAGATTTGCAACCAAGAGAGTTTACGTACATACAGTATATTCAGATCAACGGACCACTGCAAGGAGCAAATATATTTTGTGTGTATATATATAATATTATTATTATTATTATTACTTAGCACCGCGTCTTACTATACCGTTCGGGTTACACGCTTAAATACTAATTACGCTAATGAATTAGGAATTGGGGAGGTTGACTTTAGATGAAGTGAGCCCGCATTTGCATGGAGGGAGAGTGGAAAACCATTTAGGAAACACCACCCCCAGTTCACACACGTTAAACTGTAGGTCCTCCATTTCACCTCACAATCACTATACCATTACACATTACCGTAAGTGCGTATAACCTGAACGGGTAGTAAGACGCGGTGATGATAATAATAATGATGATGCAAAAAATTTAGGACATAGGGTAGTAAGATGTGTTGTTAAGAAAAAAAGAGGACATATTAAAAAAAAATATCACGATCGTTTAAATGCGGCGACAGGCAAAATGGATATTCGTATAAATGTTTTCAAAACTAAGGTGATAGTTTTCGATAAGGACGGATCAGGAAAAGATTGTCTGCTTAGTATAAATGGAAAACAGTTAAAACAAATCAATGATTTTGTCTATTTTGGCAGAATGTTAGGTAAAAATGAAAGGATACATAGTGAGACATTCGGGTGAATTCTTCTCGGAGAGTAGTTGGATGTATGTGGAATATTGCAAAATATAAAGTAGTATCGAAAGAGGAAAAGATGGCAGCATATTAAAGTGTGTCGAAGCCAACATTGTTTTATGAATGTGATGCGTGGGTTTGCCAGGAGAAACACAAGAGCAAGGTGAATGCGCCTGGAATGTGATATCTGAGAAATGTATCTGGAAAAACTCATATGGAGAGAGTCAGTAATGAATGGTTGCTGAAGGAGTGTGTTTTGAAATAGAATCACACCGGTAAATATGAAAGAAGGTGTCTTACGTTGGTTTAGGTATGTTGAGAGGATGAGTGTGGATCGAGCGACAAATAAAATATATGCAGGTAGAGTGTGTGGATCAAAAGGAAAGAGTAAACTCTGCAAGACATGGCTAAATGATTTAGACAAATATGGGAAAAATATAAATAATAAGAATTTTAAAAATAAAGGAACATGCATGACTTCTTGTATGAATGTTTTTGAAGCGAAGGTAGTATGCAAGGTTAGGGAAGTGTGTAGAAATTTCTTGAGGAGGGATTAAGTACGGAGTCTTTTTTTTTTTTTTTTTGAACTGCATGCACAGTTTCTTGTCGACCCTGTAAGGGTTTCAGAAGCCTACGAAAATAATAGCTTTATTTTAATGACTACCCTTTTCAATCGTATAAAGTGTTTTAAAATTTATTACATGAATTGAATTGAATGAGAAAAGTTTATTATACTTGAAAAACATATTTTTTATTTTTTAAGAATCCACTTCATTTGTATATTTTATATACATGTCTAGTCAATGCAAAAATCACAGACTTTTGAAACCGGATCCGGTATTTGTCTCATTATCCATCCGGGAAATAAGAATTATATCCACGCTGACGGTACCAGAATGGGGAGGGTATAATTTAGAGTAACTGAAATGTTTTATATGGAAGTCGGGAAATATTTTAAGGATACATACTTTCTATACACCCAACTTGGACTCGAATACAAACCTCTCCATCACTGGCAAACAGGTATGTGTGAGTCTAACATGTAAGTCAACATGTCCTTTATAGTTTTTAATAATTAATTCAAGGGAATTATAAATTTTATATATTGCCGCTAAAGCTATATCATCAAATAATCTTGAAAATAAACGGTACAATGCCCCACACAATCTTTCTCGGTCCTTTGCCTACAAATATATATATATATATATATATAATTTATTAAAAAACCCATAAGATATGCGAGCCAAAATAATAGGCATCGATGCAAAAAAATTCATCAAAGAACTATATGAAATAAAATTAACCGCTACAGTAATATATTATGATAAAAAAGTAACATATATATTCTCCAAATAGTATTACAATCAATTCCAGACTACTCAAACCTCAATTTATAAAATACATATTTGACAATAGTTCAAAAACTATTGTTTTATAAAAATACATTTTAATTAAAATAATTGTATTTTAATAGTGCTACAACTAATATATATATATATTATATGAGTTTCAGAGATATGATCCAAATTTGAGATATCTACTCATGTATGGTCCCTTAAAAGTAATTTTTATAAGAAAATTTGATGCATAATTTTGTTTGTAATGGTTAACATTGCCTGAGTAGGAGTTATAATAAAAGTGGTTAGAGTAATCATTACGTAGACTAACATTAATTTTAAGGTTAGATATCTAATATCAAAACTCCTCGGCGGAATCTTATGAAAAACCTAGATACCAAGTTTTAGCCAGATCGGTAAAATGATTTTGGCTCTAGTCCAAGATAGATACAGACAGACAGACAGATGACATTGCAAAAACCACTTCAAGATTTATCGATATCCAAATGTAATTTTTTTCAGAGTATACATCATCCATTCGAGTTGTGCACATATGATGTAGTAGCAAATCTATATGGGTAGGGATGAAAAATGTAGAGTTTTAAAGGAAATGTGTCCACATTTGTAAAAAGGGAAAGTGGGGAACCATCTAAGGATAACCTACCCACAATACGCCTGGTCAGGATTCGATCTTTTGATTCTGCGTCACCGGAAAACCAGACTGAATAAGCTTGACATTTCTACCACGTACCCAACGTTGCAGGTACGTTGTTCGGCGATAGAGGAGAAGTACAGGTCACATCTTGTAGGTGTTCATAACATGTGCTTTAGAGTGTGGAGATCAAGATGTTGAAATAAATATGCTATTATTATTTAGGATGCCATAAACAACGTTTATTTTATAAGAAATTCATTGGTGATGATACGTGATACACCAGAGCTGAACATATTGTATTGAGGCCGTTCGTACAGCCCTGACAAATTAAACTCTCTCAGTGGAACTAATATAGACTTTTACCTATATTTTGATATGTTTCCTTGGAAAGCATTTATCTGGAATATCGTTAGTATTTTTTAGGTAAATTTATTTTACGCTTGAGTTCTGTTCAAAATTTCCCAAACTTTTTATTTATAATTTTTCTAGGCGTACCTACAATTTATTCATCCTTTTCACCTTCTAAGTAACTCCCTTTCTCTGTTTATACAACCCTACCGATGCCGTTTTCACTTCTTGAAGCAGTCCTGATAGGTGTTTTTCCGGGATCGTGCGTCTGGTCTCCCTGTGATTTTTCCTTGATATCTTAAATAGTGCCAAATCTTCATCCTTTAAAGGTGGATTTTATTTTTGGAAATAGGAAAAAGTCCATGGGGGCCAGGTCAGACGAGTAAGGAGACTGGGGGGAGGCACAGTCTTCTCCGTTTTGGAACAAAGGTCACGAATCAGTAGCGATGCATGTGCGGCCGCGTTGTCAGGGTGTAGAAACAAGGACTTCTTTTCCATAGCTTGGGTATTTTTCTAATTACATTTTCTCTTAGACGTATCAGCACTTCAATATAATACCAGTGATTCACTGTTTGTCCCACTGGTAAAAATTCATAATGATTAACACCCTATAGGTTAAAAAAAACGTCAGCAATACTTTTACGTTTGGCCTGAGCTGCCTTGTCTTTTTCGGTCTCGGAGATTTTTTCCGACCCAATGTGAAGACTGGGTTCTCGTCTTGACATAGTAGCCGTAACCCATATCCCATCATCGATGATAATTCTCTTCATGAAGTTCTCACACTCGTTTGCCCGATCCAAAGGTTCCTGACAGATCGCAACGAGATTGTGTCTCTGATCCTGGGTCAGCAACCATAGGACAAACTTATCTTTGATTCTGATCAAGCAGCCGTGGGACGAACTTTTCAGTAACTCAATGCATTTCCAATTTTTTGGTCAAAATGTCATGACACGATCCCAATGAAATGTTGCACTCATCCACAATTTCTCGAATAGTCACAGATTTTAACGGTTACCCGAACTTGGGCCACATGAGCGTCTTCAGTTGTCGTCGAGGGCTACCCTGAGAACGGATCATCACCATTTGACTGACGACTACCTTTGAATGGCTTAAGCCATTCATAGCCCCGTGTACAGCCTAATCACTGATAACCTTTAACATGTTTCATCATTTCATGAGTCTACGTAAAGATTTTCCCAAGTTTGACGCCAAATTTTATGTTGATACGCTGATCGTGAAATTCAGTCATCTCAAAAATCGCAACCCACTCACAGACAGTTCTTAGACAAAACAATACAACGCAATGACGAATTACAATGGAATGACTACCTATACAGTAGATTAAATACTAGGTCTTCCATTAAGCAACAACACCACACATTCTTACGATATCACCTTGGTGCGCTATTTCAAAAGTTTGAGAACTTTTTGAACAAACCTTGTAATCCAAATTTAATCGGAAATTAAATGTAAATTAGCAATCATATTTTGCTGTTAAGGTGAGGATGTAGAGAACGCGAGTAAAGACTAGTGACTTTGCAGTTTTCATTGCAAAAAGATTTATTTTTTTGACAAAATAAAATATTACTTCAGTACAAATATATTTGTATTTTGCACCGTGTCTTACTATCCGATCGGGTTATAGGTTTAGGTACTAATAACGTCAATAGGTAAGGAATTGGGGAGGTTGAATAAGGAGGAAATTAACTCATATTTGCGTCGAGAGGGAGTGAAAAAACTTTTGGGAAAAACTACCCCCAGTTCACCCGAGCAAGATTCTAAACTTAATATATCCGTCCTTGGAATTTTAGCTCAACACGAAACTAGCGCATTAGCCAACTACGCCACCAAGGTGGGTAGTACAAATATAAAGTTTAATTTTCTTCACGTGATATCAATATTTCTTGAATATATACCATGAGCAAATTGGTATTAGCTGACAAACTTTTTAAAGTTGTCATTAAATTCCAGAACATCTTTGACAGATATTCAAGAATTGTTGAGGTCACCACGTAAATAAAATTAAGCTTTATGTTTGCGTAGAAGAAACATTTTATCTCTTTTGACCAAAAAATGTTTTATACAAAAACTACAAAAACACTTAACTTTTCTCACGTCGCTTACATCCCCACCCTATGGGAGAAATCTACCGAAACGCTGAGATTCGTTATAAACGTTGAATATTAATCTAATATTTAGAAACTTGTTTGTTGTTTTAAAAATATGACTCAGGTCCAAATTGAGGTGAAAGATGTCAACAAGCCCCCGTAGAATTTAAAACATTAGGTTTTATAGTTAAAAAATAATGTAAAGACGAAAGTATATAATTTTCAACGATATTTCACGCAAACATTCAAAGTTATTATGTCAAGGTTTTTGGTTAAAAACATAGAAATCGCCTTCTTTAAATAAATAAGATCCAAACCAAAATTTTAGTATAATTTAGGATTGTTTTATATGTTTTGAAGCTTGAGAACTGTCTTTTTAATAGGTGCACTGTTATTATATGTTTATTAATAATAATAATAATAATAATAATAATAATAATAATAATAGCAACGCGTCTTACTAACCGTTCGGGTTATACGCTTTAAGTACTAATTACGCTAATGGATTAGGAATTGGGAAGATTGAATTAGAGGAAGTGAACTCGCATTTGCATGGAGGGAGAGTGTAAAACCATTTAGGACAAACCACTCCCAGTTCACCCGACCGAGATTCGAACCTCTATCTCCCTGTCCTCAGCAGTCTAGCTCAACACGACTAGCGTGTTAGCCAACTACGCCACCGAGGCGGGTTATACATGAGTTTCTTCAAAATGTTGGTACCCTAATAACTTAACATCTCATGAACAACGTAACAGCAGGTTTACTTAGTAGCAATAAGCTGCAGCAAGTGATTCATTTCCCTCCATTCTTCTTCTACGTGGACCATCTAAGTGACATCCAACCATGTATCTTCCTCCACCCGCCAGCACTCAATACACAGTAAGATATCACTTTTCACACCTTGAGGCATGTAGAATGAAACTATTATTACCTCATCAAAATTCACAACCCGTGGAGGTAGAGGAAGAATAGGTAAGAAGAAGAAAGAGTAGAAGGTAGAAAAGTAAGAAGGGGGTTCATAAGGGTGGTTTCAGCGGGGAAATTGTGTGGTTAGGGTAATAGAGTACAAGTTATAGCCTAAAGGAGGGTTGGTTGGATGTGGAGAAGATATGAAGGATTAGAAAGAGAGGGTACGAAAAAGGTATATGGAACATGGAAGAAGACAAAAATCGGCGTTGAAGTAAATTATTTTTGTGAAGTTTTCGGAGAGAATAATCTGAGGAACATGGGAAATCTCAACCCCCTCAAAATGCGGTGGTTAGAGATGTAAAAGCAGTGACTTGGGCGGTCTTGGGGGAGGTATCTTCATCATTCGTCGCGTATAAGAGCCATCCATCTTTAGACTCCTTCTTTAGTCCTCTACTTTGAGGAAGCCATAAATAATAAAGTGCCCCCATCAATTTTTGCTCGTGTTTTCTTACCTTAACAATAGATATCAGCAGTTTCACATCGCATTTAGACATAGATGGAACTGAACTATTACAAGTAGTGCTGTCATACATGGAAACATGATAGATTTTCAGTATGACCTAGTTTCCATATGAATGAAAATTATGCTAAGGTCTAGAGAAAATATTCCTATACGTGTTCCCAATCAAATAAATGAAAGTCCTTATAATGGTTAATGTATCCATACTCTTGTTACATTGCTCGAGCTATGATTAATTTATTCTATTTATCAATCAATTTTGTAAAAAAAAAAAAAATTGAAATCTAATGCTTTTCTAAAAATAGTCGTCTTTTGTACCGCGTCATACTTATCGTCTGGAATATACTCATTTAATTACATGTTTTTTAAAGGCTACGTCTTACTACCCGTTCGAATTGTGCGCATATATACTAATTACACGAATATGTTATGGATGAGTAAGATTGAATTTAGAGGAAGTGTAACCACATTTTCCGTGAACAAAGAGTGGAAAGCAAGAGTGACGATGTAGACAATACGGCCATTGAAGCGGTTTTGATTACAGTATTAACATTCGAACAAGGAAGATGAATTCAGTTGAAATTCACATGTATTTACTTGTAGGGAGAGTGGAAAATCGAGAAAAATAAGATTCGGGGATTAAAGCCCTAGTCTCCCATGTCACCGTCAAGTCAGTTTTGAAATGGAATATCCCTATCTTGAGCTGGTTCTATCCAATCCTTATTCTGGTCTCTTCCAATTGGGTTTACCAGTCAATAACATGAACATTTGTCTAGTTTCTTCCACCCGGGTTGCAAGTCCTGTCCACCTTTATCTGAGAGACTTAATTACCCTAACAATGTCTTGTGATGACTACAGAATACAGAAAATGTGTTTATTTTTTATGTTACTTCCTCCAAGCTCCATTATATTTATCAATTTTTGGTCTCAATAATTTCTTAACTACTCTGGTTTCGAGCTCCCTAAATGTATCCTCCTTTTGTAAGGTAAGAGACCACGTTCACAACCAGAGAGGACAACTGGTAAAACTCTTTGTTTTATTTTACTCCGATTTCTGAGTTTTACGTTTCTTGAACACAGGCGAGAGGTTTATAGCTTACTGGATGAGTAATTGCATGCTTTTTCCGACAAAATTATTTTACTAATTACTTTTTTTTAAATACTAAGTTTAGGCTTATTTGAAACAAAATTAAATACTAACATTGATAAATGTTACAAATAAAGTTATTAGAGGGTAAGAACCCACCAGAAATGTATAGTTCAACCAATTTTGCATTATAACTTAAATAACATCCAGAACATTTAAAAAATAAATTCAACTAAATCTAATTAATAACCTATTTAGGTTAATTTATTTAAATTTGGTCAAATGATTATTTAATTGGCTAAAATTGAACTAAGAATATTGTATAACTAATAAATTGTTACCCGCTTCAGTGGTCTAACGCGCCACTCTTGCAATAGAATTAACTGCCGATGCCAAGGAGATCGGGGTTCGAATTTCAATCGTGTGTATAGAGGTGTTTTTCCAAAATGGTTTTACACTCTCCATCCATGCAAATGCGGGTTCGATTCATATCAATATAACCCTCCTTATCCCTAAAACCATCAGATTAATTAGTACATAAGCGTATAACCCGAACGGATAGTAAGACACGGTTCTAAAAATAAAATTCTTACCTGAATGGTTTGAAATGTTCTAAGTTGATGAAAATCTTTCATTTTGCCTGTACATTAAGGTTGGGTGAATTATATGCGTCGTGTATGTTTCCACATATATTGTTGGCAGCAATAAACTTTTATTATATGAGAAAATTACTGAGAGAGGAGAAAAGGCAGGAATATTTACCATAACAACAGATTACACTTTCCCTCCACTTCTCTCAGTTTAGTGTTGGCTCTGCTTCTAGCATGACTCTTTCCAGAAACTTTCTTAATTAGGTCGACATTACTTTTTATTAGCGAATGTTTACACCGGCAAACCCATTTTACTTTAATTTTGCTCTGCTGATTTTCAATTTCTTATTTTAAACCTATTTATATTTGGCTTTTACGCGAAGATTTGTTCTAAGAATTTTTTTTATTTATTAATCCTAAGTATCTGAAAAGCGGTTTAATGTTCACTTTATTAAAAATGATATAGAATTTAGTGATCTAACTGTATCTGTGAATTGTTATAGTAACGTATAATAATAATAATAATAATAATAATAAGTTATCGACGAAAATACATTTCCCCTAAGAGGTGTGTAGAGTAGGAACTATTTATGTATGTATTACAAGTATGTATAACAATCTCTGGTACGCTTTAGCGGCTGCATGGTTTACGATGTCACCCTCACAAAATACTAGACAGCCGATGAGTGGGCTATCGGGTTGGGTATTCTGAGGGGGCTATTTCCTAAATTGATTTCCAATCTCCCTCCACGCAAATAAGGGTACACCTTATCTTAATTAAACCTTCCTCATCCCTAACACTTTAGTTAAATTAGTACATATTCCTACTACCTGAAGGTGTAGTAAGCGGCAAACAAGCAAGCTCCGCTTATTCTAACAACACTCCCCGACACGCCACTGGCAAGTAATGAATATAATTAAGTATATTCTTTCCAAACGTCACAATGACTTCGTAATAATGAAGTTAATTTTAAAACCGGGTGCGGTACTCGTTGTTTAACTTTATTAATCTTCAGGATTGTCCTGCTCTTGGGATTAATCTCGTCCTTCCAGCTGTTAGTTTGCCCCGATGCACCAATTGGGTGTAAGGCTCGTTGTCAGAATACGCCCCGGAGCTATGCGGCATTGCCAACCTACCCTGTCCGTGGGGAGAGACACACTTTTTTTTTACCCTCTCACACTTTTATTCTGTGACGTCATTCTTTCTTTTTGACCGACTTTTCACAACAACTTAAGGGGGTCGAATGCTGAGATGTATTGCTGACGTCCAAGAGTCTCACATATTTTAAGAAGAGGCTTTTTTTTATTTCAAAATTGTGTTCACGCCAAAATGTGGGTAAATATAATCAAAATAGGACTACAGATATTTCATACTATATTTTATTATTTGATGAATGTTAATAAAAAGGTGAAATTAGTTCACCTTAAACAAAATTTCACGTAAAATGTCGCAATTTTGTGACCAAAGTATATGGTTAGAAATATAAATCTAGTTTTTTTTAAACAGTCATTTGTTTGATCAGTGTCACAACACAAAATATAAAGATATTTGATGATTGTTTTAGTGGTTTTGAAGTGCTATAGAAACTAAGAATATTTTCCTTAAAGTAGTAGGCGGTGCCCTTAAGTCCTCTTTTCTATATAGACAGCTACACTTACATGGGTTTTGTAGGTACATTTTTTGTTCAAATATTTAAATTGGTGGATTAGTAAACCAAATAATATCTAGCATAAGCAATCAATTATACTGAAATCTAGACACATAATAAATTTACTTTCTGTCACGCACGCTACAATTTTGTATTAAGTTTTACCACCAGTTACCCGACACCAGTGTCCCCGCAGACTAAACATCAAGCTCTACAATATGGTTTGCCAGGGAACGACAACCATGGTTTGAATCCTGGCCAAGTTTACTGAGAATTTGTTTTCAAGGATAGTTTTCCAACCTTTCTCTATGAAAATTCTGATGCATTTAGAGTATTTAAACATTCATAGCCCTGATGGGTAGTAAGACATGGTGAAAATACACCAAGGCCATTAACGTGTTGGGAACTGGGAATTAGCTTAGAGTAGATTCACACTCATTAGTGTTAAAATTATACTGAAAATCCACTAGAGATAAAAGTTAGATTTATAAAACCAGTGCAGGTATTCACTTTGTTAAAATTTTAATAAGCATGAAAATAATTATTATTTAATTAGGTAATTTAAAGATTTATATATCACCGTGTCTTACTACCAGTTCGGGTTTACGCTTATGTACTAATTATTACGCTAATGTTTTTAGGGATTAAGAAGGGTATATTTCAAAGAAGTTTTCCCGCATTTGTGTGGAAGGTGAGTGGAAAACAAATTTGGAAAAAACCACCCTAGTGTAACCGATCGAAATTTGAACCATTATCTCCCCGTCATCGGCAGTCTAGTCTACTGCGAAAGTAGCACGTTAGACAATTCGTCCATCGAAGCAACTTAGAGAACTTTGAATAATTAAGCAGTTAAATGGTCAACATGATAATTGAATTAAAATAAAATGATTGGCTTCCTAATTTAGTATATAGGCCTATATTCGTTTTTAAATTCTTAATAAATAGATAATATTCAATTTTTTTTATATTTCAAGTACACGCAATCAGAAAATGAATTGATATTTTTGAAAAATTGAATTTATTAGCAACATCAATAATAAATAATAATAATAATAGTAATAATTCGGGCAAGAATTATCTAAACTGCTTTCCCTCTATACTACATATAACACTGATCCATAATTCTTTATTCGCGTAAAATGATTTACTAGTAAAGTGTCAGTAGGCATTTTTTGATGTGCCCAATACCCCATTACATTCGTAAAATATAACATTTAAAAATTGGTTTTGAATGAAGTTTAGTTAATATATTTTTTCTCTAAAATACTCTTTCCCTAGAAAGTGTTATGTAATGCATCTTTGCTTGATAATGTACAGAATATTATCATGTAAATTATAAAATATGTAACATTATACTAAAATCTAAAACGTTTAATTATTATTATTATTATTAGCATGGGCACTATTTATTTTATTTGAGAGTGTGTGTACTTCTTTTAATCTAATAGTAATACAAAATATATTCGATTAAAATATTGTTAAAGAACTTGATGGACAAATAAATTATTTAAAATGATTTTCTGATTTAAAACTGGAAACAAATCGTTCAATAAAAAAAATTAATTCAAGGATCATACATTGTTAAGTTTTAAAACTGTTGCTTGCGAATAGATTTAGACAAAGTTGCCAATTACACTGTATATAATTAGTATTAATTTACTGCCAGTTTTCTATGTTCTCCAAGAAATTATACTTTACTATATTGAAACTATATATGATTTTATGAGAATAGTAATTATAGTTTATTTAAAAATTTCAATCAAATATATAATTTTTCTTTCAAAAAACAAGCAACAAGGAAATTTTTAAAGTATATATTTCTTATCCATTGTTAATTAATAACAATCTACTAATTATTCAATCAGTTCATGCTTCATATACTTTAAAACCATAACTCTTTAATAAGCCTTTATTATATTTCTTCTTGTAACCTATATAATAAGAGTGCAAAAATTAAATAATGATTAATATCATTATCATTATGTTTAATATTGTGAATAAATGAAAACATTTGATCCTTTGTGTTAAATAAAATACCTTTTAATTTATTCATAATTATCACTAAGACTAAAACACATAATAAAATAGAGTACCTATATAATTATTAAAATGTCCTTGGTAGACTTTTCTCGTATTTTCACTGTTTATGAATGTGAAGGAGTGCCACTTCATTTCTAGAAATAACTAATTACTCTAATTGGAGGATTAAAAAAACATCCATCATTCCCACTTAAATGTTTAACTAAGAGACGAAAGCAATAAGCAAGTCAAGCTTTTTATATTACGTCAATCAATGCCATAAATTAAATTTAAAATGAAACTATGTTACGCATTTACTTAAGGTTTCTCATTTAATATCTCAGGTTTTTAGTTATTTATTGCATTACCTTAAAATACTTATTAAATGCATATCATTAAATATTACGGTAAATTACAATTAGCATTGTATGAGTAGACACTTTGACAAGGGACAGGCAGGAGGGTCATACTGCAGTTCAGACTCTCCCCTTTCCCCCAAAATATAAACTTTAAATTAAATTTAAAATGTGCATTATCTAAACATTAAATTAAAATATTGATTTACTACTATTGATTCGTTAATTATCATAATATTATCTTAAAATGAGTTTAATCTATGCTACATGAACCGTGAACATTCGTAATGAGTCATACAGCCAATCGAGGAGTTGCGCGTCAGCGACAGGCAGCTATTTTCTTGGCTTGGGATATCATTTATCGTAAGGTTATGGACTAAGAACAGCAAACCATAATTTTTATACAACATTGTTAGAGATACGTGTGAGTTATAACCTCTACCCTTTCTAACCATAATCTATTACGATGAATTCGAGTCATTATAAAGAACAATTTTCATAGAAAGTGCCTTTAATAAAATACGTATTTTGAGGACCAAATTGAAAACACTGTTCAGAAAACATGATCAGACGTATCAATACGTGAATGTAGATCTAGAATTGACTCCAGAGGTCTTATGGTAAAGTTGTTGCCTCAGGACCCGATGCTCGTGAGTTCTAAGCCAGCCGGGGTCGACGAATTTTTTCTTGGGTGATAGAAATCCTTAGCACAACTTCCTTAGGACAAGTGAAGACGTCGGTACTACTTAGATCGCGGCATGTAAGATAAACCTGGGAAATATGTGAAAATATATATATAATTGGTAGGCCCTTTCGCTCTCGCCCATATAAATTATCATTTATCGATATAATCATTCGGTTTATAAGGTTCACGTTAAATAACTCAATTACATAAATAAATAAAATAAATAAATAAATTTAGGTTTTTACGTTTCTACGAAAATTGGGCTGTACGTATCTGATCTTTTTTTTTTTTTTTTAGTACCGCGTCTTACTACCCGTTCGGGTTATACGCTTTAAGTACTAATTACGCTAATGTATTAAGAATTGGGAAGGTCTAATTAGAGGAAGTGAACCCACATTTGCGTGGAGGGAGAGTGGAAAACCATTTAGGAAAAACCACCCCCAGTTCACCCGACCGAGATTCGAACCTCGATCTCCCCGTCCTCAGCAGTCGAGCTCAACACGACAAGCGCGTTAGCCAACTACGCCACCGAGGCGGGTATCATAATTTTAAAAGGTATGATTGAGTGTTTTTGTTCCTTCCTTTCTCCTGTTCTCACAGCGAAATTGATATGCTACAAACGCACTCGTGTATTAATTTATTTGAATGCAATCAAACGTATACCTTGGTTTTCTTTCGAATGGATATTTGGAGAGCCTTATAGAAGAAATAAACATAATTTTTACGGTTAACATTAATATTTTATTTTTCATTACTGGTATTTTAAAGGTAAATATAATATATATCTAAAGAACGATAGCTCCAGGTCGTATAATCTGACGTATGGATATGTCAAAGTTGAGATATTGTACTTATTTTTAGCTGACATATGCACACTTATAATAATAATGCAAAATGTATTCAATTTAAAAACTAATATAAATTTTCCTATTGTAGTGTAGACGTTTATAATATTTTAATCAAACTAAATTACAAACATATTTATTAAAGATAGTTTGCATCCCCCTTTTATCTAATTATTCTAATTTACCTTATTTTATCTAATTATATACATAGATACATGTCATGTGCTGAGATAAATTATTATTATCACCGCGTCTTACTACCCGTTCGGTTTGTACGCACTTACGCTAATGTGTAATGGTAGGGTGATTGTGAGATGAAATGGAGGACCTACAGTTTAACGTGGAATCCGAACCACGGTGGAGGCCTGGCATTCCCCACATTCTGAGATAAACATTCAGAACAGAAAATGCCCGTTAAATACTTCAAATTAAATAAAAATAAAAGATCGCCTTAGTCATTTAAAAAAATACACCGCCCTACTTTCTTGGGGTCGTATTTTTATGGTCCGCTGTAGCGAAGGAAGCAATCAGGGCGCGTCGATTAGACCCGCGCGGCGCTTCGTGCTGTATATCTCTGCCCGCACAAGAGATAGCGTTGTTAGTTTCTAAGGGGGGCAAGTAAATGATAACAGTCCTGGGAAAGGAACGAAAAAGAGTCCCCCATTCCTCCTCCATAACTCTTGCGAGAGGGTAGGTCCGAGAGAGAAGGGGTCGGCCGCTAAGTGAGGGGATCAATCCTCGTTGCCGGACTAATTCTCTCCAATACTTTAAACTGGCAGGGGCCACGCCCCGACCATCTACAGCGCGTGTTTTCTTTCTTCTTGGGATCACTCTGATCCTGCTTTGGGGCATACACTAATACTTTTGTCCGGACTTCTTAACTTGGTTTTTACAGCCCAATTTTCAAAGGAAGAGTTTTATTTATTATTTATTTGAGGCATTTAACAATCCGAACAGAATGCACACGACTTAAATTTAGGGCAAACAAAACAACAAACCCTCAAGTGATTAATTCATCACGGTAAAAGGAAAATGAGCGCTATAATTTAGCAGTTATATGAGGAATTATTATAGTTAGAATTAGAATAGGATATATACAATTTGTAAAGAAGTATTACCAGAAATTGCCGAGAACTACTTACCTGCCAACACATGTGTCATTGCTGGTAAACATTCAAAAAGTCCTAACCAGAAAAAAGAAATGTCTCTTTCACATTTAAAGTATCGTACCTGCGTTCAATAAAATTGTTGGAAATATATTTATTATTTTGAAACAATTTACTATAAAACTGTTAAATTGATTGTGTTTTTTTTCTGCACAATATAGTTTGGGTCAAATACCTAACTAGTATTATAGTGACAAAAGTAGGTGAAATAGATAGCTGGCCTTATCAGCTCATACCACAAAAATGATGGGATCTGGGTTGGATCGTATTTAAAAAATATATAAGTATGCAATCAACTCGCAGATTATCTGTTTAGTAATTAGATTAGGATATATCTGTCCCCATCACTAATTGCAGTGCCTTTCTTGGGCCCTGTTTTAACAGTGGCCAGGACCAGGGTGATCAAACCTGTTGACGATCACCAGAAGTGGCGAATTGGCCCTCAAAGTTTGGTGAATTTGAGTTTGCCAGCTCTCACAGTAAATTTTTTTTTTTCCTGGTGGCATGTGCTGGTTGTAACTTGATTTCTTGCATATCATTGGAAGTATTACTCTTTACTAGCCAGTAATTAGTGCAACATTGCCATCCAATACTCCTCTCCACTCACTTTTCTAACATTATGTTTCATATCTACCTTTGTTTGATTTTAGACTAGTTCTAGTTCTAGTTTTAGATATCAATTTTGAGGCGGAGCTAAGATGTGCATTGAGTAAAGATATTCAGAGAATGTTTCTGCAACTTGTCAGAAAATATATTGAAAACTTTCGCATCAAACAGTTTTAAATTTTAAATCTGAACAATTTTGATCATTTGCGTCTGAAGCAATTATAGCTGTGTACACATTTTGAATAAACTTAAACCAAACAGTTTGTGTTGTTTAAAATGTTCGATTGAGCAACTTAATTTCTCAACTTGTATATATAGTAGCAAATTTCACTTCTTATTTTCCATAGCCGTGGCTACAATGACAACTATTTTGTCCACCTCTTGGATAGATTTTCATGAAGGACAGGTTTTAGATAAATTTTGTAAATATTCGGCTATTTCTTTCAACACATTGAAATTAAATATGATATTTATACATTTGAAATATCACATTGGGAAGAATGATTAGATTATAGTAATTCTAGTATCATTAAAATGGAGAAAGAAAAATCTATTTTTTTTTATGTTTATCCTGTCTTGGATGCTATGACACCTTGAATTATAATCTAGTTGTTGAACAATAACGATCCTAACTATGTATATCATAGAGTTATCTAAGTGTTATTAACTAATATTTATCAAGGAACACAACAGGAATTAAACCTTGACCTATTTATCAGCGGCAACAAAGTGCCATGCAAGACTAACTTACCCGCCTCAGTGGCGTAGTTATCTAACGCGCTAGTCGTGTTGAGCTCGACTGCTGAGGACGGGGAGATCGAGGTTCGAATTTCAGTCGGGTGAACTGGGGTGGTTTTTAATAAATGGTTTTCCACTCTCCCTCCACATAATTGCGGGTTCACTTCCTATAATAGTACTTAAGCGTATAACCCGAAAGGGCAGTAAGACGCGGTGCTAAAAAAAAAAGACTAACTTACATTACTCAGCCAACTCTGCTGTTATCTTTGACGTATAGTGGTTAAAGTGTAAATCATCACGCTCTAAATATTGACTAATAACATTTGTAATGATTTTTTATATAAGTTTTTACACGCAAGTAATACAGTCGTTTAATTCAAGAGGTGGGAAGGGCGAGAGAAAAAAAATCACTGTAACCATACTAGATTTAAACCTGGACCTACACGTTACCAAAAAACCAGTATATGATGGACGTGACATCTTAGAACGCGTGGATATTTGTGAGGGTCACTAATGATTGATCTAAATGGTGTCAATATTTAAAAAAAGAACCTTACCTACCCATTAATATTTCATTGACTACTAGAAATGTTAAACTTTATATTTTAATTGATTAAAGTAAGTTTACATACCTTTTTAAGATTTTTCGTTAGAGAATCAATTAAAGTAGGTTAGCTCAGCATTTATACTATTTTTCATAAAAGTTTGCTAACATCCTAAATTTGAAATTCGTGCCGATTTAATTTAAGCACCTGTATGCTTCTATTAAAACATTTGCCTAAAACACAAACATGCCGTACACTCAAATTTACGGTGAAATAAAGTTCTAAGAGGAACTTATTTCTTTTACATTTGGAAAATGTGAAGTACGTAAGATAAACATGGCAAGCTAATTTAGAAGTTATGTTGGGGCCAATATACGAGTAATATTATAAACATTTAAGAAATATGAAAACTACGCTATCCGTCATATCTATGATTTCAGATGGTTTATTTTTCCGTTTACTTATGAAAATTTAAAGTTTAGTAAAAAAAAATTTAAAAAAAATTTCTTGTGTGTAATTTATTAAAAGTACAACTGACATAAAACCAAAATAATGTGTAGTTAAAGTATACAATATAATATGTATTCCTTTTTGTTTGTTTTAAGAGCTAAACCAACTTTATATCAACATATAAAAATAAAGTTTTTACTGGTTTTTATACTGTACTGTATACTTTTATTGATAGATTGCCAATATAGTTTGTACTTTAAATATATTGAAGACTGTTTTAAGATATAAATCGAATAAAATACAATATAGGTTCATGCTTTTATTGAAAACAGTAATAAAGATAAACAATAAACTATTTACATTACTATTATTACTATCATTATTATTATTATTGAAAGAAAAGAGTGAATCAGAGCTGAAAGTTCTGATATAAAATAGCACAACCAAAATGATTAAGATCAATGAAACCCGCTTCAATGGCCGCATGGTCTAAGGCGCTACTCTCGTAGTAGACTGGACTGCCGATGACGAAGAGATCAAGGTTAAATTTTGGTCGGGTGCACTGAAGGTGAATTTCCAACATGGTTTTCCACTCTCCTTCTAGGAGAATGCGGATACACGTCATCTAAATATAAATTCTCATCCTTAAAGCCATTAGCGTAATTAATATCTACATAAACGTATAGATCGAACAGTTAGTAAGAAGCGGTGCTAAGAAAAAAAAATATCAAAGAAATGGATTCAGAAATGCGTAAGCCACCAAATTCTAGAAATTCACTTTGTTTCTTTAACTATTGACATCACCTCAAATAGATATATATATATATATAATATATATAATATATATATAAGATATATATAATATATATATATAATATATATTTAACACCTTTTTCAGTGTAATCACTGGCAAGTCCAATGGGAAGAGACTATTGGGGAGACCGAAACTCAGACGGGAGGATAGCACTAGAATGGACCCTAAAGAGATAGGTTTTAATGAGGTGGACTGGATATAACTAGTTTAAGATAGGAATAAGGTGTAATGAGTTGGACTGGATAGAACTAGCTCAAGATAGGGATAGGGTGTAGTGAGGTGGACTGGATATAGATATCTCTAGATAGGAATCGGGTGTAATGAGGTGGACTGGATAGAACTAGCTCAAGATAAGGTGTAATGAGGTGGATTGGATTGAATTAGCTCAAGACGGCATACTTTTTTAAGTGCGGTAATCAACTTTCAAGTTCTTAATGCCATAGAGCAAGTAAGTATATATATATATATATATATATATATATATATATATATATACTATATATATATATATATATATATATATATATTATAATGGCATAGAGTGTATGTACTCTATAGCATTAAAAACTCTGAAAGCTCATTATCGCACTAACAAAAGTATGCCACCTATCCCTATCTTGAGATAGTTCTATCCAGTCCACCTCATTACAGACTATTTCTTTCAGGTCCATTCTAATGTGTAATCTCATCTGCGTCTAGGTTTCTCAATATATATCAACTATATTATACCTGTTGACTACCACCTATATACTGCTTATTTTTATTATCAAATTGAAATAATATAGTATTTTCAAAACAATTAAATTTATATTTGAGAGTTTTTTTTTTTTACTGAAACCATAACTTTGTATTTCTGTGTTAGCGAGAAAGAGAGAGAGATTGCTGACGCTTTATTGGCACATGGGACGTAGGAAGTGTATAGTTTGGTGGAGGCAGGCAATCTCACCTCGTAGGTCTCAATTAAACCGAAGAGTTTTTCTAATTAATTTCATCAACAATTTTGACACGTCAAATCTAAACAGGCCTATTAGACTAATTCAACAACGTCTACCCATAATTGGCTCTGAACCACATGTCACTCACTTTTTTATGTACTTTTTTTTTATCCATTGTGATAGATGGGGTTGTACGATACAATAATTAGAAAGGCAACAAAAGAGGATATGAGCGAGAAAAGGAAACCTAGATTGTTACTTCAGAAACATAGTAAGGTGTAACCATTTCACCTAAATGGATTTTTTTTAATTTAAATTTTGAGCTAATATATTAATAAGATGGATTAAATATCCAAGCTATTATATTTGTAAATTTTCAGTTACATCCGGATCTAAATACTATATTCTTTAAATATGTTATAATTTATCTGGATCTGTATTTATTATATCTGGATGCGGCTATAAAATTTAATTAAAAATATAATAGTTTGAATATTTAGTTCAGCATAATATGCGCACTCGTACTGTTATACTTTTACAATTGGCAGCATAAAGCCAACCATCAAGTCGAAGGTGGCTGCGTTATCTGATAGATTGTGATCTTAATTGATTACACATATGTAGCTGATGATTTTCGCACGTCCATCACAGACTCTGCCTTAAAATATGAGTGAAAAATTACCCTGAGCACGGGACAACTCCTGGATAGCTCAGTGGTTAGAGCACTGGCATACTAAGCCAATGATCCAGGGTTATATTTCTATGTCCAGGTGTCATTTTTCAATTTAAATAATAAATTTTATTTTCATTAAGTGTATTTAAGTTATAATTTGTGAACCAGTAGATTATATCAGCATACGATTTACAAACTGTCTCAAATCTAGAACAAACCCAACACCCAGTCACTCAGCTGTCAATCCATCATTCGGAGACGGTAAGAAACAATTTAATAAATAATGGATTTGTCGGCGTTGTGGAGAATCAAACTAAGACTATAATTGCAAGTGATAAAAAGTTGAAATTTAAGTGTGATGAAGCTATATCTTCCCCTGCAGCAGTTTTCAACAACTACGAGTAAAGAAATAATCTAAAAGCCCTTTTAAGCTGAAGGTATCCAAATAATTATGGATTTAAGGCCTAATTATCAAGCCATAATTAATTTATGTATAAAAGTACATAAGAAGGTATTATATACAGCAATACACTATTTTTACAACCCGCATATTATACATAGTACGGGGTAGCCAAATTTAAATACACTAATGACGTAGGGATGAGGAAATTAGAATGTATAGGAAATGTAGCCAAATTTAAATACACTAATGACGAAGGGATGATGAGATTAGAATGTATAGGTAATGTACTCGAATTTAAGTGTATAGATATTGGGAAACCAATTAGGACCAAATCATTTTAGTACGCCAGGCCACCATTTGAACCCCGACCTCTTCGCCACCAGAAAACTAAGTGAAATGGGTTTTACGTTTAGTCTGTGTGTCCACCGATGTTGGTAACAATGCATTTAAATAAAAAAAGTCTTTAAATGTGAACAAATATTTTAATTTAGCAGAGGCTGATAAACTGTCTTAAACATAAAAAAAAAAGTTAAACCACATTCGGGTTTTTCGCTTATGTACTAATTACGATGGTGGTTTTAGGGATTAGGGAGGCTACATTTTTAGAATATGTACCCTCATTTGCGTGTAAATAGAGCGGAAAACCATTTTGGTAAACCACCCTCATTACACCCGAACGAGATATATTTAGAGATCTGATTTTGGTTTTATATGTGTCTAATACAATGTTACTATAACTGAGCAATACCAACCAAACAACTTTAGTTTGAATCCATGAACAATAGAACAATATCTAGTAGACATAACAGTCCCGCATAGAGATAGCATACGACTATAAGTTTGATACCGAATTGAAAGTAAAGTTAAGTTAATCATCTCCATGAAGGCGCCAGGTGGCCTACATTCATTATTACCATATGAACTTGTTAAAGTTGTCTGTGCGGTAGAAATGCATCATGGGAATCTGGCAGATGACAGTATCTACTTGGCAATAGAGTTTCTGATACAAGTTCAACGGTGGTAAAACTAAATAACATGAATATAATCACGAGAAATGTAACTCGTTACATTACTAGACAAAATGTGTCATAGCACTCATAGCCTAATTTAAAACTCCACACACACACACACACATATATATACGTATATATATATATATATATATATATATATATATATATATATATATATATATCATTTAGTACGTATATATAAATATATACGTATATATATCATTTAGTACGTATATATGAATACATATACGTATATAATTTCTAAAATGTATATACACGTGTATATATATTATATTTTACATACCACTTAGCTGTCTTGGCCTGCCCCCGAGGGTAAGTATACCACAAGTTGGAAACCACAGACTCAGGACGTGCGACCACCAAAGCGGGTCATTGAGATTTAGATGTTTTTATACACAATTTAACTTATCATTCGCTTGTGTCAGACTGTTACCATAGGTAAAAGGATATATTTTAAAAGTATTAATTTGTTTTAAAAACATTAATTAACATAGTTTGTATTGCAAACATAAAAAAATTAAACGATTGAAAAACGATTATATAGATTGCACATGTCGAACAACGTTGTATTTTTAAATTTATAATCTAAGCCTTAATTTACCTCATACCGGTAAAATCTGCTCGTATTGAGGTCATGCTATTTAAATCATGTTTCCATGACAACGAGGAGAATAGTATGACGTCAGTTATGCAGGCAGGTAGCTAGTTCACCTGAAGCCTTAGCTGGGGATATTTTAACATACATAATTTAATTTTACCTTCATGTATGTAAATGGTAGCCTATGGACAAATATATTAATTAAAACACTTCACTATTTCAAAATTCATGGCTTTATTTTTTTTTAGTTTAATTTTACTTATTCACATACTAAGTTAAAATGGCATTAAATGAATAAGATTAGATATATTTTAATATTGTATGATATTGTAAGAGTATTAATTGTCTATCTTAATGTACAATTGAACAGAATTGAATAATTTGGGACTTAATTATCACTCTTATAAAATGGCTATTTCAAAACAAGATTTAAAAAATTTATTTGGGGTAAAATATACCATTTATCACAATTACATTAACTTTATCTCCAAGACAGCGTTATGAATGTTATCAAAAACTGTAGTAAATACCTCTTCTGAACGAAAATTAAATAATTATATATTCTTTTTTTAATAAGATATAATTTATTGGGGTATAAAAAAAATTAGCTAAGGACCACTTCTGGGCAGATATTAAATAATTTTTACGTGTTGAACAAAGATCATGGTCAAAAATATAATCAAGGGATACTTATGTACAAAATTTTATAACATCTTTTAATATTTAATATTGTAAGATTTTAACCATTTAATTGAATAACCGAATTAATTTAACACCTGATTATGGGCATGATAAGTTAAATAAAGACAACTTATGGCAAGATAGTTTTTCAAATGAAGAAATAAAGTTTAGTATAAAGGGTTGTCATATTTTCAAATAAAAACTTGTTCAGAATATTCTATTTAAATCTTGACAAATTCACAAACGTCAAGGACATTAATTTAAAATTAATTAAAATGCATATTTTTCATTATTCAGCTAGGTAAACTAATGGCAGTAAAAGGTTATTGGTTTTGGTAGTAACTATAGGATTTAAAGTGTTTTTAATAAATCACTTTTGACTGAAATAAGTAGCTTTATAAACGTAGCAATAAGATGTGTTAAATAAGATAACATTGTTTCTAAAATTCATAATTCTATACAATCATTGGCCTCTTATAAACGAATTAATCTCTCAGTAAGATATCACTAATTTTATATTGGGGTAATAAATGTGCAATATTTAAACAAAGTTTACCACCACAAGACCTACAAACTATTTGCCTAGGACAGCAAACTAAATATTCAACACACAAATATATAGGATAGAGTCAAAACCATATACCCTTAACACACCCCATCTGGGCCTGAATTCCCTTACGAGTGCAATTCTGCTCCAGCGCCAGTCTAGAAATGGTGCAACTTTGCACCCAAGATACGCCCAGTGCCACATTTCCGTATTCAATAAACAAGGCGAAAACTGGTGGCAAGATTATGGTGACATCACCATAAACGTCATCAATTGCGCTATTTTAGACCAATCCTTGTGAAGAATTTACTTTCAAAGTCTAGGCTACTTTATTTTAAAATTTTTGATGAAAATGCCATTGCATTGTTTGAATGTAAAAATTCAACAATAAAAGATAAGTAATTGCTTTGTTACCACTATCTACATTGAATAAAAAAAAATTACTTGACAGACGTGTGTTATTTTAATTTCTTGGCTATTAATTGGCGTACAGTTAGCTAGTTTTATTCTAAGCCCATTACGACAATATGCCAACATTTAAATTTATTGAAGTGACAATCATGATTTAATAGTTGCACCTACTCTTTGAGTGGTGGCAAATAAAAGGCGCAATTTTGCTCTCAAATTGCGCCTGATTCTTTTAGTGAACAGGTATTTGGGCACCTCTTTCAAACTTGCGCCGGCGCAACTATTTGCTCCCGTTAGTGAATCCAGACCCTGGGGTGAAACTAGTTTATCTAACCCACTTTTGTGGCCGCATGGTCTAACGCGTTACTCTCGCAAGAGACTAGACTGCCGATGACAGGGAGAATGAGGTTCACATCTCGGTCGGGTGTACTGAGGGTGGTTAAAAAAAAAAAAAGTCCACTCTCCCTCCACGAAACTGCGGATAGTGACACTTAATATAAATACAACCTTCCAAATTCTTCAAACCATTAACGTAATTAGTAAATACACGTATAGCACGAACGGGTAGTAAGACGCGTTGAAAGAGAAAATCTCCAGACCATAAATTGCAAACTGGTGAGCTGCAAGATGACTTTAAAGTAAGATGAGACATAGTTTTATCTTTTAAGAAATATTTTAATGTTACTCCTAACTTACTGAAGTTTTGGTCCACTTTAAAAAATAAGTGTTCTTACCTGTCAAATGAATCTTAACTCAGTCGGTAGTCTGTCTGTTTAGTGAGCTACAAACCCGGGTTCGATTCCCGGCATGGCTAAAAGTATATAATAGATTAAAATATGGGTGTACTCTTCCACAGTGATAAATTAACGGCCGGGTACTGGATGTTGTGCCTTTAAGTTAGACTATAAGGTATATGAAGCTACGATAAACTTTCCAAGCCGGTAGTGGAAACATATATGGCTTTAATAAAATAACTGACCCAGGGAACAAGGTGGAAACAGTTATGGACGTAGGTATGTCAAATGAAGCAAAGAAACAATATGTCGTTTGCATACACAAATCTATGGGTAAGTTGTTTCTCAGAAATGACGACAATACAAATTACAGAAATTAACTAGCGACTATGAATGGCCTTCACCCGTGTCTTACAAAAATCTAAAATGATCTTTATCATCTCTGGTATAATACACCAACATAGAAATCTCACCGCATGCAGTTTAATATTTTTCATGAATAATATTAATTTCATCGAATGCAATACTATAATTTTATAAGATTAATATTTTATGTGTATCTTACAAAGCTTTTGTTGTATTTAATAACTTGTACCAAATGTTATCATAATTCATAAGGTATAGAATTACATGGAATATTTGAATGTTTTATTTTCGTTTTGATTTTACAATTAAAGAGTTTTTTAATTGAAGAGTAGAGGAAAAGAGTTTCACTACACACATTTTCCAAGACAACACATTTTATATCCCAAAGTCCATAATAACACCAGCAAATACTTTTTTTTAAACATTTAAACCATAATAAAAGTGCATTATAAAGCTCTCACGATTGTTTAACAGTTGGCCACACTAGCTAATTTCGAGTTAAAAATTGGATTTTTACTCTAATTCCCCTGTACCCTTCAACTACTAATACCACCTGGTTCAGTGGCCGCATTGTCTAAGGCATCACTGTCATTTTGGATTAGACTACTAACGATGGATATATCAGGATTCGAATCCTAGTCAGGTGTACTGTAGGTGGTTTTACCAAAATGGTTTTGCACTCTCCCTCTACGCAAATGCGGGTAAAATTCCTCAAAATTCAACCTTGTACATCCCTACCCCATTAGAGTAATAATCACTTTATACATATAACCTGAACATGTAGTAAGATGCGGTAGTAAAATAATTACTAATATAATTAATGTTCTAGTTTAGTTATACTGTGTGCAAAGAGTTTGTGAGTCCCTGTATAGACTGCTATGAACATCATTCTGCTTTTCATTTCGTCTCGTCTGCCAAAATTAATTTTATTCAGAGGAAGGGCAATGGTTTTGTTCTGTAATGTAAGATTACTACTATTTACTCAAGTGGTCGAGTGGTTTACGAAGTAATACTGGTATTGTGTTTGATCAGTCTCTGCTAACTGGGAGGTCTACGTTGGAATACAAGCCATAGAAACAGAGGATTGGGTGGGGTGTTTCAAAATGGTATGTATTAGGTTTTATTTATCAATCCATCGAAGCGTTGGTGCCTGTGAGCTTCATTCAAGAGACCCTCTCAACACTCGGGTACAACCTATTTTAAGTAAGTAGTCTAGTTTGGACCCGACGTCACATCGTAGTGCGAGTTTTAGTTTTACATTAAATAAAACAGTGGTATTGAAGCCAGCCAGTAAAAGTATTTTACTCTATTTAAAAAGTGCAATAATTATTTTAAAATTATAAAACTATCTAATTAAATGAAATAATCTAGATCCGTATTGACTGGTAAATCCAAAAGGAAGAAATTATTATTATTAATAATAATAGTGTGTCTGGGCTACATCAAAATGCAGCGCAGTTTGCTAAAATATAAGCCAGTACTAATGTACCTTTGCCCAGGGGATTCCCGAATGTACTAATCGTACATATTTTTCGGGAGGCTCATTTCATGTCCCAATGAGCAGAGATAATAATTTTAGTAGATACGACGGGGTTAATACAATAAATAACTTAACCTAACTTAAGCTTAATTAACAAAACCCTGATGACCGTGGCCATTATCCCTTTCTCGAGAACAATTCCCCTACGATCAACCGGGAACTGAACCCGGTACCTATATGTTAACAGCCAGTAGCACCATAAGGCCAGTTAGAAAGATATCATTGGGAAGACATAGAAGCAGATGGGAATATAATATTAGAATGGAATATGAGGTGGAATGGATAGAACTAATCAAAGATAGGGATAGGTGGCGTACTTTTGTAAGAGCAGGAATGAAATTTCGAGTCCTAATGTAATAGAGTAAGTAGGTAAGAGTATAAGTAAAACTATCAAACTCATCTCAAATTTACTGTCAAATTAAAATATTTGAAAATCACATTTTGATGTGATTTATGGCTTGGTCCTAATCATTTATCTATTATTCTAGTCGAGCCCAGTGAAATGGAATCTTAAGGTGGGAGTGTAGGGAATATAAGCCAAGGGAAGTTTTTTGAAATTTTTAGAGCAAAACTTTGTTTTTTTTTTGCAAAAATACCAAATATTTCTCCAATGGAAACATAGTCAATTTTATTCACATGGTGATAACATTTTTTGAATACCTTTCAAAAGTGTCCTGGAATTTAATGACAACTTTTTTTCTTCATTTAAAAAGTTTTTCATCTAATACCGCTATACCCATGACATATATTCAAGAATAATTGTTGATATTACCATGTGAAGAAATTAAACTTTATGGTTCTATTGGTGCAATATTTTATTTATTTTGGCTGAAAAAAAGATTTTGATAAAAAAAAACATGCAAAAACACTCCCTTTAACTAGCGTTTCCAACACTCCTACTTTAAATAACCCTACTCAGCAAAATTTGACACAATAAGTAAATCAGACACAGTCAAACATTTAAATTAAATATGAGAAGATCACGTTTGAGCGAAGATCTGAAGAATGAAGTATATAATGGTTGCGGAGTGGAAGGTATGAGACGGGGGAGGACGTCAACTCCTCTTAAATCCCCCCTTCTCCTCCTCCCTTACCATCGGGCCAAACTTCCGGCGGTAACGAGCTTAGCATGCCTGGCACGTCGCACCGACTGGCTGTACCTACATTAAGATATGCCCGGCACCGCTAGGCCTCCACTTAGAGTGACGGTCCATGAGTGAGATGAAATAGAAACCATCGTTTATCAAACTCTCCAAAGCAGGGTGGCGAGAAATGAAGTTCTTATCAGAAATATTAGCATTAATTCTCGACTTCACGTGGATCTATTTATATACTAGCTATAAATTAGTTTAATAACTACTCTATGACATTAAGAGCTTAAAAGTTCATTGTCACATTTACAAAAATAAGCCACCTAAACCTATCTTGAGCTAGTTATATCCAGTCCACCTTATTACACCCTATAATCTTCAGGTACATTGTAATCTGTATCTATGTCTTCCCAATGGTTTTTTCCCATTGGGTTTGCCAGTCAATACCCTGGACCAGGTTTTAGATTCTTCCATTCGCTTTGAATTTCCTTACAACCGTAATCCACCAGACTTGATCATTTTAACAATGTCTTGTGATGAGTACAGGGTATGTAACTCACCGTTATATAACCTCTTATCCTGCCCAGCCGATCCAACTCTTTTTGTACCAAATAACTTTCTAAGCTCCTTGTTTCCGAAAACCCTAAATTTGTTTTCGTCATGTACGGTGAAAGATCAATTAACTAGCTTAAAACAATTTAAAAACAATGTTTTTGGGTTGAATAAATATTTTTCGAAGTTTAAGTTGTATATAGTTGTCAAATTTGTAGCATTTTACTCAAATAAAATGACATCTACAAACCGTAATATGCACAAAACTCTATATTGAAATAAAGGAATCCAAAGAAGAGAATTAAAACTGATATACTCTGCAACAATATAATTTGTGTTCTACTTACATTAAGTGGATGTTCCCGGATACAAACACCATGCTTCGACAAACAATTCTACAAGTATGGCAGAAGCAAATGTGTGGCAGTTTTAACAGACGTCTGAACCCCTGAATACTCGATGTTGACGAAGGACCTGACTCGTTTGTTCAATGCCTCGAGCAACGAGCACTGCTGTCCTAGCGGACTTACTTAGCAACTCTTTCTCCACTACTCCCGCCTACCCCCTTCCTTCCTTTCCCCTCATTACATGCCCATATTTGGTCCTGTTTAGAGTAAGAAAAAAGACTATATAACGGGTGACCTCTAGGTTCATTCTACTGTAGTTCATCATATTATATCCTCGAATGAGGAACCTCTGCTCCAGCACCTGAAGAATAAACTGATGGTCTTGATGTTTGGGCCATGGGTCTCACCACCTCGATGCCAAGGGAAAATCGTTTGATGTTCCAAGTATTCAACAAATATACAAGTCCTTCAGACTTATTCTAGTAGTCAAGGGACTAATTGTGTTTCTGTTAGTCGAAGCAGCTATAATAGTTTCTAAGTACTTCAGTTGTTATTTTAGTCAAAATGACTAAATTTGGTTTTGTGTCAATCTGACTTAATTTCTTTAGTCAAATAATCTGACTATATATTTTCCCAATGTCCATATAACATAGCTTAAATACAGGGGCTTTGAGCTCTATATGTAATAAGGACCTTGCTTTAAGGTTCCTCTTCTCCATTAGTTCATTAATTCGTTTTAAGTGCTTATGACTTCACAATATCCCATGACGCCGTGGACGTTATGCTCATTTGTTCGAATTTTTGTATGGCTACAAGCAGGTTATCTGAGGCCTTTATTTGAGGACTAGTTAGGTCAGTATCTACAGAATTCATGTTGACACCCCTTTTTCTGTGTTACTATTTGGTGTGCAAGTGCGGAACAGGCTAGTTTGTATAGTGCCTCACAGATAGTATTTTATTTGCCCTTGTTGGCACCTCATTGGTCCAAGTGTTTAAAGTTAGTATGTACTAGATTTGATGTATACCCCAAAGAGTGGGTAGTGGTATAAATGTACTATTGAGTGCTCTGGCAGTACCCACTATGAAAGGACCGGCCATAGTACTATTTTGTATGACACCTGATTGTTAGCCATCTGCTAATATAATTCCCAGACTGTCCTCTTACCATTTATTATTTAGTGTGTTTATGGGATCTTTCTTAATTTCAAATCAAGTAGTTACTTGGCGACATTTAGCTTAGTAACTCTAAAACTATAGGATTTGCAGTTATATTTTTATGAGTAATTAATTCACCATGTTTTTTGTTTAGACCCTTCTGGTGGTAGTCTGGCGCTAGCCTGGCTGTTTTGGAATCAATAATCTCTATCAACTTAACTTCCTTTTGACTATTACCGTGTCGTCTTGGACACGTATTTCCCTGCTACGGAAGGTCCTATATTTTTGGAGTTGTTAAATCCTATCATATTTGTCAGTTTAAAACTTAATATTTTCCTTTATACTTCTAATAATTACATGTTTTCCCTAAACAATTTAACGGACATTTATTAATGTTTATTATTCTTAGGTGCTGCATTTAATCTTATTTATCAATTGTATCCCTATATCTTTTCGTTTTTTTTTTGTATATTAAATCTTATTGTTAACTATTTTTTTCTCTTACTTTTATGAAATATTTCCCAGTCTCTACTGTGTTATAAATTTAATTTGTAATATTTATCGTTATCTCTACATATTATAGTGAAGGGGAAGTCACGATACACATCCATCGTCTAGGATGTTTTATGAAACACGTTGTTTGGACGAATTCTTTTGGTCAAAATTAACTTGTTTCATAGTTCATCCCAGACGATGATTGTTGAAGCTACAGTCAAAGAATCTTACATTATTTATTTAACACAACTCAAAATAAAAAAAACATATTGTATACAACACATTAAATACTAATATTTAATTATTATTATTAGCACCACGTCTTACTACCCGCAATTAAGCTAATGTGTAATGGTAGGGTGATTGTAAGATGAAATGGAGGACCTACAATTTAACGTGGAATCCGAATCCACGGTGGAGGCCTGGCATTCCCACATTCACAAGATGTCTTGTCAGAGGTGAAGAAAGGGTTTGGTAATCAGAGCAATCTTGCCGGTACCGAGGATTGTAGTGAGTTATTAAAATAGTAAAATAGTAAAAATAAAAAATGTATAACTAACAAATAACAGTTTTGGCAATTTTGATGGTTTTATATTTCTTAGAAAGATGTTAAAAGAACGTAATTAGCTGTAGATTATACTATCTAGTTAAATATTAAATTAATTATATTTTACTTTTTCTAAAACAATTAAAAAAAAAATTGAAACCTAAACTGCTCAACTGACCATACGAATGCCGAAGCGTCGACAAAGGCTGGAACCACAGACCATTTAGCTGAACTTATCAGGCGGGAGGTGGCTATTTGATGAACGATACGGCATAGCTCCAACTAACCTAATTAAAGACCGGTTCTTATGGAATACAAATTTAACCAAAACGTTGTCACCAGACTTACATGCAGTGAAGAGTTTGGGCTTTTAGTATAATTCGATAAGAATTTCATTTAAGGTAGCATAAGAATAAAAGATTAGAAAGTTTTAAGGAGAATCCTGGTTTGCTGAGAACCTGGATAGATGAGGTTGGACATTTTTTCTTAAATACGAAGGGGGAAGAGGCCCCAGACACCATTACAGGCGAGCTATAAGTGGGTAGTTAGTCCACTTTTTCTTATTTATTTGAGGTATTTAACGCGCACTTTCTAAACCGACTGATTGTATCAGCAAATGAGAATTTCTATAAGCGAGAGCAAAAGGGCCTACTAATTTTGACAGAAAAGGTATTTTAACATACCTTCCAGGGTTCTTTTACATGCCATAATCGACATTTCACCGACGGATTTACTTGCCCACGATGGAAGTTGTGTTACACATTTTTATTGCTCAAGAAAAATCCGTCAACCTCAGCTGGGTTTGAACCCACGAACATTGTATCCTGAGTTGAGAACTTTACCCCAATACTACTGAGGTCTTCAGCACGGTAGTTATAGTATTATTTTGGTGGGAATAACAGTAGAAATTAGTTACTAAAACAATTTTAACCCATTCATACATCAAGTCATGTTATGTGTAGCTGTCACTTTAGATAGATATTCTCAATAATTATAAAATAACACAAATAATAAACTGAAGTATTATCATTGTTGGCCGCAAAGAAATATATTTGAATTTTCTCTACTTTTCTTCCAAACAAAATCAGGATATAGTTAAAATTGTTGGCTCAAGCAACGAACTTATTGGCGTTAAAATAGGTTTAAAAATAAAAATAAAATAAAAATACAGAAAAAACCTGATAATCTGCATCCAATGGCTCTGAACACCGATAGTCCGGTATGCGTAGCTTTTCCCACCAACACCCACACCACTCCTCATCTCACTAGTCTTCGCTCCAAACCATTGCCATATGTCTACCAGGGTTTACATTTGTGATATTGTGCGCCACTCCGTATTATAGTCTGTTCGTGTTAGTGTGTCTGGTTATCTGAAATATTAGTAAAAAAAAGTTGATACGGATAAAGCGAGAAAAATCAGGCAGACATTCGAACTGATATTTTGAAGGGATTCATACAATGTTCAATCAGCTTCATATTCAACTACTTCATCATCATCAATTTCCAGATAGCCCAATATTATTTTGCCAATACCTAAATTATTACTTTATATACTAATCAAAGTTATTTTTCTCGTCTTTACTTCATTACAAACATATATATATATAGTCCGATAATCCGGCATATTATGGTAATCCGGGATTACTGAAGTCACGAGCGTGTCGTATTATTGTATTTTTACTGTATTATGATTTGTTTTAATATTAAATAACCGGTTTCGGTGGTCGTATGGTCTAAGGCACTACTCTCGCAAAATACTAACCTGTTGAAGATGGGAAGATAGGGTTTGATCTGTAGATGGTTTTCCACTCTCTCCATCCATTCAAATGAGGGTATACTTCCTCTAAATTCACCTTATTAATCCCTAACAAATTAATGTAATTAGTATATAAACGTATAATCCGAATGGGTAGTATGGGTAATATATAATACAATTATAAACAATCAGACAGAGAGCGCCGTGAAATAGAACAAGTATATAACCTTCTTGGCACAACTGTATTGCAGGTTGCCACTGTCAGTATCAAGGCTGAGTGTAGTATTGCTATGAGTTTGGTGGACTATTGAAACAGGGCAGATAACTAGTTCAATTGATTTCTAGATTTAAATATGTTATGAAACAGAATACATTTATATACCTTTAAGTTATAGATAGTTAAAAAGGTATCATCAAATGAATAATGGAAAATATGTTTGTGAGACGAAAAATTCACTTTATTTGACTGAGTAGGGATGAGCATCGTATAATAAATAATAACTACAATACATCTTCCGATAGACATTTTCAAATAAAAATAAATTCTAAAGAGATCTAACTAACCTGAGATAGATTTAAATTTAGATTACAAACTTATTGTAATTTTTAATTTTAAACTTAACACAACAGCTACGAATGATTTAGTTAAAAGTTTATAAATGAAAATGGTAAATTTAAAAAAAATCTGTCAAATTGTTGTTTTATTGATATAGAGCAAGAGATGGATAAAGGCAAACTTTAAGTGAAAGCCCAATTTTAATAACCCTCCTTGGTGAAAACGGCTGAGATTCAAACCCCGAGTTTCCAGTCAACGCAACACGGTACGGTAAGAGTAAAGTTCCTTAGTCTGCCCTGCCCTTGCTGCAGCTACAGTAGCCCCATGTCTTCTTTGGTGCTGACTGACAGCTCACAGCTGACTTTTGACAGTCAACATTTAGGTATATAACTAAATTTTGACCTTCAGAAGTGACAGCTGCTAAACACATGTTTTTTGCAGATCACATGGTTCGGCGTAAGGATACATAATTTGGTCTGTTAACATTTAAAATCTGTCAGAAGTCAGCTGTGAGCTATCAGTCAGCACCAAAGAAGCCATGGGGCTACTGTAGCAAGTTATTTGACCTTACTAGTTGTTCTGTGAACAGTAGACCTTTCTCCCTCAACGTTCATTACAATATATGCCAACATTTAAAAGAGTAATCATTAGGTACTTGATCGATTACTTAAGAGTATAAATTAAAATCACTTGAGATGAGCTATTAAATGATAAACCTTTTGAGCTATCACCATATTGAAAGGGATGATCAGGTTTACCAAATATATACAGTAGATATATCGTTCAATCTCGGTTCATAGAATAACCCTGTTAAGATTCGTTAAAATTTCTGTACATATTTGGCATTTATCAAGGAAAAATCAGAGCTTTGTATGAATGGTCACCATATTTAAAATGATAACCGGATATAGAATGCATTAATGAAGTATGTTCGGTTTGGATTCAATAAATATCTTGCTAAATCTAAAATTGATCAATGTAATTTACAATCATCGCGGAACAAAGTTTATAAAGAAAAAAGACCGACAATATTACAAATGGTCAAGTTGAAAACCGAACCTCTTTCAATCGGTCAACTGTTTTAAAGACTGAGTAAGGATACAAATATTTAAAGTTTAAAATTAAAAAGATATTGGATTCCTTTAAATCACTTAAAATGTGTTTACATTACATTTCTTCGAAATTAGATGCCTAAAGTCTCATTTGTATATAAATTGTGTTAATATGATAGTGAATAGAAATTATGATGACATGAGTACTAAAATTATAAGAAAAGTAATATGAGTATTTTTTTTTTAAGTTTTGATCTGTAGAGTTACTCCCCAAAAAAATCACAAAATATACTAAGCTGTGAGCGAGAAATGGCCACGCACCAACGCATTATTGAAAAATTCTACAATGCATTAGTTACAAATACGGTTCACGACAAAATAAAGTCAAAATATTCCTACAAGTATCTTTTTCCTTAGCAACTCTATATTTCGAGTGTTATCAATTGAACAAAATGTGTTAAAACGTGACAGTAGCTCATTTTCAACAAATTTTTAAACATATTTTCTGATTTAATAGACGAGACTTTATGAAAAAGAGATCTAGATCTATACTTTCTCTATCAGATATAGTAGCTTTTTATAGGCCCACAATATGACAAAACATTTAAAGATATTTGAAAACTACCAGCGAGCTTTTCTCTTTACCTTGAGATAAGAAGTTTCATAGTTTTCTTTCCTCTCTTTCTTATTGATGTGACCAAGAGTAACTGTTGGTGAGAGGCGAATTGGAGTATATAGGCTTATACAGAATGGAGAAATAGTTACAAAAAACCACCCGGACCATTGTATTTTAAGCTGTGTGGCCTGACAGTGATAGTTCGTTCAGCAAGAAAGTATCAATCAGTTGGATTTATTATATAATACGAAGAAGTAGTTTTTACAGAAAATTAATTCGACTTATTCACGTTTTTATTTTTTGCTGGATATGACTAGTAATTATATATAACTAAACTTAATTTAAAATATAGAATTATTCCAGTCTGGGCAAAATCTGGTCGTAACCATCCTTCAAATAAGAGTAACACAACCTCTTAAGGTGGGATGGAAGACAAAGTAAGATGAAGAACGTTAATTTTAAATTTATATAGTAAAAACATAGTTTGATCAAAAATATATCAACAATTTCTTTATTTAATTAGCTTATATTAATTAATTTAATTTTCTGTATCTCAAGAATTTTTAATACATATCATGGACGTAGCGTAATTTGATCAGGACTTTTTATATTGATTTAAAAAGTTTCTAGTATAAAGCCACGATGATAAGTACAAATATATTCAAGAACTGCTGAAATTACAATAAGTAGAAAATTAAAACGAATGTTTCTACAAAAGCAATATTATATTTATTTAAACACAATTTTTTTTTTACATAAAACTGCAAAAATATGGAACTTAAGCCGCATAACCTTCTATCCCATATTATTATAGTTCACTTTCGCAGTGTTGCCACTATTTTTTTACTGCAAAATTTCCTTTGTTTTCAAGAAGGGATTTCTATTTTTACAGGCAACTCATATTGAAGAAAATAATTAAATTTAAATTTTTCATCAAACTGATCAAGTGTAAAGTCATGCAACTTCTGTTTAGAACAAAATGACTTGAGATTTATGCAGAAATACATATTTAGTCATTTCACAACCCTTGTTTGTGGGCTGATAAGACATGTTTGGATCAGTGTTCTTTGATATTTATCCCTATTTTTCGTCCATCCAAAGACCTACTATTTTAATATTTCAGTTACATGTCCCAAATTAACAAATATTACAGTATTTTTTACTAGATTTACCAAAGTTACAAGCGTTTCCCGTTTTTTTTTACAGACATGAAATAGTCCCTGTAACATAATACAATAATGTAAGTAAATACAAATCACAACTTGAAACCATTTATTTATCTTTACGTTCTCTTTCTCAGAAGAATTTACCGACCAAGGTTCTCAGTGTAGAGCATTACATAACAGTTAGAAGGAAATTCTCTACTTCTTATCCTCGAGAGCGATTTGCTCCATCAGTAGAATGTTTTTAATGTCGTTAAAAAAAAAGGGACATGGACTGAGAAGGCAGCGCAGCAATCGCAGTGAGTGGCCGGCCGGCGCTAGAGGGTGTCGGGGGGTTTGAGGGGGATACGGGTGGTAAGGAGATCAATAGCCCAACGCAGCCTGGAGGCTGTACCGGAGCTACGCGCCCCGACCAACACGCCGCCACCGCTATTGCGTAGAACTACAGGAATGTCTTCCCCGACTATGGATACAGTCCAATTTTAACAGGAGGCATTGTTTTTTTAACAACACGTCTTACTAACGAATATCTTATAATTGCTCTGATGGGGTGGGAATGATGTAGAAACATTTTAGAGATAATCTAACAGATTTTTAACGGTAAGATACCATGTAGGAAAACCATCCTCAGTAGAACTGATCCGGATTCGAACCCCGATCTTCCCGTTATAATTAATCCAGTAGGGTGACCTGGTGGTCTAGGGGTAAGGTGTCAGACTTCTGTACTGGGGGTCCGGGGTTCAATTCTCGGTCCCGGCACAGATTTATCCGATTACCAAACCCTTCCTTCCCCTCTGACAAGTAGTGTATTGATCACAACGGCCGTGGTTCGGATCTCACGTTAAACTGTAGGTCCTCCATTTCATCTCACAATCATCCTACCATTACACATTAGCGTAAGTGCGTGTAACCCGAACGGGTAGTAAGGCGCGGTGTTATTATTAATAATAATAATAATAATAATAATAATATAATAATGCCAGTCCAACAGGAGTGTGACGCTTTAGACCATAAATCCACTGAAGCGGTTCATACAGGGTGAAACATGTGGGCTTCAAGAATTGTTTGTGCACCGCCTTTTACTACATGACTGGACTATAGACATATTTATATTAATAGAGTAGTGATAAAAGAGATAGAGTTTATAGGAAAGTCAACCATTTGCACGGAGAAAAAAAATTAAAAGCATTTAATAAATAAACCCCTCTCAGCACTTCTAGGCGGTATTAGAACGCCGAACTTCCCATCACCAGCCAAATAGACCAAACACTATTAACGCCCTGGCCGGTATACACGTATATTCAGGTAGGACCTCTAGACAGGTAGTCGGTAGTCAGGAACTCCTATGGGAAAGGAATTTTTGATAGATATCTAGTATTATAACTTAAAATGGGAGTGTAGGGGACGCGAGAGAGGAACACTGTTTCTACAATTTTTGTATCAAAAAGTTATGATTATTATTATTGTTAGCACCACGTCTTACTACCGGTTCGGGATGTACGCACTTACGCTAATGTGTAATGGTAGGGTGTTTATGAGGCTAAATGGAGAACCTACAGATTAACGTGGGATCCGAACCACGGTGGAGGCCTGAAATTCCACACATTCACAAGTTGTGATTAATACAAGTCTTGTCAAGGTGAAGGAAGGGTTTGGTCATCAGATAAATCTGTGCCGGGACCGAGGATTGAACTCAGGACCCCCAGCACAGAAGTCCGACACCTTACCGCTAGACCGCCAGGTTTCCCAGTTGAAACATAGATTTTAATATGCCTAACATGGTGACCTCAACAATTCTTGAATATCTTTAAAGTGACTCTTGCAATTTGATTTCAGCTTTTTATCTTCATTAAAAAGTTTGTCATCCAATACCGCTAAGCTCATGACATATTCAACAACTGTTGATATCACCACGGGAAGAAAAGTTAAACTCAATGTTTATACTGGAAAAATATTTTATTTATTTTGGTCAAAAAAAAAAATGAAAAACTGCAAAAACACCCACTTTTCCCGCGTCCCCCATACTCTAACCTTAAAATAAATTTGTGTCCAAGAAGGACAAAATGGCCGTTATATATTAACTGTCACCAAAGTCCCTGAAGATGATTTCATATTTTAATACGTCTAGTCATGTGATCTACAGATGTAACTTTCTTTATATACATTATTATTTGTAATTATCTATACTTATAAAATAACATGTCCTGACTGACTGACTGACTGACTGATTCATCATCGCCGAGCGCAAACTATCAAGGCTACAAGCATGAAATTTGGACTGTATATTCATTTTGTTATGTAGGCACCCAATAAGAAAGGATTTTAGAAAATTCCACCCCAAAAGGGTCAAAATAGGGGATGATAATATGTATGATAATATGTATGAAAGTCCGTCATTTTGAAAGTTACATAAACAAAATTTGTATTTCGGTTATTGACGTAAAACAAATAAATACATGTTTCAGGAATTTTGGAAATTTTATTTAATAAGGGATGAAAAAGGGGGTGAAAGTTTGTATCGGACTTGCATTATTTTTGATCCGAGTTCAAGTTATGGTCATCAACGTAACGTAATATTTTAAATTAATCTGTAAATACATATGTATATTTTCGTATTTGTATATAATCAACTTCCACGCGAGCAAAGCCGCGGGCAACCGCTATCTAGTTTCTAATAAAACTATAGTCATAAATATTTGTTTGGTTAGCATTTATAGTAGTTTTTATACTGTTCTAAATCCACATATCTTTTGCGAATTCCCAAATATCCAGCATACACCCAACGGGTGTATACCATTACATCGCAAGTCCATTACATCGCATGTCCATTACATCGCATGTCCATTACATCACATTTTAGGAACAAATACATTGCAGGTCCATCACGTCGCATTTCCCCCACCTCTCTATACACAGCTAACCCTACTCTGACGTACAACCAATAGGATTGAAAGGGCGTATATGTACAGTTACATTGCAAGTCCATTACATCGCATATCCATTACATCGCAGGTCCAACACGTCACATTTCTCCACCTCTCTACACACAGCTAACCATATTGGCCACCACGATCCCAACAAGTTGTGTTACAATATCAAAACTCACTCCCAAAATGTTGGTGTTGGTCGAGCTGGTCAGAGCCAACAAGTTGTGTTGGGTTGTGTTGGATCATTTGTTAGAGATAATAAACGACCAACCCAACATGTTGGCCGAGTCGGGAGGTTCTGCGCATGCGCTATCAAGTTGAATGAGTGTCTAACCTTGGTGAAGCATGTGTTTTATTTTCAGATTAGTTTAACTTTTAAAATCGGGGCTAGTATAATTTTGTGATCATGGAATGGAACAAGGCTAATACAGTTAAACTAATTGATTTAAATTCTGAAAATGGAAAAATTACACCTAGACACGTGAATCGAACCCGAGACCGTGTTCAGGTGTCATTTTTCAATTTTCAGAATTGATGGAGATGGAGAGTTCCTCACTAAAAAGAATAAATAATAATAGCTTCGGCTACTAGATTCTTAATTGATCTATATCAAAAGTATTTTGTTATTGGTGATGTCTCATGTGTAAAAAGCTATAAACTCCACTTTACAAATGTAGGTAACTCATTATTACCATATAAACACCTTCAATTCGATGTCTATGCAAAAAAAAAAAAATACTTTGAACGCCCTACCGTTTCTTAAGTTTTGTTTCTTCTGCAAGAGTACACTTCCTGTCATCACAATAAATGAAGAAACGGCAAGTAATACGTCGCTATACATGGCTAGAAATGTGTAGACTGATTAAAAAAAAGATGGAGGAACCAGGATGTTGGTCCAACAAGTTGGCTATAGAAAACACAGCTTACTTTTCCACATGAATTGTATTTAACATGTTGGATCCAACTTGTTACATAATAAACGAGGCTTCACTCTCACTATGAAGGTAGGTTTGGTTGAAAGGATTATGTGCCCGACTCCCCTTGTTGGCAAAGTTGATTAGATTAGAAACTCATTCAACTCGATAGCGCATGCACAGAACCTCCCGACTCGGCAAACATGTTGGGTTGGTTATCTCTAACAAATGTTCCAACACAACCCAGCACAACTTGTTGGCTCTGACCAGCTCGCCCAACATTAACATGTTGGCCAACATCCCCAACAAGTTGGGAGTGCGTTTATATTGCAACACAACTTGTTGGGATCGTGTTGGCCAATATGGTTAGCTGTGTGTAGAGAGGTGAAGAAATGCGACGTGTTGGACCTGCGATGTAATGGACTTGCGATGTAATGGACTTGCAATGTAACTGTACATATACGCCCTTTCAATCCTATTGGTTGTACGTCAGAGTAGGGTTAGCTGTGTATAGAGAGGTGGGGGAAATGCGACGTGATGGACCTGCAATGTATTTGTTCCAAAAACGCGATGTAATGGACATGCGATGTAATGGACTTGCGATGTAATGGACATGCGATGTAATGGACTTGCAATGTAATTGTATATATACGCCCTTTCAATCCTATTGGTTGTACGTCAGAGTAGGGTTAGCTGTGTTTAGAGAGGTGGGGGAAATGTGACGTGATGGACCTGCAATGTATTTGTTCCAAAAACGCGATGTAATGGACATGCGATGTAATGGACATGTGATGTAATGGACATGCGATGTAATGGTGCCCACCCACACCCAACACTGAGCTGATAATCTTGATAGATGTTACTAATCAATTCCACATTGTGGGCCAGGATTACTTATTGTATTGTCGTAGTTGAATGGGGAAATATCAATTATGTGATAATTTAGGAAACTTAGGGTTTTTTCTTCGTATCATTTATTTATTTGAGATATATAACGTGCACATTCTGAACCGACTGATTGTATCAGCACAAGATAATTTCTATGAGCAGGAGCGAAAGGGCTCACCAATTTTGCCGGGAAAGGTATTTCACATACCTTCCATGATTCTTTTACATCCCACAATCGGCATGGGACCAACGGCTTTATATACTTCTCCTCCGAAGGAAGTTGTGCTACGGATTTGTATTGCTTAGGAATATTCCGTCGACCTCCCCTGAGTTTGAACCCATGAACATTGGGACCCGAGGTGAGCACTTTACCATCAGACGTCCATGATCTACTTCTTAGTATCAAAACTATATATATTAATTTAAATGCCTCTTTGGTTGTGTTATTTACATGAATTTTATAAAGTATATTAAATCAGCACTCAGCCTATATATGTTAACGGCAATTTGTGTAAGCCTTGCATTCTATAAAATGCCTAGGCTTTCTATATAATTCTTAAGGGATTTTTAGCAAAGTATAAAATAAATTTGTTTTTCTGTGGTATTTAATCATTTTCGTAATAAATTTATAGAATAACCGGTCATTATATATTACCGAGAGCAATAGCTAACCAAACCTAGCCTAAAATAACCTTAGTTAATAGTTATAACCACCTCTTACTACCCATTTTGGTTGTACGCTTAAGAACTATTTACTCTAATAGGTTAGGAATTGAGAAGGTTGAATATAGAGAAAGTGAATCCGCATTTACGTGGAGGGAGTGTGTAGAATCGTTTAGGAAAACCACCCAGTTCATCCGAGAGAGATTCAAACCTCGATTTCCACATCCTCGTCAGTCTAGATCAACACGAAACACTCGCACTAGCTAGATACGCCACCGGGGCGGGTCTTACCTTACCTAACTACCATATTCTAAAATAATCTAACCTGACCAACTTAAACCATAGGAATTAGGTGAACCTGTAAGAAAACGGCGCTAGTCTTACATAGAACTGGATAAAAGAATTGATAATATATTCCGGGACTTCAAAAAGACAAAGGACTTGAAAATAAGTAGGAAATACAACAGCAAAACTCGTTTATTTCACACTTTGCCAAAACCACTCAGGTATTATATAGAAAGCCTAGGCATTTTATAGAACGCCTGTATTTCACACATTGCCGGTGACATATACATATTAACCTATAGCAGTATGCCTGATGAATAATTCTACCTACTTGTTACCTGTTCTAACAATTCGATATTTAATAGTTGAGTAACAGGACGAATCCTTATACATGTTCTAAAAAGCCAAGTATACATTAACTAGACCACCAATATTATTTATTCTTGTGAATCATCATTCTAACCATTTTTATGTATAGTACAAGATGCCCAGCTTATTAAACTTTCTACAAAAATGCAACAGTTATTATAAACACTGAATAAGATTAATGAAATTAATTAAAAATAGATTGTATAGGTCTCAAATAAAGCAGCCTTTTTTTAAATACAACAAAACCGAATTTTTATGAAAACCATTTGAAAATCAGCATTTACAAAATTGGCTAAATATATATGGCAATGTTTTCATAGTGTGGTAAATGATTTCAAATCTAATATTAAATCATTCTTTCACTAATAAAAAATAAAAAATTAAACAGTTCTTTTTAGTTACTCTTAACTTTAGCTTTAATAAAATCAGTTAAATCAAAATTATTCTATTTTCACAATCTTGAATCTAATGTTTGTTCCTAAAATTTAGCGGAACATTGGTATACATCATGTTTACGAGTTCCGTTGTAAGATAACAAACAAAGTAGAACTATTGATGGGAAATCAAAATTGTTACCACTTTCTATGGTAGATTCATTAGAAGGTTCGACAGCAGTTTTTGTAGATCCTAATTTAAGGTAGGATGGAAAGGTACTTGAGAAAAGGCCAGTGTTTTTTCAGTTTTTATAGCAAAACATTTTTTTTGGCCAAAACAAATAAAATATTGCTCCAGTATAAACATAGGCGAGTTTAATTTTCTTCAGCTCTTCTACAGCTCTTGAATATCTATCATGAGTATGGTGACATTATCTAACAAACTTTTTAAATAAAGAGAAGAAGTTGCCATTAAATTCAAGAACACCCTGACAGATATTCAAGAAATGTTGGAGTCACCAGGTGAATAAAATTAAATTCTATGTTTGTATTGGAGCAATAATTTATTTATTTTTACAAAAACAGCAAAAACCCTGGCTTTTTCTCGAGTTACCTTCCGTTCCACCATAACTTTGAGAGGTCCATAACATTTTTTTTTTCTACTTGTTTGGTTCCCATCTTTTAAAACTTATTTTGAAGATCCTGGTGTAGGATATAAAATATTTCATTTCGTTTTACTATATCTCCGCACAATAATCATTTTAGTAACGCTAAGGTAGCAACAAGCCCCGAGAAAACGTACCAACATTTGCGTGGAGGCAGATGAGGATAACATTTCACTATTAGTAAATCTGGATGAGATTCGAACCCCAACCTTCTCCTCACCATTAAACCAGACGAACATGATATCAAGCCCACGTGCTAGAAAACTCTGGTTTAGTTGAATCTATCTTATCATAGGTTGATTATTTCTTAAGTAATGAATTGATAGACGATGTTTAGCACATTCAAATTTAGTTCCTAAACTAAAACCGACAAAAGCAAACGTTTTTAACTATTGAAAAAACTCAAAATAAGATGTACCCCCATTGGTGATCAAATGGTCTAAGGCGTCACTCTTGCAATATACGAGTAGATACTGGACTCCCGATGACAAATATATGAGGGTTCGAATCCTGGCAGGGTCGGTTTTCACTCTACATTCAATAAAACAGTGTATACTTCCTCTAAGTTCAATATTACTCATCCCTAAAACACTAGCGAGCTTATCCGCTTCGGTGGCCCGTGGTCAAACGCGCTACTCTCGTGTTTGACTTGACTGCTGAAGACGAGGAGATCAGGGTTAAATTCCCGGTCGGTTATACTTAAAGAGTTGTTTTCCTAAATAGCTGTCCACTATTCCTGAACGTAAATGAGTTTACAGGTCCTCTAATATCTAACCTTTCTCACCCCAGACACATTAGCGTAATTAGTACATTTAAATGCGTTTAGCACGAACGGTTATCAAAACACTGTGCTAAAGATAAACTGTCCTTATGAGTATATAAAAAAACACAATGTTAAAATAATGTCAAAGTCTGCAACACAAGCATATTAAATTTTGAAGTTCCAATGGAACATGGAGATAACAAACAAAATAATTGACACTCCGAAACGATGTATACAAACATAAAGAAATAACGAGTAAGAAAAGTAGGAGATAATATGCTTGCTCATTTCTCAAGTTGCCATGGTTTTGTTAGTTACGTCAGTGTAGCCATCTTCTGCCAAGAAAATAATGTTAAAGGACTGAAGGGTGGATCCAAGGAGGTTGGAAGAAGAGGGGGGAGGAGGGGAGGGAAGAGATGCGGCCATGGAGGAAACCAAATCATGACGAATTCAATTTGAATGTTAAAACAGCTTGGCTGATTATAGCATAGAGAAGGCAAGTATAACTTTAGTTTCTCTGAAAACTTTGCGGCGCACGGGGGAATCCGTTGGTTCGTCGTCGCTTTAAACTTGAAATATGGTAAAGACGGATCTAACTCTCCCTTGTTTCGTAGGCGATGCTACACGATGCGAAACCCTTCATAAGACGCAATGTCAAGGCAGAAAATGGACACATTATACGCTCGGATTTAAGGAATTATTTAGTATAGAAATATCATTTTCTTTTTAATGTATACATATTGAGTTCAATTTTATTTGGGTTTCAAACACATATTGAAGCGATTTAGATAAGATCAATATTTAAAATATTTTATTTAAATAGTAAGTTTTGTATTTCAGAATTAACGCTTCATATTATTTTGAATATAATACTAAAAATATTATAGCGAACAAGAAACTAGTTTGGTTCACATTAATTAATTAATTTCTCTATGGCGTTAGGAACTCGAAACTTCATTGCCGCACTTATAAATGTTCTATCCAGTCCACCTCATTACACCCTATCTCTTTTATGTCCATTCTAATATTAACCTCCCCCTATGTCTAGGTCTTCCCAATGGTTTCTTCCCATCTGGTTTGCCAGTCAGTACCCTGAACAAGGTTCTAGATTCTCCCATTCGAGTTGAATGTCCTTCCCACCGTAATCTACGAGACTGTATCATCCTAACAATGTATTGTGATGAGTACAGGATACGTAACTCATCACCTTCAGTAGTCTCATCCTTTTTTGTACCAAATTTCTTCCTAAGCGTATTTTTTTGAAACACCCAAAATTTGTTTTTGTCGTGTAAACTAAGAAACGACGTCTCACACACATAGAAAACACCCGGTCAAATTGTTCAGTATATTCTGAGTTTTACGTGCCTTGAAACCGGCCAGTTATCAACAACTTACTGACAAAGTAGGAACATGTATTTTTATTGATAATTCTCTTATCATTATCATAAAACGATATGGGTTTGTAAATTAAAATAATTTAAGAAAGTACGAAAGTAAATTATTTTAAGCATTTTATAAAAAAAAACACTATACACTCACTGATAATATCTATTTTACAAATATAGTAGCGGCTTACATTTCTGACAATCATTACTGATAGTTTTATAGCTCAGCTAATATTTTCTATTTTTTCCCAACGTAAATCCTGGAAACTTCTTCTTAGCCCCAAAAGTCGCCCACGCTTTACTTTAGCCCACTCACTATACAACAACCAAAGTCCAGATTATGCAAACCACATCATACACTGCCTGCTAGTGGCACATTAAGATTGCCAAGGCAGCGTGGTGGTTTGTGGAGGGGCTCTAGGGTAATAGAAAGGGGATGAGGTTGCCAAGAGGGGGGGGGGGATGTTTATGTTGCACCCAAGCAAAAGGGGTGTACAGAAACAGCCTTCCCACCTTCCACTCTTTCCTATCCAAAACGTTAAGGTCGACGACTTCCACTTTCTGCAGGCTCACTACTACCAAAGAGGTACCAGATGGTTCGTTCAGAAACTGTTTTACCTAATCCATATTTACATGGATTTGTGGTGTTCCTTCCATCCCTCCCACCCTCTTCCCCTTCGGACCCTCTTCAACCACCTTCCTCTATTAGATCCTAAACCTAGTATCCTCTTCCTCCCCTTCTCTTCTTGACTTCCATACGCTTCACCTTTCTTCTTACGTCACTGGGTGCTATTTTGTGTTTGGGAGAGTTACAAGTTTTCTTTCTCTCCAACAACACCAAAAACTCACCCTTGAACGAAACAAGACTAAAATCAAGGAATAATAAAAAGGGAGGTTCATTATATATGCTGTTCAAAATCTTATTTTGGCATAAATTCGAAATCGTTTTGTTAACATAATACTCGTCTAGCTCGTGGCGATAGTAATCTAATCCGTTTCTTTAGTTGTAACATGAACTAAATAGTATGACGCTTTTTAGATGTGAAAATCATGACATTGTCATTATAATTGTAATCAAACAAGAAAAATGTGATTTGAAAACATTTTTAATGAAGCAAATAATATGATTACAATGTAGTATTCAAAATTTAACTTCTTATTTAAAGTTAGATTATCCCACCTATATTTTCAGTAATTAATATGATACATTTGACTGTATTATAATGTTTAGAATAATTAAGGATAATAATTTACTAACTTTGCAGTGGTTTTATTTTGTCACAGTGTCTTACTACTCGTTAGGGATATGCGAATTTTTAGACCTTAAAGGTTAGGGGAAGCTTTGATTTTACAGGAATTGTACACGCATTTTAGTAAAAGGAGAGTGGTAGACAATTATGTAAAAAAACACCACTACGCCGTACCGTTTTTATAGCCCATTTCTCCCCAACATCACCAGTCCATTTTATTGCGAGAGCGACGCCGTAGACCATTGGGTCATTCAAGTGGATAGTTTTACATTACAGGGACATATTTTTTAAAAAAGATACTTTGTGTTAACTCTTTGTTGTTGATAAATTAAGTTCAATTTGTGTGTTATTGTTTCAATTTTTATAATTTTTAATCTGATAGCGCCTTAAATATTTTAGTATGTATTTTTTCAGTCTTTAGTTTGGACTAGAACGAGACATGCGAGGTAATATTAATAACGTGTATTAGTAATTAAGAAAAACATTAAATTAATTTAAAGGAACCATCAAAATAGTGTTTTACCAATGTAATAGATTATGTGAAATGTTTAATTTTGTGTCATTTCGACATGATTTATTTTTGTCTAATACTCTACTAGTATTAACATACGTAATAATATAAATACTTATCACAGGAAAGCTAGAACTGGATTGGAGCCTTCTGTTATTAGAAGGTCCCCAACTTGTTTTATATTTTTAAATTCCTGACTTATACCGCGTACATACAGAGAGCACCTGGTGACGGAAACTTGACGGAAACTGTAGATGCTATTACAGAGCACAACAGTTTAAATGTTTATGTCTATACTGGGTCAACTCGAAAGTGATAGCAACGCGACTGACGAGTGACGTCGACACTTTAGTTGATCCAATCACGACATGCTGTTTACTCGTCATCTAGTTCCCTCAGTTGCCGACGGTAGTTTGTTTTGATAGAGCTAATATTTTACAATTTATGGCGTCAGAACAAGAAAACATCAAGTTCGCGCAGTTTATTAAAAACTACCTAACTGTTATTAATTCTCGCCATTTGGTTATTCTTTAATCTATACTTGAGGTTATTAAATTCTAAAGGAATTCAAAACTACTTTTACTCATTCGAGAATAATTAAAAAATGTGTCCGGTTAATATTTCGAATCTTTTACAGAACGCTACTGACTAAGGTTCACATTCATATTATTGTAGGGGTGATATATTCGCAGCCTTTTCTTCACAACGTAACATATAACAGCGTCCTCCTATGATGATGACATACCGAGGACTAATCATAAACTGGTGTTGCTTTGCCCGTTGCGTTTCGGCCACCACTTGCGCTCTGTATGCACGCGGTCTAGTTTCAAACAGTGTTAGATGCACTAGGTTGATCTATTATTTTTGTCATTTATCATCATTAGATGAGTCCAGGAGCAATTTCTTAAACAATTTTCTTTTAATCTCGATTGTTTAGCCTTGTGAATTTGATTTATTTTAGATCAATAAATTTCACTAAAACATTTTAATTTTCAAAATTTAAAATACAAATGTGTCCACTAATCGATACATTAAATAAGAATACAGAAACTACCTAATCCAGTGACCGAATGACTTAAGGCGTCACTTTCATGTTATACCGGCCTCCTGAAGACGTAAAGATAGGAGTTCAGATCTTGGCAGGATCTATTGAGGGTGTTTTTTTTTTCCTAAATGGTTTTCCACTCTTCTTCCACACGAATGCTGGTAGATTAACTCTAAAATGCTTCCTTTACCACCACTACCACAGTTAATTATCATGTATACGTATACCAGAACAAGTATTATGACGTGGTGATGAAAAAAAAACACATCGTAACTAGGCCAGTCATGATGACGTCACTACCAGCCTCGGGCATAAACTGACCCATAGTGTAAATTGACTAACCAGCCTTTCTATCCAGTGGGCATGGATTAGACCACTCAGTCCGTTCCACCAATTTATTTCTCTAGAAAAAAAAACAAGTTGCTTGCCCAAGTTTCTGAAATCTCTCTAAAAGAGGGTGGGCACTTCTTACACACACACAACACACACACACACACACCACACACACAAACATACACACATAAACACACACACGCCCATGCGCATAAAAGATGTCCTTCACTGACCACAAAACTTTACCTCTATTGTCTCGGGTTCTTTTTTGTTGTTACTTTTTTCCCTTTATTGGAACCATCTTTTATTTTTCGTGCTCCTTTCCTACTTCTTCCTAACAGAACTCCCAACTACTTCTGTTGCGTGACTAAAGGTCCAAATACATCTTACGAGTCAATATTGAAAAGTAATTGTGTAGCAAGAGAGAGAGATAGAGAGAGAAAAAAAGAATATTTTGTCCGGAAAGTTTCTTACTTTAAGAAAAAAAAGAAACTGTATCTTATTCACATCATGTTAAAAATAATATTGAGAATAATATTACAAGATACGTGTGATTTGAATTTTATAGATAAACTTCATCACAATCAATTGTATTTTGATTTTGTTCAAATATTTAACTTTGTCAACTATTTAAACTATATTTAGTTCTTCATGAATAGGAATAATATTTTATGATATTAAACAAAAAAAATTAGTTTCCCACGAAAAATATTACAGTAATATAATTTAAGCGCTCCTCAACAAACATTGTAAGTGATGATATTGTTTGAAAGTGATGATTAATTCAAAAATTACATTTTCATTTGCACCTGTTTTTTACTTCTTACAGGTAGAGAAAGTATTGTGATCGTCAAAAAAATTTAACTCGAAATTTTGATGTATATAGACGTTTAATGTCCCCCAGAATCCGGAAAAGTAGTTTTTGAATTTCCGTGTGTCTGTCTGTCTGTACCTCCAACTAGAGCCGAAACTATTTTACCGATCGGGCTAAAACTTTGTATCTAGGGTTTTCATAGAGTTAACAAGAAGGATTTTTGGAAATGGATATCTAACCCTCAAATTAAGGTAGTTTACTGAAGGGCAAAAAAATAAACCATTTTATCAAAATCGACTCTAACGATTTTGGTTAAAATTCTTATCTAGGCGTTAATTAAGTTAATAAATAAACTGAATATTTTCATTTCCCCATGAAAATGGCTTTTATGGTACTTTACAGAAGCAGAAACACCGTATCTACGCAACTATTTATATACTAAATAACTTTACATTGCAAAATTGTAATACTATTAAAAAATATAAAACTTTTATATGAAATATATTTTTATAAATACAACAGTTTCTGAGATATTGGCAAATATATTAACACAATTTTGTGAGTTTTAGTTATGTTTTAACACAATAATTCTCCAATGCCATAGAGTAATTAAATATAAGTAAGTCTCAAAAAGTTTGTTGTTTTTCCTTAAACCTCTTAGGAGAATTGTTTGTACAACAGCGATCTATCTCCATTTTAGAGTCAATAGTCAATATCTACATTTTTTATTGTTCGAAATTTATAAATGAGGAATTTAATAGCAATGCGATGACATAGATTTGCAACACCTAAAAAAATGTCAAAAGTTTTAACCGGGATTCGAAATTTTAATACAAAGTGTTGACCCTTGTGGACCCAATAGTGATCTTTTTTATCGGTCCAAACATACAAATGAGTTATTAATTCTTTAAATATAAAATTATAAAATTTAAAACCGGGGTTCAAAAAATGTTTTACATAAGTATAGTGCAATTTATGCTTGGGTTTGCTAGTGTATATTATTTCGTTTCACATATATATTACGAGTTTTGGGTAAATACATCCATTCTTAAACAATAGAGCGAGAAAGTCCGTGTGGAGTTCTGTACCATTAATTTTAAATTAAGAGCACTAATTTGTACTTTTGTAATATGACACCAGTAACAGACGTGTACGCTGTGTCTTCAACAATACAGCAAGACTAATAGAAAGAGTAATATAAAAGTGGTTGATGTACACATTTCACCTTTCCAGCACTGCCTATACATTTAAGAGCTATGACATACTCCTAAATCTGAAACAAATCAGACTAAAAAGATTTAAAACATATATTTAAAATAATTTAAAAAATATACGATTGTTCTCACAATAAAATGATAAACTCGAGAAAGTATAAATTTGTAGCTCTGGCTACCTAACTTGTACAAGAAAACATTTAAGACCATAGTTATAGTGGGATTATGCTAGGAAGGAAAGTATTTTGGCGTTCAAGCCAAACGGATAGAAGACGTCGTGAGAAAATCTAAAAAAAAAAGCCAATGTTTAGTAACTATAAAAATTACCAAAAAAACTACTTTCATATAGGTATATCAATCAATGGAATCTACAGCTGTCAGTTTTAATAGATAATATCAACGTTTATAAAAATAAAACTAGTAATAAAACCCTAGTTTCAGAGTAAGATCGGTCAGGGATTAATACTCCTAAACGTACTCAATTTAGGGACTAAGACAAATACAATTAAAACTTTTACTCTATTAAAATAAATCCAAGCCCACCTCGGTGGTCTAATGATCTAAGGCACTACACTGCAATATACCTGACTGCTGATGACGGAGATATCGAGGTTATAATCCTAGTCGGGTTCATTGAGGGTAGCTTTAATTTTTTTTTAAATTTCTGCCTTCAGGTGGGGAGGCACTTCCTCTAAGTTCAACATTCCTCATTCATAATACATAAGCGTAATTACTTCATATGCCTACAACCCAAATGTGTAGTGAAAAGCGGTAATAAAATATTACTGATATTGTGGAGGTCACGGATAAATCGGTTGTGCGATCGACGCATACAGTTGATTGACCAGGCTTCAAAACCCTCTTAGAGAGTATTTTTTCTTAATCCATACAATCACTTCAACAGAATTTCATGGAATATACGTGTTTGTTCAAACAGATTAAATGGTCTTTACGTTTGGCCCAACTGCTCACCGATGCGAGGAATGCTGCACTGTTCGCCGCTTTCTGATCAACCAAAACTTCCTACTCTACTAGATGGAAGTATGGTAGTTAGTGTGGATGTTAAGTAAATCCTCACCACTGCACTTGCTCATCAAAAGAGCAAGCATGGAGTAAACTTAGTGACGAGTATGTAAATTCTGCTTCGTGCAGCTCTGATCAAAAGCTAAACAAAAACATATATGGTTCCTTGTTGCTTCGCATAACATTCAATTACGATCGATCGTACCGGATATTCACTTAACAATAACTTCACCAACTTAATTAATCTCCTTGTTAATTCCACACCGAAACAAAAATGCAACTTATTTTTCAAACAATTGTCTCAATTGTTGGGACTGGAACTCGAACAAGGCCCTAAATGTAACTTGTGTATAGGAAAATACTAGGTATTCAAGTTGAGTGAAAATTTAGAAACATTTTCAATCTTGCGAGAAGAATTTGTAATGAAAAAACCCATAAGTACTCCACACAAGCCTAAACAATGTCTATTAAGTGCGTCTAACCTCTCTAAAAAAACTAATAGTGCAAGTCTTATTTTAACGTGCACAGACATACAAAGCAGTGTCAAAATATTACACACACTGACCCTTAACAGTAACAGCTATTGGTTACAAAATTAGAGTCCTAAATAAACATTCTTTTTAGCACAGCTAAAAAAAAAATATATATATATATATATAATAATAATACACAATTATGACAAATCAATCAAGTTTTTTTAGTATTCATGGAACAATATTAATTGGAGTTAGTTAAATAATGGGCAAAAGTTTCTTATAGTTGTACTTTTATTGAGGGAGAAACAACAACTTTCTGTTACTATACATTTTAGCTCCCATTTATTTTAAAATAAATTATAATCATTTTATAAAAAGACAAGAGTTTTATTTTACTAATGTAAGCTCTTCACAAAATGACAAAGCATCGGATTATAACGAGCATCACTGATACTAGCAACTTGTCAAGGCAAACTTAATAAAAAAAAATCAATTTTCCTTTTCTACCTAAACAATAATACCGGTAAAGTTGGTATAAATTGGGAGGGGTTTTCAGGTCGGCGGAAAACAAAGGGAATAGCGAGTAGTAATAATTGTGAGTGTGACTGTTTCCCAAACAGTGTAGAGCGAATCTACTGTGTTATTGGGAGGGGGTGGAGGGTAGTGGGGGGCTGGAGTGGAGAAGGTCCCTTTATACATCCTAAACTCCCTGTCCCACCCTCCTTCATACGTCCCCTGCGGACACGCGCCATTATTCACATAATCCCATTTCTCCCCCCTCTCCTGCCCCTTTTCCGCTCCTTTCCCTTTCCCCCCACTCCTATTTCCCCTCCCTATTATTGAAATGGACCACACAGGCGCATCTGGGGATCCACTTCAATTAGCCCGGACATGGGCTCCAAATGGGTCCATGTACGCTAGGACCCTCCAAACTATACCGTCTGAATTCGCAACTATTTTAATTATGAACTCATACTTACGTTACCCTCATAATTTACATAGGCCACGACGCTAGCAGATATATGTAACAGGAAAATATATGTTCAAACACATACACACAAAAACCCAAGACATAGTTTCTAATTTAACAAAATTAATATATTATCTCCACCGCATTAAATAATAACATCCATGTTCAAATTAAGCCAGCCTAATATACAATAATTTTGATGCATTTATTTATTTAGGAAAATAATAAAAACAGCATTCATAAAAATTGGCCGAACAGTCTTCAGTCAACAATAAGTAATATTTTGAGTGTAATGTTTAATAAATTATTCTATTTGTATGCATAAATGCTATGATTTACAAAAATATTATATTCCTGTTCGTTAAGGTCCTTGGCCCTGTCGAATGCAAGTCTAAAACCTATTTTGTGGGGTGGTTGGCGGAGGGTGAAAGGCGTGGCGTGGCTTCACAACCGACCAAAGTATCCTTCCGCGCCAACAAGAACAGATGGATCACGGAAACCGTAGATGGTGCTAGCTACCGGACAGGTCTTACGGAAAAATCAACTTTTGGAAATATCACTTTTTTCGAGAGCGAATGAAATGTGTATGTTAATAATTTTTACCCCCCTTATTAGATAATGTATCGATGTTATTAATTATTACATTTTCTTACTTTTTGTTGTGAAGCCAGCAGTTTTCTATTGAAAAATGTCATTTTTTAGATATTTGATTACGGTTAAAATTAGATAGGAGGTGTGTATATAAAAAGTATAACTTAATCAACGTGCTTCTATTCTTGAACTAAACGTTTCCGAAATGAAAACTACAAAACAGTTAACCATTCTTGAAGTTAACCGTTTATACTTATGACTCTGCATTTCCTCGCCAAATAAAAAGGGCCAATCGCCTTAAAGAGGACCTTAAGAACCAATCTCAGCCACCGGAATAATAAAACTTGGTGTGGTTTCCTGTAAAAATAGTGTAATTGATACCGTTGACAGCATTCTACACAGTATTAAAAATAGAGCTTAATCAAAGAATAGTTATACTAAAATGAAAGAACTATCAAACTGTCGTCAAAAACATATACCATAAAAGCAGCATTTTGATGAGCTTTCTGGTTCAAGTGTAATCGTTTATCTAATATTTTGTTTAATCGGCGGTGAAACGAGGTCTTAGGAACAAACCCACATTAACGTTTGACACTTTTTAGTTTAAATAGTGGCTAGACACGATTACAGATTAATCTACATTAATAAAATAAAGAGTTTTTTTGTCGGCCATAGCGTTGCGCGATATCTACTGCGCGTAAAGGGCTGAAAATTTAAAAATTACCCAGCCACGTTTACTAAAGTGTACACTTAGAAGCAGTAACTCTACAATTTTAATTATATTTTTTATTTAATTAATTAAAAAACAGAGTCGGAAGCAAATAAATTACGAGATTTTTTTTCTATTTGTTTGAAGAAAAGCAAAGAGTTGCCAGTGGCGGCAACACAATAGATTTCGCGTTTACCCCGAGCAACGCCAGGTGCTTCTACTGATCTATACTTATAAAATAACATGTCATTGACTGACTGACTGACTGACTACTGACTGACTGATTCATCATCGCCGAGCGCAAACTATCAAGGCTACAAGCATAAATTCGGACTGTATATTCATTTTGTTATGTAGGCACCCACTAAGAAAGGATTTTAGAAAATTCCACCCCAAAGGGGTTAAAATAAGGGATGATAATATGCATGATAATATGTATGAAAGTCCGTCATTTTGAAAGTTACATAAACAAAATTTTGTATTTCGGTTATTGACGTAAAACAAATAAATACGTGTTTCAGGAATTTTGGAAATTTTATTTAATAAGGGATTAAAAGGGGGTTGAAAGTTTGTATCGGACTTGCATTATTTTTGATCTGAGGTCAAGTTATGGTCATCAACGTAACGTAATATTTTAAATTAATTTGTAAATACATATGTATATTTTCGTATTTGTATATAATCAACTTCCACGCGAGCAAAGCCGCGGGCAACAGCTATCTAGTGTACACATACAATTGTTTTAAGTCATAAAATTATTTTAAAAACTTATATAAATTGAGAATACACAAATCAAATATTTCAAAAGTTATTTGAAAGAAAGAGATATCAAGTGCATAGTTTAAGCACAACTTTTTTTTTATATAAATATTGGAGGAAATAACTCACATTTTAATTATATATACACATTGTATGCATTAATTAGGGGCCAGTCTCCGACAAGCTCTTTTTAGGACTTCACCCGAAGTCTATTCCCTGTTGTTTTTATCTAATTTTATGTTTTCTAAAACTAGGTAGCGTGCGTGATTCATTTATGTTATATTATCAAGATTATTATTTTCATAAGATGGCATGCTCTATAGACCAAAATTATATCTATAACTCTATCCACGTGATCGCAATGTGCTGTGGATCCCCTTGGGACCACCCTTGCAATAAAATTTAAGGGATAATTTTAACACTTAGGTAATCAAGACAGGGGAATTCGGGTTCAAAACCAGGTCAGGCGAACTGGAGGTGGTTTTTATTAAATGACTGTCACTTTCCCACCACGCCAATGATGCGGGTACACTACCTCTAGATTAAACCTTCCCCATCCCTAACTCATTAGCGTAATGTGTACAACCTGAAAAAGTAGTAGAAGAAAAAAGAACAAAATTTAATTCATGTGGTATTTTTGCAGTCTAGATGTCAATGAAATTTTCTATTTTAACAAAATCTATTAGATTATTAGCGTATAACCCAAACGGGTAGTAAGACGTGGTGCAAAATATTATTATAATATTAGATTATTAGATTATTTGTAACATTTTTAAACTAAAATAGTGGATCTTTAGTTTTGATCAGTCCTACTATATCATATTCAGCTGATAGACTTAAAGTTGTATGTAACATGCGGTGAATCTTTACGAGGTTTTATATGAAATATCTGTTTAGCAGAACACGCGACTCGTCAATCTGATTACCCATGTCATCTGGATCATAGAAGGGGAGGACAAAAGGCTCCCCCTACGGTCTTATGACGGAACTACCTTATTATGGGGTCTTGCACAATGGCTTCCAGGCTCGTCTTTGCGGGGAAGGTAGATCTGACTAAGCTTTGTTATATATGTAGCCTATGTGTGTAGTCATTTTCCAATTTTACTACATAAAAAAGAAGATTGAGAGTGGTTTTTCAAAAGGAAATTAGAAGTGTAATTTTCTCATAGCTTGACGTGCTAATTCAGGCGTTCTTTAACTAAACTACTTTCTTCCCGTATATTCATTGGATTAAACTGGTAATAACTCGGAAGTAAAACATAAAAATAAAAACAGAGCACTATAGTTTATTATCTTAAAAAAATGGTCAAAATATAGTTATAATGTTTTTAATATATTTATTTAATAAACATCTATAAAATAGGTTTAAATGTTTTCACTATGCATCGATGTATACCCATTATTTATAGCATTTTACTAAACTAACTAAATTATCCAATATGGTTATTTATTTTTATCTCTTGATAAAAATCCTTTCATTTGATTAATCTAGTTGAATTTTTCAGAAGAAAACTTACAACGTTCAAACGTAACATGTAAATTTTAATATCTGTATTATATTACAATAAATATGATACCCTATAATTTAATATGGTAGGCCTACTTGTTTGACATAAGATAATAACTTGAAGTTTTATATTTCTGAAACCATATAAAATTACACAAACTATTTAAGAGGACGCCTTGGTAAGCGAGAAATTAACTTCAAACTTTCAGATCTAAAGCAATATTTGCTTTCTACGATGCGTTATTTCGAAACATGTTTCACACGCCAAAATAGATCCGAAATATTCTAACAAGCCTCTTTTTCCTTACAATTTTATAGTGTGAATTATATTAAAGGTTTGAAAATGTGAGATTCGTTCGTTTTCAACGATTTTTTAAGCATATTTGTAGAGCTATTGGACTAAAGTTAATGAAAAGGAACTCTAGATTAATCCTTCCTTTAACAAATACAGTAATTTTTGATAAGCTCACAACAGAAAATTTTAAGATATTTGAAAACAAGCGGCGAGTTTTCCTCTTTACCCTGAGATAAGTTTAGTAGTGGTCTTTCCCTATTTCTTATTTACATAAATAAGGCTGGTTATTGTTGAAGAGTAAAAGGGAGTATAAGCTTGGACAAAATATAAAAGTATTTCCATAAAACTATAAAAACCAATGCCTTGTGGCCTGAATCAATTGATACTTTCAAGGGACTGAATCGGCCGCCTTAAGCATAATCTCTTTTACAAAGTTCCCAGATCTTACAAAACACACACATATATTATATATATTAATATAATAATTATATATATTATATATATATATATATATGATGTGGTTTTGAAAACTAAAAGGGTGCATTAAGCGTAAGGTAAATGTGGTTTTGTGGCCCTAAGGATTTCTTTCGCACAAGGTTAGTGAAAAGCAAATTTAATACAAAAATATATTTGAAAAATATGATTTATATCTTCCTAGGAGGACAATGAAGATCTTCGTCATAATTATCCCGCGTAGAATCCCCATTGTGTTCTAGGCTTTTTCAATTAACTTTAACTTTTCCCATTTATCATGACTAATAACCCAATTTAACCCTTATTTTGTGAATACATTGAAAATATGTAGCTTTGTTATAATTATTCGTCGTGTAGTTTAAGCCGGCGATATTTAAGCTCGTTTATTTTCTAAAAATAATTTTATAATGTATGGTGAACAAATATGTCTTTTTTAGTTCTGTTCAACAAAAAAATAAAAAATTAGGAGCATACATTTTACTTAGATTAAAACGGGAGGGCTTTAAAACTTTTGTAAAATGAGGCCTTTTTTTGGACTGCAGAAACTTATCACGGGTTGATTTGAAAATGATTAATTAAGTGTGTATCTAAGCGTATAACCCGAACGGTTAGTAAGAAGTGGTGCAAAAAAAAAGTCTGTCAATCTAATTCAAAATGTATTTAAATATATTAGCACGCTACACATATTGTTTAGTATTCTTTGAAAAATATGTTTAAGTTGTTTTATTTTTGCATGTAATAATATTTTATAAATACAAAAAGAAGTTGATTTTATCTGTAGACATTTAAATATTTTTTTTATAATTAACTAACAAAACTATGTGATCCTTAAGCTTTAACAAATATTTTCAAGTAAATTTACAGAATAAAATCAGTAACTTAACAACGCTTAATCAACTGTGTTTTAACCCACCTCGGTGGCATAGTTAGCTAACGCACCGGTTTAGTGTTGAGCTAGACTGCCGAGGACAGGGATATCAAGTCTCGAATCTCAGTCGGGTCAACTGAGGTTGGTTCCTAAATTGTTTTCTACTCCCCCTCTACGCAAATGCGGGTTCACATCCTCTAAATTCAATCTTCCTAACATTTAGCCTACTAGCGTAATTAGTACTTAAGCGTATAGCCCGAACGGGTAGTAAGACGCAGTGCGAAAAAACAATACTTTGTTTAAGTTTAGCAATTATGTGATAAGTATTTTCCCAGAAACCATATGGATTCCAATAATTAAACTATATATATACACACACACACACAGATTTTTATTATCATCGTTTCTCACTACCCATTCGGGTTGCATGGGTAATGATTACATAAATATTTTATAACTGAAAAGTTAAGAATGTATACATCAATTGCACCCACATTTGCTTGGAGGGAGAGGGGAAAATATTTTGAGGGAAAACCACCCTTATTATACCTGACTATAATTCGAAGCCCGATCTCCCCGTTGTAGACTGACCAGTATATTTCAAGAGTGACGTATTTGACTCTTTGACCACCGCAATACAGTGTACCGAACACAATTTAACTTAATTATAGTTAATAGTAAAATTACAAATATTTAATTAGAAAATTTACATCAAATACCAAATTTTTGTGCATAACGTTTGCATTAATTATTGTTGTGTAAATGAAATAATAACATTCAAATGCTAACAAAACAATACGAATCAGCTAAACATATTTACCACATTAATGTTAAAATTAAACCATGACTTTAATTAAGCTAAAATAGTGTTGTTATATTATACTTATTTAGGTATATTCAACACACTAAACTAACTTTTGAAAATAATCATGAAAATGTATTTATTTTAAATTAATCTTTGTTTTATTTATGACCAAAACATGCCCGTAAATATATCGATTATTTGACGAGACTTAAATAGATAAATGTCCTAGAGAACTCTTTCTTTCAAATACATTTCTCTTTATTAAAAATATAAGGAAAAGGTTGAATAAAGTAAATGGGCCATCATTTACGTTGGGAGTGGGATTGAAAACACATCCCTAACCCTTAAATTTGGTGGATTAAATTCACCAACACCGGGATTCAAGATCTTCCTTTAACAGAGTTTTCAGTGGCCCGCGGGGATAGTGCATAGTCTCCGGCCCTTTTCAAGCGCCGTTTGTATTAGTTAATACATTTATTGTTTGCACTAGTTATAGTTTGCTCTAGATAGGGTGGAAGTATAAATGTACTATTGATTGTCCATGCAGTACTAATTAGGAATAGACCAGCCATAGTATATTTACAGCCTTGATTCCTGGTAGCTCGCCATTTACTATTTATAAACTGATAGTTCCTCTACTAGGTGTTTAATATTTTTGTTAAATAACTCACAATGGAGTTAACTAATGCTGGATAACTAATTTAACTACCATCTTAGTGGCTCTTTAAAATTAGAACTACTATAATTGATATTACTAATCTATTTTAGACTATAATTCATGTATAGACTTTTCAGGTCTAAGTCAAGTCATGGCTAGGCTGGATAGTTGTTATGTATTGTTATATAACCTTTAATAAATATTTGTTTCCTGAATATCTTGCCACTGTGTTAGCAGAATGAGAGTTAGTCCTAATTGGTAGAGCTACTAGACACAATAATAGAATCAACCTTGCTTCTGTTGATTACTAGTTACCAAGGTGTTGACATTAATTATTCCCAGAGGGGTTTGTTTATACGTTTATGGTAACTGATTTAGTTTATCTTAGTAAGCAAAGGACTGTTTAATCCAAGACCTATTTAAACCTTATGTAATAATATTAATTTTATTATTATTATTAGCACCGCGTCTTACTACCCGTTCGGGTTATACGCACTTACGCTAATGTGTAATGGTAGGGTGATTGTGATATGAAATGGAGGACCTACAGTTTAACGTGGAATCCGAACCACGGTGGAGGCCTGGCATTCCCCACATTAACAAGATGTCTTGTCAAAGGTGAAGGAAGGGTTTGGTAATCAGATAAATTTGTGTCGGGACCGAGGATTGAACCCCGGATCCCTAGCACAGAAGTCCGACACCTTACCCCTAGACCGCCAGATCACCAACAAGATAATTAACACATATATACAATTTTATTTTTTGAAAATATACTACCAAATTATATAGCAGAATTTGAAAATCCAAATACTATTATTTTCTTTTTACAAAACTGTTAAGCTATAAATTACATTGCATACAATTCTAATTTAAATTATTTTTTTTAAAGTTTGACTTCGTTTCATTTGACTGAAATTTGACTACTAATACTCCCCAGAGTAACAAAGGTAAAATTACACTGGTACAAAGAATGAAAATGTTTCAGTAACTTCTAAAGAAAGTTGGAAATGTTTTAAAACCCCTAGCGGAGAATAAAATCAACGAAGAATTCCATTCCTCATTTATCACCGCGTCTCTTGTTTCTGTCCACTTGGATTTAAAATGAACAAGTTTTACAGCTGCCTAGACATCAAGACCATTTCACTTTGGAAAATAAAGTTTTTATTTGCCCATCAACAGTTTCGGGGTGCGCAGTACAAATAAAAACAGAGGACGAAGAAACTTAAGCAACTAAATTCCTCTCGTCATGTCTTCAGTAAAATGTACCATTTTGCTAGTGGATTTAGCACACAGGGGTAAGTTCAACCCTTTTGAAATTATATACTATGGTACATTAATCAGTGAGGCAGGAATTAGAGGTGAACTTAAGAGTTTATCTCAGAGACCACTAACCGGAATATTATTAGATACATGTTTACGCTCGAAACCCTAAAATGTATCAAAGTGTGTGTTTTATTGTCTTTTTAATCACTGCATTTTACTACCCTTTCGGGTTATACGCTTATGTAGGTATACCAACTACGCCAGTATTTTTATAGGTTAGGAAGGTTATATTTATAGGAAGTATGCCCGCAATTACGTGGAGGAAGAGTGGAAAACATTTTAAGAAACACATCCTTAATACACCCGACCTAAATTGAAACCTTGATCTCCGAGTCATCGGCAGTCTAGTCTAACACGAGAGTAGCGCGTTAAAGGTGACCTGGTGGTCTAGGGGTAAGGTGTCAAACTTCTATGCTGGCGGCCGGGGTTCAATCCTCGGTCCCAGCAAAGATTTATCTGATTACCAAACCCTTCCTTCACCTCTGACAAGACATCTTGTGAATGTGGGGAATGCCAGGCCTCCACCGTGGTTCGGATTCCACGTTAAACTGTAGGTCCTTCATTTCATCTCACAATCACCCTACTATTACACATTAGCGTAAGTACTTATAACCCGAATGGGTAGTAAGACGCGGTACTAATAATAATAATAATAATAATAGTAGCGCGTTAAACCACGCGGCCACTAAAACGGGTATATTATTGTATTCTTAACATGACAGTTACATCGGTATAATTTTAAAAGTTTTTAAAAATTATTATTTCCCAATTTGTTAGTGTATCTTAAAATATGGTAGAGAGAGTTTCACTGGTCTCAATTATGTTAGCCAAAGCAGACTATAACACACTACATTACTATATGACACGTGGTTAAAGTTGTGTAGCTTTCACATAACTAAATGACACTTTGTTATGGGATGAGAAATATTCTTAAGAAAAACATTTTAATATGCAATTAGCTATATGATGTGATGCTTCATCATTCATGTGGAAAACATACATGCATGATTTGTATAAATGGTTTAATTACACAGAAATCTTTTAGATAATATATATTAAGTATTTTTAATATATTTCCCTAACAAAAAAAAAAATTGGTTGGCATCTAATTTAAATATAGGCCAGCTATCACTTAAGAATCAAATAACCAAAGCTATTATGTATGCTTTTGGTGAGGATTGACTCCATCTAGATGTCATTTTTTTGAAAATTTAAACATGACACCTGGACATGAGAATCAAACCCAGGACATTTGTCTTAGTACCCCAATATTCTAACCACTAAGCTATCCAGGAATCATCCCGTGCCCAGGTTTATTTGTTGGCCGACGATTTCCACACGTCCATCATAGACTCTGCCGTAAAATATGAGTGAAAAATGACCCAGGGCACGGGACGATTCCTGGATAGCTCAGTTCTTATAGCATGAACGTGTTAAGCCAAAGGTCTCTGGTTCGATTCCCATGTCCAGGTGTCAATTTTTAATTTTCAGAATAGTTATTTATTTATTTTTATTTATTTATTAGCACCACGTCTTACTAACAGTTCGGGTTATACGCACTTACGCTAATGTGTAATGGTAGGGTGATTGTGAGATGAAACTAAGGACCTACAGTTTAACGTGGAATCCGAACCACGGTGGGGCCTGGCATTCCCTTCAGAATAGTTATCACTTCTTAAACCTCATTTTATTTACCAAATACAAATCATTTCATAGTGTTTTCAAATATATTTTTTAATATTGAAATATATTTATATAAAATAAAATTGTGAATATAGTAGAAAAAATATATCCGTATTATATTATATTATTACTATTTGTTCTGTCTTAGTAAATATTCATTCCTTTGTCTATGAACTTTGACCTCAACTTATTAAGGTGTGCGATTGTTTTGAAGGTTGTGCACCCTATACTCTGCCTCCTTCAGTTCCCAGAATTTTCTTCTTTCCTACAAGTCATCCAATATTTAATTCTTCCTCCTTCCTAAGTTCCTCTTTCCCTAAAACTCCTTCTATGACATCCTGCATAAGATAGTTCCTCCTAAGGATATGTTTGATCCTGTTTGCTTTGTACCGAAGAATCACATACATTTTTTTTTTCTCTCTTCTCATCCACTCTAATCAGGACTTCAATTGTCCCCATGTCTGTCCATCTGTACTTCACAAGTATTCTCCAGCACCACATTTTAAAACTCTCCGAGTATTTTTTTTTTCTTCCTCTTCCTGAGAGTCCACGTTCATATTCCAAACAGCACAATGCTCCAAATGTAACATGTAATCAGTTTATTCCTCAGTTACAACTCAAATTGCTGCTCAGCAGTAACATCATCTTGTTGAAAGTTTCCTTGGCTATTATTTGTAAAGTACACTTCATTTATCCTAACCTCTAAGATAGGGCCATAATGTTATTTATTAAGGAAATACTGATATAATTTAATGCTGCTGGTGTGTTTTTTATAAAAAAAATATTTAATGTTGTATGGACATTAACAACTTTTTCTTCTTTTTAGTAAATAAATATAAGGTACAATAGCTTACATAATGTTTTTACTCCCTTACATATGATTCTTTTAAATATCACCATATCTTATTACGTATGCATTTATCGGCTTATAAACCTATATTAAACAATCATTTCACAGCACTACAAATGTACCTATATATATTTTAAGAAGTATACAAGAGTCAAAATTACATTAATTTAACCAATTACAAAAAGTTTGACAACAATGGCTTTCATAAAATATATTTCTTCATTTAATAGTGTAAAAAAAAGTTTTACACATTTACTATCTATGATAAAGAGTTCATAATAATATATATGGGTCTATATAGATTATGTACTATAAGTAAAAAGTAAGTTACAGCAATAAATTATAGTTAGGATGTTCACTTTATATTTAAAAAAAAAGGCATTTCAAATTTGCGTCTCGCAGGTGGTGTAAAACTTTCACTTTATATTTTTGTTCAATGCTATCCTTACCAAATTATCTATCATTTCCTTTATTTAAAACATCAACAGTCTGTAGAAAGCGGCATAGAATATTTTATATACAAAATCGTTTCATATCTCTTTCTTTCCCTTTTCTATTGTATAAAAGTTGCAACAAATGGGTGCGGTTAGCGCTCTTCTTCTAAAAATATTGGGGTGTGGGGGGTAAAGGGAGGAAAAGTTTTCCTTTAGAAAACCTTTAGACATGTTCTTCTTTCCCCTTGGGCCTATTATAAGTTCCAATATCGATATATCATGGCATGTCTCGTTGTATTCATTCTTCTACTCCAGCGATAAGTTTTGCATGGTTTAGCAAGATTAATGAGGAGTGTCTTTCAGTAGGAAATGTGGGAGGATAAGGGAGAGAGGGGATAGAAGTTCTGATAACGTTAGCCTCGTGAGGGCAAGAGAAACAGAAAGTGTGATAAGAACTGACATCTCCCATAAGGTCTCTGCTCAAAACTTCCTCTGTGACAAGCCACGTGTCAGTTTGGTTTATATAGAATGGTCTAAAATGTCCGATAAGCTGTAAACATAAACGCCTTTGAATTTAAAATCAAGAACATGTTAATAATAAGTAGACGTAACTATGTCACACTGAGTAGATAAATTGTATTTAGTATATATATATATATATATATATATATATATATATGTATGTATATATATATGATATATATATTTATATATTATTTATTATATATATATATGTGTATATATATTAATATATATGTTAGCTTTTCCCACCATATCAGCCGACCATGGCAAGGTTTTGTTTTAAATTGACCATTTGGCATTTTGTCTGACTGTCTGTCCGTATCTTTGTTCTAGGATAACTGTCAAATATGTTGACCAATTTTAACAAAACTTGGCAGTAATATTCTTTTAAACTAATTTTAAAAATGTATGTTCATACCTGGCTATCTGGTGTTCAAAAAAGATGTGCTTAGGAAGATATTTTATCCAAAAAGGGATAAAGATACTGAGGATTGGAGGAGGTTACACAATGATGACTGATGAGTTAAATACCCGGTACTCACACACATGGTTAGGATAATCAAATCCCCCAGATTACAGTGGAGAACTAGCTAAATATAAGGATAGGTGGCGTACTTTGGTAAGTGCAGCAATGAACTTTCGAGTTCCCAATGACATAGAGAAAGTAATCTTTCTTCTGTGACATTGGTATTTATTTACGATCTAAAATGGTTATTATGTGGACAAAGACGTCGGTTTTATATAAAACTAGCTGATTTACACGTTCTTCGAACGGAGAATCTATGCAATAGATTTGTTATGTTTGTATATAAAATAAACCAAATATTAAATTAATTTTAAATATTAATCCTTTGTTGGTTAAGTTGTGACACAAAACTCGAAAGTACACTGACTAATTAATGCAAAATGTTTTACCTCATTTAATCAGTTTAATCTTTTCAACTCATGTTCCTTATTCACCCCATTTACCCATTTTGAAATTTTAAATCTGTTTACCCTATTTACTCTAAAGTAATAAATATTTTATCCTTTCCACCTTCTTAATGCTTTTTTACCCGTTTACGATTTATACACTTTTCGCCGTTTTGGAACCTTTTAGAGAGTTTTTAATTTTATTAATACTTTTAATTCTTTCACCCCTTTTAATCTTTACTCTCTTTTTATTTTTATGAGATTTACTTTTTGCCCCTTTTAGCATTTTTAACCTGTTTGCCCCTTTTACCAATTTTGCTCTTTCTGGCATTATATGTTTTTGCCATTTTATTTATTTTGGTTTTACACATAATTACCCGGCTCAACACCGTATAAATATTTTAAGGTTAGAAGTTTGTAAAAAGTTCAAAAAGCATAGCAGGTGTAAAAAGAAGACTTAATTCACTTTATCTTTAAAAATAATAGGGTAAGAAGTTCGATTAAAAAAAGGTTAAAAAGTGTAAAATTGATTAAAAGGGATTAAGGGGGGAGGGGGTGGAAATATCGGTCAACCGAAAATAGGAACGTGTGAAAAGAGCCCAACTGTACACAGGCGTTTCTTCATGATGAATATTTTTCTTTAATAATATTTGGGATGGCGTGTGTCTACTAGAACCCAGTGGTTTTCTTTTAATAATGATGCGCAAATATATTTATTAACACTTTAATACATTTCATACTCACTTCGATTGTCCCATGGTCTAACGTGCTACTCTCATATTAGATTACAATACCGAAGACAGGAATATTAGGATTCAATCCCGGTTGAGTGCATTGAGGGTGTTTTTTCTGAATGGTTTTACACTCTCACTCCACAAAATTGCGTGTGCACTTCATATAAATTAAACCTTCCTACTCTTAACACATTAGTGTAATTAGTAGATGGGCAAATAACCCGAACAGGTAGTAAGACGCGGTGATAAATAAAGATACATTCCCTTGCAATTATAAAAAAATATCCTTTTTTAGTATATTTTAAAGAGCGACGGAAGGGAATTTGAGCAAAGGTCAGGACATTTGTAGTTTTGATGACATCAAAATTGGCATTTAAATTAATATTTAATTTATTTTGGCCATATAAATTTTTTCCATTAAAACTGTAAAAATATGGTCCTTGACTGGCGTTCCCTTATATTCTAACATAAGGTGCTATAAAAGAGATATATTTTTGGTATTGTCTAAGACGAATATAACTATAACAGTGAATCAAAATTATTATATCAGCTTTCCTGAATAATATATCTTAAGATTTCCTGAAAGCGCTTATCCCGAACGGGTAATAAGACAATGTGTTAAAAAAATCTTCCTCAAATATTCGCTCAAAGGGTGATCAATATATGAAAAATTGAGAAACCATATGATTCTCCAAGACTAGTGTATTAACCCCCTCACCCTTACATAAAGATCACTTTCTTCATTTCCCCCCCCCCCTTTACCACGTGTGTTCTCTTTTCAAAGGAAGGGGTAAATTTCTCATATCCAGCTGTCGTCACACGGTTAGAGAAGTGTGAGCACGTGCATTTCAGACTTGGCACAACGTCCAATAACGCACATAAACATGAAATCTCCATCAAGGACTGAAAAGCTCCCCTGCAGTGGTTAGTACCTCTGATAGTAAGAGTGTAGAGAAGAGGAAGGGAGAGAAGAGGAAGTGAGAAAGTGGAAAAGGATGAAGTGATAGTCTGTTTTTGGAAAGGATAGTGTCTAATACTACTACCAGTTTATTTGGTGTCAAGAGAATTGTATGATAGCTTTCTTTAGAAGTTAGAATGTCATACCAAAAAAAAATCTATAATAGTTGACTAAAATTATTTTGATTTTTGGAAACGCTTTTGTTTGTTTTTTATTTTATGATTTAATTTAACGACATTGCTTACTTGACGATTTCAAAGTTATTTTGCGAAGCGGGTTGCATCTTGACTTGACGCACCTAAGCAGTCTAAGCATAGACACATACGTATGAAATAGAAAGAGAGGGAAGCTTGTTGTTTATCTGCTGATAGAATTTACACACTCACTATATTATTTGTGCCTTGAAAACAAAGGCTTTCTTTTTAAAGTCAAATTTTTCTTGTTTTCGATTCTAGATGTCATATGCTACCACGGACATTTTTTAATCTACATCCAGGCATGAAGAGTATTACAGGCCATTTTTGTGACTAAGCTAAGAATAGCCTAAGATTTATGAAAAATAATTTTACAAAAAACTAGTTTTATATAAAATAATAATTTTGTGATATTGGGGAAGACAAACTTTAGAATTATTTAAGAATGTATGGTTTATGTTTCGTTTTATCTTTTTAACTGGCTGAATAAAACGTACATTATTTAACATGAGAAATCCTATCAAGACATGCAATGACGTCACAGGGAAGAAACTTCCTTACGCATGTTGTTTGTACACGACTCGTATTCAATTGAATATGTTATTTATTAATATTTTTTAAATGTTTCCAAATCAATCAAATGCGTGCACAAAAATATTCACTAGTTGTTTATCCTTATATTTTGTAAAACATTTTTTGAGAGCTTTTATTATTGTTAAATAAAAGTCTGTTTAAAATAATTTTAAAACATATTGTTGTGGTTTCTTAAGTAGTTACTTAGTCGTATTATTTACTTTATTTTGTCTCAATTATAGTCTATTCATAAATTAAGGTGGGACAAAGTTTTATAAACAAACCATGTGAATTTTAAAATAAAATCTCAATTTTATGTTGCAAATTAGTATATACACATTTAAAATAATCATCTAAATAATCACTTCTTTAACATTTTATTTTTCAGTAGGCCTATATGATAGACTATAATTTATACATATTTCCCATTTTATTTTCAGTAGATATATATAATATAATTTATACACTTTTAGGTGTCAAGTTCTTTTTGTACTTTTTTTTATTTAAACTGAACTGATATAGGGCATACTAGGTATGCATGTATGCTATGTATGGCATGTAGGATGTATGTATGTAATTTATTCCCTATTTGTTATCTGTGACAACTTATCTTCCTATTTTAAAAAACGTTCAATATTATATAAATCTACGTAATTAGTAGTAGTTTTGAATTGATTTTGAAAAATATGCACCAGTTTTGTTTTTAAACATATATTATTTCTCGAGTGAGATATAGATATAAAGGAATATTGCTGAAAGTTACTAAAACAATGTCCATTTATGTATTCTTAAGGTCTTGTAATTACTAGCTGTCACTTTTGATAGATAATATTTACTCACTATCTTTCCAAGTTATACACAAATTACTGTAAAATATCTCTCTACTAACAGGGATTTTTCTTTTCCTAAGAATTCCGTCCCACTAGAATCCCACTAGCCATTTATGCAGACTTGACTTAAACGACAAACGATGAAAATCAGAGTTGGTGGTCTTCAAAACGTTCCTTAATCTATTTCCCTTAGTGACGATAGAAACGGTATTGCAATATCACAAACATATGAGAGATAGTAGTGGCTAGTCTTCTGACTCCGCCTCACTGACTGTAAATTCGAATTAGGTTAAAACCCTGGTTGAATATGCTTGGGAAATTGATCTGATTACCAAACCTTTCCTTCACCTTGACAAGACAACTTGTGTATGTGGGGAATGCCAGGCCTCCACCGTGGTTCGGATCCCTCGTTAAATTGTAGGTCCTTAATTTCATCTCACAATCACCCTACCATTACACGTTAGCGTAAGTGCGTATAACCCGAACGGGTAGTAAGACGCGGTGCTAATAATAATATTAATAATATGCTTGGGTATGGCCTAACTCCATGCGATTTTAACCATAGTTCTTCCCTTTCAAACGAGTTGGAAGTTTTTTTCTTCTTCAATTAACTGCCCTTGCAGTCCACATTACGTGTGTCAAACGCAAGAATAAGAACCAAAGTTGTTAACCCTCATAGTCCCACCTTCCCGATTTAACGTCTGAAACTGAGATTATAACTAATGTGTTTGCAGACGGATCATCATCGGTTTAGAGCTTTTGTGCGCGTGTAAGCTCCAATCTAATGTAATGGTCATCAGTCTTCGTCCGGCCTAGAAGTGGTAGTAGCCTTAGCTCGCTAATTGCCAATACATTACCTTGCTCTAAACGCGGATTGCCAAGGGAATGCAGCTATCAGTGCCCCTCTCAGGTGCTCAGCCACTTCCTGATAACTAAGCCGATATATTCGTGTTACTGGCTCAACGCTGAGGGTACCCGAACGCTAATAATATTCCCACATGAAGCATTAAACCCTATGTTAGTTATATTAGTATCTCAATTGTGTGGCGCTGGGGTAGGTACAAAACTAGTTATTGGTTGGTCGTTTGGTGACGGGGTTGTCAGGGTTTGAATTCCATTCCGTGGGTATGTATGCAATGAAGGAGCATAACAAGCTTGGTAATAAGTAAAGTTGTAGGTAGTAGTAGTAGTAGTAGTAGTAGTAGTAGTAGATTTGTGAGTAGATTAGTCTCAATACGTATGAATATTAGTTGCAACTAGTACAGTAAGTCAGGTCAAAAAAATAAAAAAGTGTGTACGTTGATGTACACATGATATCCTAAGTGCATTTAATATCAGATGAGTATTTTGATATTGCATTGTAATCGCAAAGAGTATAGGAATGTTTATATATAGTCATATTCGATAAGAAACTATTAATTACATAGTTTGGTAAAGAACATTTATAAAATTAAAATATTACTGTATTTTAACCAAATTATACAATTTTAATATATATTGTGTATTTATAGGTTAATAGTATTAACAAAACAGTAAGATATATGTACTTAAAGTATTAAAATTATTTACTAGTAGTTTAGTAAGTATAATAGTTCTTCAATCAAAGTTATATAATCGTATAATAACAGATAAGTAATATTAATTATGTATTTATAAACCACACTCACTTTTGGAAATTACCATAGAGCTAAACGATCATTTGTCTCACGATTTTTTTTTTTCATCGGCTTCCTTAGCTAATTAGGTTTTAAAGTTATCAATTATAGTATTTGTCTTTCCCTAAATAGATTCATGTCAAATGAAAAAGTTTTCATTTTCCGCCATTTATAAAAATTTGTTCGCTTAGAATAGTTTTGTCAATTAAGACAAATCGTCACTAGGAAGCAGTAATGCAATATAGTATTATATCCGGATGTGGTACACATTAGTAGCTAGCCAGACGTTTAACAGGAATTAGATATACATGACTGATTTACTTCGACGACTTTATTTGTACTTGATGTTATCATTAATTAGCATGTAGTGTACTGGTGTCTAGGGGTAAGGTGTAGATTCTGTGTGGCGGGGTTAATCTGTCGAAGTTAGTATCTGATACCAAACTTCTTTACTGAAAGATCTTGTGAATGTGGGAATGCAGACTCTCAGTGGTTCGGAATCCACGTTAAACTGTATTATATTGTATTGTAGTAGTAGTGTGCTAGGGGAGTGTGTGCTGTGGTATATGTATACATTAGCGTAAGTGTATAACGAATGTAGTAATAGCGTGTAATAATGATAATAATATAGTAAGCATTGTTATATAATAGTGTTTATCAAAGTGTTAGCATAGAATGCGATACACTCCTAGTACTCTATACCTCTACGAATAATAGTGTACATGAGTAGTCATGGACGTTGTGTAATAGTGTGTAGCAAAAAAGTATATATAATATCAGATTAAAAGCTTTATTTAGAGCATAATATTATTTTTTAAAACGTAATTTATTGTGATAGTACACTGTAGAGTTTGATCTATCAGTTAGTATGTATTTTAGCGTATATTTCTTAGAAAAACAAATGCATAAAGTGGGAATAAGTTTCATGTAAATAAAGACAATATTAGACACAATTTAGTATTTATTATTATTAGTAGAGTAGTTTAGTATAGTAGTATGTAGTATAGTAGTAGTAGTAGTAGTATGTAGTAGTAGGTAGTTTGTAGTATAGTAGTAGTAGTAGTAGTATAGTAGTAGTAGTAGTAGTAGTAGTAGTAGTTAGTAGTAGTAGTAGTATAGTAAATATAGTTTGTAGTAGTAGTAGTAGTAGTAGTAGTAGTAGTAGTAGTAGTAGGTAGTAGTTTAGTAGTAGTAGTATAGTAGTAGTAGTAGTAGTTTATAGTAGTAGTAGTAGTAGTATAGTAGTAGTTAGTAGTAGTAGTAGTGTAGTATATAGTAGTAGTTAGTAGTAGTAGTAGTAGTAGTAGTAGTAGTAGTATAGTTAGTAGTAGTATAGTTAGAGTAGTAGATAGTAGTAGTAGTAGTAGTAGTAGTAGTAGTAGTAGTTAGTAGTAGTAGTAGTAGTATAGTAGTAGTATAGTAGTAGTTTGTATAGTAGTAGTAGTATAGTAGTAGTATAGTATAGTAGTAGTTAGTAGTAGTAGTTGTATTAGTAGATAGTAGTAGTAAGTAGTTATAGTAGTAGTAGTAGTAGTAGTAGTAGTAGTAGTAGTAGTAGTTGAGATAAGTATAGTAGTAGTAGTATTAGTAGTAGTAGTAGTAGTAGTATGTAGTTAGTAGTAGTAGTAGTAGTGAGTAGTAGTAGTAGTAGTTAGTAGTAGTATAGTAGTAGTAGTATAGTAGTAGTAGTATAGTAGTAGTAGTAGTATAGTTAGTAGTATAGTAGTAGTAGTAGTAGTAGTTAGTAGTATAGTTAGTATAGTAGTAGTAGTAGTAGTATAGTAGTAGTAGTAGTATAGTTAGTAGTTAGTTTGTAGTAGTAGTATAGTATAGTAGTGTTAGTAGTAGTAGTAGTAGTAGTAGTAGTATGTAGTAGTAGTAGTAGTAGTAGTTAGTAGTATAGTAGTAGTAGTTTGTTTTGTATAGTAGTAGATAGTAGTAGTAGTAGTTAGTAGTGAGTAGTAGTAGTAGTATAGTAGATAGTAGTAGTATGTATAGTAGTAGTAGTAGTAGTAGTAGTAGTATAGATAGTAGTAGTAGTAGTAGTAGTAGTAGTAGTAGTAGTAGTATTAGTATAGTAGTAGAGTAGTAGTAGTAGTAGTTAGTAGTAGTAGTAGTAGTATAGTAGTATAGTAGTAGTAAGTAGTAGTAGTAGTATAGTAGTAGTAGTATAGTATAGTAGTATAGTAGTAGTTAGTAGTAGTAGTGTAGTAGGTATAGTAGTAGTTTAGTAGTAGTAGTAGTAGTTTTTAGAAGTAGTAGTAGTAGTAGTAGTATTGTAGTAGTTGTAGTAGTAGTAGTAGTGTAGTAGTAGTAGTATAGTAGTATAGTATAAGTAGTAGTAGTAGTAGTGTAGTAGTAGTATATAGTAGTAGTAGTAGTAGTAGTAGTAGTAGTAGTAGTAGTAGTAGTGTAGTAGTAGTAGTAGTAGTATAGTTAGTAGTAGTAGTAGTATGTAGTAGTAGTAGTAGTAGTAGTATAGTATAGTATAGTAGTAGTAGTAGTAGTTAGTTAGTAGTAGTAGTAGTAGTATAGTATAGTATTATATTTGTAGTAGTAGTAGTAGTAGTAGTAGTGTAGTAGTAGTAGTAGTATAGTAGTAGTAGTAGTATAGTAGTAAGTAGTTAGTAGAATATAGTAGTGTAGTATTAGTAGTAGTAGTATAATGTGTAGTAGTAGTTATAGTAGTAGTAGTAGTAGTATAGTATAGTAGTAGTAGTAGTATATAGTATAGTAGTAGTGTAGTAGTATATAGTAGTAGTAGAGTAGTAGTATAGTGTAGTAGAGTAGTAGTATAGTATAGTAGTAGAGTAGTAGTAGTAGTTAGTAGTAGTAGTAGTATTGTAGATGATATGTAGTAGTAGTAGTGTAGGTAGTAGTAGTATAGTATAGAGTAGTAGATTAGTAGTAGTAGTAGTTAGTAGTAGTAGTAGTAGTAGTAGTAGTAGTAGAGTAGTAGTGAGTAGTAGTAGTATAGTAGTAGTAGTAGTATAGTAGTAGTAGTAGTAGTAGTAGTATATAGTAGTATGTTAGTAGTAGTAGTAGTTAGTATATTGTAGTAGTTATGTAGTAGTAGTTATAGTAGTAGTAGTAGTTGTAGTAGATAGTAGTATAGTATAGTAGTATAGTAGTAGTATAGTAGTATGTAGTAGTAGAGTAGTATAGTAGTAGTATAGTATTAGTGTAGTAGTAGTAGTAGTAGTAGTAGTAGTAGTATATAGTAGTAGTAGTTTAGTAGTAGTAGTAGTAGTATTAGTAGTAGTAGTAGTATAGTAGTATGTAGTTATAGTAGTAGTAGTAGTAGTAAATATAGTTTGAGTAGTAGTTAGTAGGTAGTGTAGTAGTATGTAGTAGTATGTAGTATTAGTAGTTGTATAGTTAGTGATAGTAGTAGTGTATATTAGTAGTAGTAGTAGTTAGTTAGTAGTAGTTAGTATAGTAGTAGTAGTATAGTAGTATAGTAGTAGTAGTATAGTAGTAGTAGTAGTGTAGTAGTATTGTAGTAGTTAGTAGTATGTAGTAGTAGTAGTAGTAGTAGTAGTAGTAGTAGTATTAGTATAGTGAGTTTATAGTAGTGTAGTAGTAGTAGTAGAGTAGTAGTAGTATAGTAGTAGTTTAGTAGTAGTAGTTGTAGATTAGTATGTAGTTAGTAGTAGAGTAATTAGAGTTAGTAGTTAGTAGTATTAGTAGTAGTAGTAGTATAGTATAGTAGTGTATAGAGTAGTATAGTATAGGATGTTAGATATATATAGTAGTATAGTATAGTGTAGTGATAGTAGTATATAGTAGTGTAGTAGTATATATAGTAGTAGTTTATTAGTAGTTATGAGTATATAGTAGTAGTATATAGTATTATAGTATAGAGTAGTTATATGATATTGTAGTAGTAGTAGTTAGTAGTATAGTAGTGAGTAGTTATAGTATGTAGTTAGTATAGATAGTAGTAGTATAGTATTAGTAGTAGTAGTAAGTATAGTAGTAGTAGTAGTAGTTAGTAGTAGTAGTAGTATAGTTAGTAGTAGTGTATTAGTAGAGTAGTTAGAGTATAGTAGTAGTAGTATTGTAGTAGTAGTTGTAGTAGTATAGTAGTAGGTATAGTAGTATGTAGAGTATAGTGTAGTAGTAGTATAGTATATAGTAGTATAGTGTAGTTGTATAGTGTAGTTAGTAGTAGTATAGTAGTAGTATAATAGTATAGTAGTAGTAGTAGTAGTGTAGTAGTTAGAGTAGTAGTAGTATAGATATAGTAGTAGTATAGTAGTATGTAGAGTTGTTAGTAGTTATTAGTAGATTAGTAGTAGTAGTAGTAGTAGTATAGTAGTAAGTATAGTAGTATAGTATAGTAAGTTAGTATAGTATATATTAAATAGTAGTAGTATAGTAGTAGTAGTAGTATAGTATAGTAGTAGTAGTAGTAGTATAGTATAGTATAGTAGTAGTATTAGTAGTTTGTAGATAATTAGTTAATATATAGTAGTATATATAGTAGTAGTAGTAGTAGTATATAGTATGTAGTAGGTATAGTATAGTATAGTAGAGTAGTATAGTATAGTAGTAGTATAGTATAGTTATATAGTAGTATATAGTAGATAGTTAGTAGTAGTAGTAGTATGTAGTAGTAGTAGTAGTAGTAGTATGAGTAGTAGTAGTAGTTATAGATAGTAGTAGTTTAGTAGTAGTTAGTAGTAGTAGTATATAGTAGTAGTAGTAGTAGTAGTTAGTAGTAGTAGTAGTAGTAGTATAGTAGTTATTATAGTAGTAGTAGTATAGTAGTAGTATAGTAGTATAGTAGTAGTAGTAGTAGTAGTATAGTAGTATAGTAGTAGTAGTATATAGTAGTAGTATAGTATAAGTAGTAGTAGTATGTAGTATTTTAGTAGTAGTAGTAGTAGTATATATAGTAGTAGTATAGTAGTAGTTTGTAGTATAGTAGTATATAGTAGTAGTAGTAGTAGTAATAGTAGTTAGTAGTATAGTAGTAGTTAGTAGTAGAGATAGTAGTAGTAGTATAGTAGTATATATTAGTAGTTATAGTAGTTAGTAGTAGTAGTAGTAGTAGTAGTAGTAGTAGTTATAGTAGTGTAGTAGTATTAGAGTAGTAGTAGTAGTAGTAGTATATATATAGTAGTAGTAGTAGTTTAGTAGTATAGTAGTAGTAGAGTTAGTAGTATTTAGTGTAGTAGTAGTAGTAGTATAGTAGTATGTAGTAGTAGTAGTAGTAGTAGTAGTAGTATATATATAGTGAGTATGTATAGTATTGAGTTAGTATAGTAGTAGTAGTGAGTAGTTAGTATGTATGTAGTTAGAGTAGTAGTATAGTAGTAGTTGTAGTATAGTTAGAGTAGTGATAGTAGTAGTAGTAGTTAGTATATAGTAGTAGTAGTAGTAGTAGTAGTATGTAGTAGTGAGTTAGTAGTATAGTAGTATATAGTAGTAGTAGTAGTAGTAGTAGTAGTAGTAGTAGTATATAGTGAGTAGTAGTATGTAGTATAGTAGTAGTAGTAGTAGTATGTAGTAGTATGTAGTGTTGTAGTAGTAGATAGTAGTAAGTAGTAGTATTAGTAGTAGTATATGTATAGTATAGTAGTATAGTATAGTATATGTAGTAGTATATAGTAGAGTATAGTAGTAGTAGTATATAGTAGTAGTAGTAGTATAGTAGTAGTATAGTAGTATATATTATATATGTAGTAATAGTAGTATGTATATAGAGTAGTAGTAGTATTATAGTAGTAGTAAGTAGTATATAGTAGTATAGTAAGTAGTTAGTATAGTATAGTAGTATATAGTATAGTATATAGTAGTAGTAAGTATATAGTATAGTATATAGTAGAGTAGTAGAAGTAGTAGTAGTAGTATAGTAGTAATAGTAGTAGTATAGTTAAGAGTAGTAGTATAGTAGTAGTATATAGTATAGTAGTAGTAGTATATAAGTAGTAGTAGTAGTAGTAGTATAGTAGTAGTATAGTATATAGTAGTAGTATATAGTAGATAGTAGTAGTAGTATAGTATAGTATAGTATATATTAGTAGTAGTAGTATATAGTATAGTAGTATATATATATTAGTAAGTATTAGATAGTATAGTAGTAGTTAGTAGTAGTAGTAGTAGTAGTATAGGTAGTAGAGTATAGTATAGTATAGTAATAGTAGTATATAGTAGTAGTAGTAGTAGTAGTAGTAGTAGTAGTAGTAGATAGTAGTAGTATTAGTAGTATAGTAGTAGTAGTTAGTAAGTAGTATATAGTATATAGTAGTAGTATATAGATAATGTATAGTAGTATAAGTAGTAGTAGTAGTATATAGAGTATAGTAGTAGTAGTATAGTAGTAAATATTATAGTAGTAGTAGTAGTAGTAGTATAGTATAGTATAGTAGTTTAGTTTATAGTAGTATATAGTAGTAGTAGTAGTAGTAGTATAGTATAGAGATAGATAGTAGTATAGTATATAGTAGAGTATAGTATATATAGTATAGTAGTAGTAGATAGTATAGTAGATAGTATAGTAGAGTAGAGTAGTAGTTATAGTAGTATGTATATAAGTAAGTAGATATAGTAGTTTTTAAGTAGTATATAGTAGTTATAGTATTAGTAGTAGTAGTATAGTATAGTAGTAGTATATATAGTAAGTATAGTATAAATATAGTATTAGTAGATAGAGTAGTAGTATATAGTAGTATTAGTATAGTAGTATATTAGTTGATAGTATAGTAAGTAGTAGAGTAGTAGTATATAGTAGTAGTATAGTAGTATAGTAGTAGTAGTATATATAGTAGTAGTAGTATATATAGTTATGTATAGTAGTAGTAGTAGATATAGTAGTATATAGTAGTAGTAGATAGTATATAGGATAGTATAGTATTAGTAGTATAAGTAGTATATTATAGTATAGTATATAGTAGTATAGTAAGTAGTAGTAGTAGTATAATATTATATATAGTATAGTAGATTAGTATAGTATAGTAGTATATATATAGTGAATAGTAGTAGTAGTTATAGTATATAAAATAAGTATTAGTAGAGTATATATAGATATAGTATAGTATAGTAAGTAGTATATAGATATTATAGTATAGTAGTAGTATTAGTATAGTATAGTATATATACGAAAACTATACTAAGATATATAGTATAATATATAGTAATATTAGTATATATAATAGTAAAGATAGTATAGATAGATATATATATAGTATAGTATAATATATATTAGATAGTATGTAGATATATAGTTGAGTATATACTAGTATATAATAGTATAATATAGTATAGATATAAGTATGTATAGTATATATAGTATATATAGTATTTAGTATTAGTAATAGTATAGTATAGTAAAATAGTAGTATATAGTATTATATAGTAGTACTAGTAAGATATATACATATATATATAAGTAGTATAGTATAGTATAGTAGTAGTAGATATAGTAGTAGTATATAATATAGTAGTATAAGTATTGTAATAGTAGTATATATATAGTATAGTAAGTTAGTTATAGTAGTATAGTAGTATACTAGTAGATAGTATAGTTAGTAAGTATAGTAGTAATAGTATATTAGATACTAGTAGTAGTATAAGTAGATATAGTATATAATATAGTAGTATTATAGTAGTAGAGTATATACTATATAGTGTATACAGTAAATAGTAGTATAGTATAGTATATATATATAGTAGTATATTGTATATAGAGAGTATATAGTTGTCTATAGTATTATATATAGTTAGTATAGTAGTAGTAGTAGTAGATAGTATGCTTGCCAGAACGTGAGCGTCTCAATGAGCGATATTATTGCAAACCCCGTCCTCGAATCAGTCAAAAAAAAAGTTCGTGACTGATCTACACATATTTCCCAAATAGCTTAATATCCAGGCAGTATTGATATTGCATTGTACACAACAGATAGATGGACCTGTATATATAGTCAATTCGATAGACACTACTCATTAATTACACCCATTTGTTGAAAGAACATTTATAAAATTCAAACATATTTACTGTATTAACCAACAATTATAACAATTTACATATTATTTGTGTTATTATAGGTATTTATAATAGCATTAAACAAAGAGCTGCAGATAGTGTGACTTAATGTATTAAAATTATTTTACTTATAGCTTAGTAACTATAAAATAGTTCTTCCAATCAAAGTTATCTATACATCGTATAATCTAAAATACAAGTAAAACTCATATTAAATTAGTATTTATCAAACCACACTCACCTTTTGGAAATTACCAGTAGAGCTAAAACTCCTGATCATTTCGTCTCACGATTTTTTTTTTTTCACTCGGCTTCCTTAGCCCTAACTTAGTTTTAAATGTTCACTATCTTAGTGATTGTTGTCTTTTCCCATAAATAGATTCATTCCACCACACTGAAAAACGTATTCCACCTTTTCCGCCATTTAACAAATCTTTGTTCGCTTAGAATCATTTGTCAATTTAAGAGCAAAATCGTCACTATGGAAGGCAGTAAATGCAAATAATAATATTATTTCCCGCCGATGTGTACCACATTCATGACTGCTAGCCAGACGTTCTAGCAGACATCAGATATACATGACTGAACTTTACTTCGGCGACTTTATTTGTACTTGACTTTTACTCCACTTTTAATTAGCATTGTTGAGACCTGTGGTCTAGGGGTAAGGTGTCTGACTTCTATGCTGGCGGCCGGGGTTCAATCCTCGGTCCCGCAAAGATTTATCTGATTACCAAACCCTTCCTTCACCTCTGAAGAGACATCTTGTGAATGTGGGGAATGCCAGGCCTTCACCGTGGTTCGAATCCACGTTAAACTGTAAGTCCTCCATTTCATCTCACAATCACCCTACATTCACATTAGCGTAAGTGCGTATAACCCGAATGGTAGTAATACCGGTGCTAATAATGATAATAATAATATAAGCATTTTTATCGCATAACCCCTATGTGTTTTACCTCAAATGGTTTCCCTCGCCATAGAATTGCGCATACACATCCTATACATTCTAAATACCTCCTACCCGTAACCCAATCCAATAGTTACATTGAAGAATAGCATGGACGTTGTGTAATACGTTGTGTGTAGACAAAAAAGTATATAATATCCAGATTAAAACTGTCCTTATTTTATGAGCCATAGATAATTTTTTTTTCAAGACGGTAACCTTCATTGTCTGGATAACCACCTGTAGAAGATTTTGACTCTAATCCCAGTTCTGTATTGCTATCCCTTTAGCGTATATTTCCCTTAGAAAAAAACAAAATGCATAAGAATGTGGGAATAAGTTTCAGTGTAAAAATAAAAGAGACAAATATTTAAGACACAAATTTAGTCACTATTTATTATTATTATTATTATTAGCACTGCGTCTTACTACCCGTTCGGGTTATACGCACTTACGCTAATGTGTAATGGTAGGGTGATTGTGAGATGAAATGGATGACCTACAGTTTAACGTGGAATCCGAACCACGGTGGTGGCCTGGCATTCCTCACATTCACAAGATGTCTTGTCAGAGGTGAAGGAAGGGTTTGGTCACTATTTAAAACTAACATCAATAGATGTGCGCTTGGACTAGGAAATGCTCGGCGACAGTCCCAAATGGTTTCTTACTTCCAGAAAATACAATCTTAACCTTCAAATATCTATGTTCTACGACCATAACATTTATATTTGTAGTATTTTATCATGCAGAAAATGGCGATTTCACTCGTTTATTAATTCTGAAAAAAATATATTGGAAAACAAGGGTAAATGATAAATATTTATTTGACATATTGGAAAACCAGGGTAAATGATAAATATTTATTTGACATATTGGAAAACCAGGGTAAATGATAAATATTTATTTGAACACTAAATAATTTTTTATAGATTACATGTATAAACAAATAATGATTTATGATTCAGGTTTATGGCGGCTTGTTTAAGTATACTTTACGTAGTAGATACCTTAGCTCAAATCAGTTGAGCATCCTCGATAAGACAGAATGTATTACTCGCTAATAGGTATGTTTACAATGGTAGTTCAATGGCTTTGAGTATGTTTGTTATTATTATTATTATTATTATTATTATTATTATTATTAGGACCACGTCTTACTAACCGTTCGGGTTATACGCACTTACGCTAATGTGTAATGGTAGGGTGATTGTGAGATGAAATGGAGGACCTACAGTTTAACGTGGAATCCGAACCACGGTGGTGGCCTGGCATTCCCACATTCACAAGATGTCTTGTCAGAGGTGAGGGAAATGTTTGGTAATCAGATAAACCTGTGCCGGGACCGAGGATTGAACCCCGGCCGCCAGCACAGAAGTCTGACACCTTACCCCTCTACGATTGTTATGTTTGTTTGCCCAATAATTAAGGACGTTGCCTACCTGAGACATCACGGTGAGTCAAAATAGGACATATAATTCTAATTTATTTACGTTCCATCCATCGATCCTTACAGAGATAACATTTAAACAAAACCATACATTCTTAAATAATTATAAAATGTAATACATGGTCACAAAATTATTTTTTATTCTTGATTTGGTTTTATTATCAAGATATTTTTTTCAAATCGTTAAATTCATTAAACCAGTAAGTAGGACTATATCTGCTAAGACGTAGATTAAAAATGTCCGTGAAAGAAAATGTACATCTAGAATATTAAACAAGAAAGAGGTACTTTTGAAATTGACACCGCTTGAAATTGTTTAGGGTCCGTTAGAAAAGTGAGCATATATACTCGTCAGAGGAAGAGACAAGAGGCCTCGTAAGGAGAACTTATTGTTTTCTATTCCATTCTATTTTGTATGTACATTGGTGTCTCTTAGTGATTTTGCTTAGAGGTACCTAAGTGAATCAAGTTAAGATGAAACCCGCTTCACAAATATATTTGAAATAACCAAGTACCTGACACCGTTAAATAGGATAATACGAGTACAATCAAAGTTTACAAGGATTAAAATTAAAACTTAGCGAACGCAGCCATCTAGTCTTGAAATAGTATTTAGTAAACTTATCCTCGAAATAGTAAGTACATTATATATAGACCTGTAACAATAAAATAAAGAAGAGAGATTGTGTCTGGTAGCAACGTATGCAACACCGTGGCGCACACCCTCAAGAACCATCAGAAGAGGTCTTTACATCCCCCGAGCATCTGGTGACTTCATCGATTGGCGGAGGGCGACATTCTGTTGCATGTGTGTGGCACTCCCTATTTATAAGGGATGACGGTAGAGGGAGGGAGGGGGGGATGGAAGAGTGTAATAGAAGTCATGGCCCCCACACACACTCGTTCGTATCCATAACTCGTACGGATGGACTTGGCCTCCCCTACAACGCAACCTCGCCCACTAAAACCACTTCCGCATGTGCGTTTTGACGTGATTGAAATACATGAGTAGGGGGAGTAGGGTGTAAGGATACTACTACCCTTGCACGCACAGGTGGCAGGAACATTCAGGACCTACATGGGCACATATGACGCCCTTTATAACACACAATTTTTTTTTTAAGCAGTGATCTGAACTTTCCTCTATAAAGCCCTAAAGTGCTTCTTCTGGTATTACAGATTTTTTGAAAGTGCATACCTGATTGGACCCCAAAAATATGACCATATGATGCATTTTAATTTGCATGAAGGGTACCAACCCTTGTTAGATTTTATGGTTTGAATGGCATTATTTTATTTGTACAGATGGTATCAAAATCAAAAGTAATAAGAAAAACAAATGAATAAAGGAAACTTTTAAAAGGTGTACAGCAAATAAGAGTCAACATGGTAGGCCATATACTGATACATAATGGTTTGACGAAGATAATAATTGTATAAAGAGAAGTGGAAGGGAAAAATTCGAGAAGTATACCAAGAATGGAGTATATGAATCAGGTAGCGGACGATGTACAAAGATGGTAACAATTTGGTCCTGAAATGGAAATCTAGTGAATTGCTGAAGAAAACCAATAGTAAGTGTGATGACCTAATGATGATGCTGTACAGAATAATTATTATTGTATACTCACGTCGATTGTCGCATGGCCTAAGGTGTCACTCATGCTATATATTCCACTGTTGGAAACGAGGAAATCTAGGTTAAAGCTCTGATCGGGTGTGTTAACATTAGTTTTGAATATACAGTTTCCCATTCCTACTTCACACAAAGGGAGGTATATTTACTTTAAATCATATTTTACACCTTCCTACCTGATGAGTGTACTTATGCGAACCAACCGAATGGGTAGTAAAAGGTGACATACAAAAACTACACACTTAAAACAAATATTAGATCTTATATGCTATCATACATTTTTCTGTAATAGTAAACATTGTTTGCAATTGTTAACTTTTAAACCGCTAGATTATGATGAGTTTTTAGGTTTTCTGTGTGTCCAAACCAAAAAATGTGGATTTTAGTATTATATTTGTCTCCATGTCTGTATGTCTCTATGACCATAGATATGAAGAAATTAAATGGCTGATACTCAAATTTGAAATTTAGGTTCTATAAGGCTATACCTAATAAATTTTATTTTATTTTAGCCTTAGCCCACAAATTCATGGTAGCTGACTGAGTGCTTTTTTTTAGTCAGAAATTTTTCGGAAATGGCTATACAAATTTGTTTAGAATGTATCTCTGGGAAATTTTTGATATGACAAACATAGGTGTATTTTTAGGGGGGATTAATTTAATAGAAGTTATGGGTTTTTATAGTTAAATATTTTATGAAATCCATTTAAGAGTAGTTTAATAATGAATGATTTTTTGAAAAAATTAGAATTCTTTGAAATTAGCTCTTACAATTGTGATCAAAATTTGTAATTGGAGACTGTTTTACATGATTATAAATCGTGTTAGTTGCTTTTCCTAAAATAAATTAATTTTGAGGTAGATTACTTGTGACAAACTTTAGAAATATTTTGAAAATAACCATTAAGATTCAGTTCAAAATAGGTATCTTGGTATACCCTTTCATGATAAATAGGAATAGTTTGTACAAAATTAATATAAATAAATTAAGAGTAGTTAGGAATAACTTATTTTTGATTATTATTTCGAGCTTTATTACACTTTATGATAAAGTTTATACGATTGTGCCACACCATTCATTTTTAATAAAATTTAATTCTAGTCCTATCTTCAATCACATTATTATATATAGGACTAATAATAAACGACATTAATTGTTTTACAATTGCAATGTTTAAATTTTTAAACTATTTATTTGTATCTGAGAAAACATATGCTATTGAAAGCTGAAAAAAAAAATATTTTTTTGTTTTCATTAAGTTTTCAAATAGTAATTTTTTTATAGATGAATTCAGTAATTTTACATTTTATGCTTTCATTTTAAGCATCTATTTAACTTCTAGTGTAAGGTATTATATGTTATTGTAATTAATTGCACACATTCTCAATAACGATGTTGAATTTGTTTAGTAAGAACCCATACTCCTTATTTTACGTCTAACAATTTATAAAAATGAAACAAGATATTTTTTCTATCAGAAAAAAAAGATTCTCTTTGTTCTCTCACAAAGCACGAATTTCACGGATCTTCACAAACTAACTAGGGAGAGGGGGGAGGGGGGGGGGGAAGAGAAAAGAGTATGAAAATATGGTAGCAAAAAAATTCCCAAGCCTTTTAATGTAGTTTCGAAACCTTCTTGAGAGAGATATATCTTCATTAAAGTTCTTCCTAAATAGATATTGGCGAAGATACATAATGTAGTCTAGTTAGGACGAGGGTTCGTATTGAATGAATAACAGAGTAATATTTCATAGGAACGTCACAGGATTGATATTAAGGTGAATTTAAATTAGCTTCGAGTCAAGGTATATTTATCAGATTTTTTAAATGCATATTAAAATGAAACCTATTTTTCATATTAATAGATGATTAGTCAAAGAATATGCATATTTTAAAAATATATCAAAAATTAGCCTCTCTCAAGTTATGAACAGTATAATAATAGTTCAATACAAATGACTATGAAGTTTTAAAAAAAGTATTTTTTATTTTATTTGTAGGAAATATTGATCAAAAATATTATGAACCAATTTATTGCATGAGCCCACGACGTAAAATCTAATTTAACTCTAAAACAATCGAAACTAGCAGTGTCTTAGTTGTTAATTAATTTTGGAGAGTGGAAGTTGTAATTGACCAATTATGAAGTTTTAGTGTGTACCGGGAATTGAATCTGGTACCCTTCGCTGAGTAGATCAACTCTCCATTTATAAAATCTATAAAGAATTATTTTTATCAATATAAAATATAAAACTAATTTTTAACGCTAAGATACGGCATACTGTTGGTGTATTATAGTTTCTCAACACACATTGATATCTTTCTTAAATTGGAATTATAATTGGAGTAGGATAGGTAGTTATTTCAAATTTATTCATAGCTTCAGACTATAAAATAATTCAGAAACTAATACTAAATAAACTGGTAGTCAGCCTGTATATACTGATTTTCGTATACACCTTTTTGATGTAGAAAACAGAACTCTACCAAAAAAACCATTACGAACTCAATTAGAATTTGATTATATTGTTGTAACGTGAGAATCCCATTAGTGCTGTAGGTGAAATACAAATAAAGTTCAAACAACAGTAATTGACCGCGTGGCCTAGGGGCTGTGCCCTTTCCATAGGTTCCACCCCTCCCCTCTCCCTCCTCATGAAAGCTCGACTAACACATGTTGTACAAGGGCAGTTTGTTCCCATAAAATAGAGACCCATCCGAAAGGGTGTGACTGTGTGCGGTTTACAGGGACCATGGATGAGGTATTAGAGAGATCGGCCATGTTCTAAGGTGGTAAGGTTCGATCCCAGTTTAGTGAATTAATAATAATGTGGGTCTCTTTATTTGTCTATTGGTTGTGTTCTATAATCGAACTCTCTTCATTTCCTGGATATAGTGATAGGTGTGTGATATTTGAACATGGGGAGTGATGTAACTCTTGTGTTAATAACATACACGCATTGTTATTAATTATCATTTTCAACAAATATTATTACCTTTATTTTTGTTATACGCATTAATTAATTACGTAAATTGAATAAGGATGAGGAAGGTATAATATTAGATTAAGTGCACGTAAATTAGCGTTAAGGTAGAGTGGAAAACCATTTATAAAAAAAATGCATAGTCAGTAGAACCGACCAGGATTTGAACCCTGAACAGGAAATCCATTATAAAAGGAGAGTGACGCGTTAGAGCGTGCGACCATCGCTGTGGGCTATGTTCAATTTTTAGACGCTTATAGATGTAGCCCAATGCTAATAACACGCACGTATTATTACTAATTACTATTGACTACTCTAGTATTTAGGCCTGTATACGACAGGTTCAGTTTAATACTAACCATAACACTGTGAATTATTTATTTTTACTAAATGAAATATAAATCTTGATACGAAGAGACCAAGTACAATAATTGGCCATGGCTGAAAACTGGCTTAGGTAGATAGATACCAACCCTGTCAAAGGTTTGACCTTGGAAACTAATTAATAGTGATTAAGAACACCAGTTTAACTGGAAACTGCTCCCATCTTCAACTAAAGGAGATGTCAGGGTCTACAAATAGATTATCGGTAAGAAATATATATTCCTTTGAGATAGACAAGTTAAAAGATTAGATTTGTATCCAATTTTGACACTGCTAAGAAGGTTACACGACATGGACGCTGTTTAATATTTAAGTACCCAACAGGCTTCATTATACTAGCTATTTTTAAGTTTAACTTTTGGGCGAGATTCCTGAAGGCGTCAAACTGTTTAAAAAGTTCGCACTAAACTAACAATAGATCTCTCCATCTAAAATACTCAATATCTCATCGTTTAATTGAGCAACTTGGTAATCTTACGGACACATTTCATTTCATTCGAAATATTAGTTGGTCTCAGTTTATGAGACATGTGTCAATATTTACAGCTTATAGTATTTTCTTTCAAACTTTTTTTTTCTTCTTTTTAAAAATTTACAACACCCCATTGCATCGGCCAATAATGCCAAATATTGTTGATTTTCTGTAAATTGCTTAGCTAGATAATTTTAAACTCTTTCATATTTGATAGTATTAATTAATAATACGTGTCCGGGCGATTGCTGTCCCATGAGCGTTAGGAAGAATTGGTAAGCATTACCTGAAGTCATCCACCAACAATAAAACTTCACTCCCAAATGGGATATTATTATTACTATGTAGTCTATTCTGCAATAAATGATTGACTGGATCATTTGCATGTCTCGGAGCAATGTTTGACTCATCCCATATAAGTAGTTTGGCTTTTGATAACGGTAGAATCATACAGTCTCATCCTCATACAAGTTTTGTTCCTGCATCCATCGTCAAATACAAGTTGCTAAAAACTTTTTCTTCCCAGGTTCATTACAGAGATATATATTTGATAATTCCCGGAAGGTCATGTGGAGGTTTCCTCAGATTGTAGTTTTCCTATTTTCTACCTTATAGGTTCATAATGTTCTGTACATTTAAGGACATTGCCTACTAGTGAAATGTGAAGTAATGGCGAGTCAAAATAGGACTTCCCATCTTAATGTATTTTCCTTTTATTCGACGACTTTTGAAGAAATAGTATTGAAACAGAAACCTTACTCTAAAGATGTTCTTACATTGGCAACTTTTTTTTTTTGCAACGTATAGTGTTTTATTGTAAACGTATTATTTTTAAATCGTCTACAGCTTAGGTTAGTTGATTTATTCACAAAATTGGCATATATGATTGTTTCTACCAGAAATTGGATTAAAAACTCCGTGAAAGCATAATATGTCTATCTATATTAGTAAACCAGAAAAAGGTAATTTTTTTAAATACAAGTTAATGCTGTTAAGTTGCAAATAGCAGAGTGAATGAATATACCTATGCGAGGAGCTGTAAGCACATAAACAAAGGTTCTAGCAGGGTTAGATACTTCCCTCTCTTTCTATTATGTTCATTAGTGTATAAAGCTTTATAGTGCTTAAATGTGACAAGCTGAAGCCAAACCACTTGGCGAAATAGCTTCGAAATCATCAAGTAGGCAGCGTTGTTAATGCAGGGCTCCCATCGTGACAATTCTAAATCAAGTGTCAATTTTGAGAACTTGTCAAAAAATTATTACCTTTTTCTTTATTATTATTATTTATTATTTATTATAGCACCGCGTCTTACTACCCGTTCGGGTTATACGCACTTACGCTAATGTGTAATGGTAGGGTGATTGTGAGATGAAATGGAGGACCTACAGTTTAACGTGGGATCCGAACCACAGTGGAGGCCTGGCATTCCCTATATTCACAAGTTGTGATTAATACACGTCTTGTCAGAGGTGAAGGAAGGGTTTGGTAATCAGATAAATCTGCGCTGGGACCGAAGATTGAATCCCGGACCCCAGCACAGAAGTCCGACACCTTACCCCTAGACCATCCATAATAAATAAAACATATTGTAAATCAATTTATTTTGATTTTTCCTCATCATAACCACAATTTTAGTTTTTTTTAAATCCTTTTCACCCTCTTTAAGCCCTATCTCGAAAAATTGTTCTGGATATGACTACATTGGATCATGTAACCATGGGGTCGACTCTAATTTGCCAACTAAACAATAACAATGGGCATTATTCTAAATAGTTTCAGATCAGGTTCTGACATGGTATTATATAAATTCACAAGTACATGAAACTTTTCTATTGATCGCATGAACATTATCTATTGAAATTAAATTTTAAAAACACCTTTAGCTGTTATAGTTAGACTTTTGTGATATTACATAAAATTATAACGAATTACTGGTTAAAATGTATATGCGAAAGGAAATTTTGTTCATAATAGCCATCCATAAGAATATAATTATTACTAAAATGTGTTGTATATGTAATCACTTTATGAGATGAATCCGGGTTGTATTCTTGGAGCTGTTAAATCAATTTTATCTTCTAAGCGTTAGTGTCATAATGTACCATAGTTTATTTATGTATTGCAGGAAATTAATGAGTTTTTTACTATTTCATGTAAAAACTTATTTTTTATTTGAATTTATTTATATATTCACACATTTTATGTCATAGAAGACAAAATGTGAAGGATAAGGGGACCAGAAAGACTATGAAATAAATTATGGGTGACTTTAAAAAAAGAAGGAACGTAACAAACATTATATGTTATAGAAAAAAAGTGAACTGCTGATAGGAAATATTGGAGGACTCAATTTGGACAAGGCAACAAGCCTAACGACAGAGAGAATCCCTTAATTATAAAATTAAAAACACCTTAGTACCATAAACGATTACTTCACCATCAATATAATTAAGGAATATATATATATATATATAAATAATAATATAACATAAAAATATTTCTTCGTCACTGCTAAAGTGAGAACTAAAAGAAAATGGAGGAAAGAAGGAGAAGTCAAAGAAATATACCATAAAAAGTTCGAAAATAGTCTTGAAAATCGTTCTTATACACTTGAGACGCTGAAGCTTAGGACTTATTCCTGTATTCTGCAACTCTGCGTTTTAAGACGGCTTGAAAATCTCTCTCCGGGAGCTCATGAAAGATTTAAAGTATAGAAAGCCTCCACCGTTGACTAGCGTTGTACTCTATAATGCATTGAGAAAATTTCATCCTCATTGCCTTTATGTTCGTGCTTTAAAGCGTGAATTATTACACATGTTTATTATTTTGTTTGAAGAACTAAAAATGAATATATCATTTCAGTCTGAAGAGGATGGTTAGGATTCATCATAATAATATACATTTTCACATATGTGGGTATGCGGTCTAAGGTATCAACCTATTTAGATCATGTTTGACCTGAGGTGCAGATAGGGTTTGAATCCCGGCTGGGTGCCCTGGAAGTAGTTTATCCTAAAATGCATCCAACTTTCCTTTTAGACTGTTGCTGGAATAATTAATTATATACCTTCATATCCCCTACATAATTAGTATAAATTGATGATAGTCCGTATTGGGTAGTAAAACACATCTCCCAAACTAATAAATATATTCTTCATTAACATCATTATCAGTGGACTTTTCCTCCTCTGCGGGTAGTCTGACACATCCTATTCCGTTCCTGTCGATCTCTCGAATTATCTCCCTCTGCCACGTGTATACAGTTAATTCCTTTAGCCTCCGTGTCCTTCTGCACTTGGGCCATCCATCTTGTCCATGGTCTTCCAATAGGTATGCTACCCTTCTCCCTACTCTGTACAGCTTGCTTAGGCATTCTATCCTCCATTCTCATCACATGCCTTAACCATTGCAGCTTTTCCTCTTCATTGTAGCGTATAGTGGTATGGCCTTTAATTCTCAGAACCCTCATCTCTGCAGCTTGTAATCTATTTAAATCTCTGCTCGTCCATGTCCAGGATTTATAGCCATACGTTGATATTGGTTGATATTAAGCCTCACATAACAAAGTTTTGGCTTCTTTTACCAAGTTACATCGCCAAATTGCATTCTTAACAATGTGGTGGATAAATATATTTTTCTAAGAAAATATGGAAAACATTAAGATACTTTTCCCCTCTTCCCGAGTATAATCGATTAGAATTGACGCTTAGGTTCTTAAATAAGTATCACAAGAGAGAGTAAGAAAGAGATCACCAAATAATTCCAGTAAATATTTGTTTTGAGTGTTCTAATTAGAAGTAAAGATCAAACTAAATAAGTGTAAGAAAATTTAAAAAAGCATTGCAAGTTTATAGATACGTGTCACAGTTCAACTAATTTTTTTCAATCCAGTATTTTAATTTATTTTCTCTAGAGCTTTGGTTTGTTTCCTAACCAAGCCTGTAGTGGTCTACAACTAACTATGACTGCCGATTATAGGTCCTCATGTAGACCTTCTTTTGGTGGTTGCCTTCCCTAACTGAGAATACTTGTAATGATGATGACTTAGCTCATAGCCACAGACCCTTACACTAATAGCCCACAAAGCTGGGAGAAAACTGGCCAGTCCCTTTTCAAAGCTTGTTGGTCTTCGCACTTATAATCCTCACGTCCAGCCCACAAATCTGAGAGCAACTGGCCAGTCCTTTTCAAAAGCAGTTTTGGTCTTCGTACTTACCAATTCCCTACACTCCCAACCAACAATGTGGGAAAAACTGCCAGTCCCTTTTCAAAGCTTGTTGTCCTCCACATATAATCTCCTACACTCCCAGCCACAAAAGCTGGGAGACAAGGCCAGTCACCTTTCCAAAGCTTGTTGGTTTCTACTTACCAATCTCCTACACTCCAACCACAAAGTGGGAAACAACTGCCAGTTCCCTTTTCAAAGCTTGTTGGTCCTCGCACTATTAATCTCTCTACACTCCCACCCAAGCTGGGAACAACTGGCCAGTCCTTTCAAGCTTGTTGCCTCCAACTTACTAATCTCCTACACTCCCATAGCCCACAAAGCTGGGAGACAAACTGGCCAGTCCCTTTTCAAAGCTTGTTGGTCTTCGACTTACCAATCTCCCTACACTCCCACCCACAAAGCTGGGAGACAACTGGCCAGTCCCTTTTCAAAGCTTGTTGGTCCTCGCACTTACTAATCTCCCTACACTCCCAGCCACAAAGCTGGGAGACAACTGGCCAGTCCATTTTCAAAGCTTGTTGGTCTTCGCCCTTACAATCTCCTGTTTCTTGTTTGCCCATGACCTGGTTCCTGCCGGGGTTCAATCCAACCTCCGCCAGATTACTCAGTACACCACTTGGCAGCGAGATCAGGATTGAGTGGGAGAGGCTAAGCGGGACCCATTGTCACATATGCAGCAGAAACATGGACATTGTATGTACGAGAGACTAGGAAAGTGGAGAACATGTGAATTAAATTTGTGAGAAGCATGTTGGCTATCACGAGGAGAAACAAGATTAGGAATGAAGTTATACGGGAAAGAGTGGTACTAGAAGGAATACATGAGGTAGTATAGTAAGAAAGACAGATGTTATGGGCACGTAATGAGGATGGAGAAGTAGAGAATGCCAAAGAAACTGAAGGAAATGCAGTATGTAGAAAAAAGACTGCATGAGAGGTCAAGAAAGAGATGGGAGGAACAGATAACAGAAAGTGTGCATGCGAAAGAAGAATAGAGGCACTAAAAGGACAAAGAATGGTGAAAAGATGGAGATATTTTAGGAAACTGACCCGCCCACAGACTGGAAAAATGATGATAAGTTCAACGAAATATAGATGACCTTAATACTTACACAATAATAATTGATTGTCTTGTTTTGTCTACTAAATTGTGCTATTATTAATATTATTACTATAGTACACACTATAAAGATGTAAAAACTTATATAAAAGCAATAATTGGCACCCTTGATTAAATTAATTCATTAATTATTTTGTTCAGCATGTCTCACTACCGGTTTGGTTGCAGGCACGTTCCCGCATTTGCCTGTAGGCAGAGGTTAAAAACACCCTCATTTTACTTGCTGACCGAGATTATAAACTGATATTCCCGTTTCAACAATCCATCCTCTTGCAAGAGTGATGCCTTAGACAATTCGACCACCGAAGCAGCTTTAAAATATATATAATAAATATAAACAAAGAGAGAAAAGAGCTAAAGTCATTGAGTGGAAGTAGCTGCTTGAAGTTTAGGAAGAAACCATTAATAAATAGAAATTGATTTTAAAAGATTATATATTAAAGACAATAAACCCTCTCATACCTGGTTAACTTATAATCACCCCATCAGCGACTAAGAGATTAAATTACAAATGGAAAAGGGCTTAAATATCCCTAATTTTATATTCAGATTTTCATCAACCAGTTATAAAAGTGAGTAAAAACCAAAAAGGTGGTGCTAAAAAAATATAAAAAAATACTAATTTACTTTCACGTAGTCTGGGTGTCATGTTATTTGGAGCTGTCACTTTTGATGGATATTATCAATCACTTTAAAATACCATTATATTATTATTATTATTATTATTATTATTATTAGCACCGCGTCTTACTACCCGTTCGGGTTATACGCACTTACGCTAATGTGTAATGGTAGGGTGATTGTGAGATGAAATGAAGGACCTACAGTTTAACGTGGAATCCGAACCACGGTGGAAGCCTGGCATTCCCCATTTCACAAGATGTCTTGTCAGAGGTGAAGGGTTTGGTAATCAGATAAATCGGTGCCGGGACCGAGGATTGAACCCCGGCCGCCAGCACAGAAGTCTGACACCTTACCCCTAGACCGCCAGGTCACCACCATTAATAAAATAGTAAAACGTGGTAGAAATTGATAAAATGTTATATTTTTAAAGAAAGGTATCATCCAACCCAAAATCTTACGAGTTGATCAATAAAGTAAAATAACCCTCTGTATGTTATAAACATACCATAGGTATACTGGCAAAAACATTTTTTTTATAACATATCAACCCCAAAGTTATTTTTTCCTCATAATTTATCCAGTTCCACGTAACATGATTACGTCACACTTCCTGTCTACGGTACGTATAAAGACGTCCCATTTTCCCTCAGGTTCAAATAAACCTTATTACACGCACTGTGTTCCCGATATTAGGTGTAGAAGCTACGGTGCTGTTTAACAGGGGTGGGAATACTACCGCCATTTTGAAAATGCGGAGCTCTTCACAACACAAATAGTGATATACACTATATATTCAAATGTACGCTATTAAAAGTAAATAAGCCGTTAATGTGAAACCGATTTGATAAAACTATTGACTTAAAGTTTTTTTTATAGGTTAATTTTTTTCCACATTGTATTAAAAAGTGTTTGTCTTTCAAGTAAAAAACACAGGTTTAATTTAAGAATTAGACTATAGTGAAAGATGAAACTATAGCTTTTTTTTTATAAGAAACTTGACAACTACCATAAATTCGTCTATTAGCTTAGAAGAAACTAAATACTTATGTCCATTCTAATTTAACATGAATAAATTCTTAAAATATATTAATATCGTTATTAAATTATTGAAGCTTAGCATTAGAATGTTTAAAGCTATGTGTTTGTAATACTCAAAGGTTGCTTAAATTAAATTTTAAATTTTGTTTACAAGTTATCTAGCAAACGAGTAGTAACTATTAACCCATAATATAAATAAACATTCATTCTTGATAACAAACCAGAAATATAACAAAGGATATTAAAATAATATCTGGATATAAATAAATAACATAGCTCGAAGGTACAGTCCATTTTCGGTTACTACAGTAAGGCACACAAAAGTAGATAGTTTTCAACATTCTGATGTGTAGGTAAAGCGAACAAAATCAGTTCTCTTAACTAAGTAAAGCGCACACTATATTAGTAAAGGCAGTTACCAAATAGCTCTCAACTAAGTTAAGCACACATTATATTAGTAACAGGCAGTTACCAAATAGCTCTCAACTAAGTAAAGCACACATTATATTAGTAACAGGCAGTTACCAAATAGCTCTCAACTAAGTAAAGCGCACATTATATTAGTAACAGGCAGTTACCAAATAGCTCTCAACTAAGTTAAGCGCACACTATATTAGTAACAGGCAGTTACCAAATAGCTCTCAACTAAGTTAAGCACACATTATATTCGTAACAGGCAGTTACCAAATAGCTCTCAACTAAGTAAAGCACACATTATATTAGTAACAGGCAGTTACCAAATAGCTCTCAACTAAGTAAAGCACACATTATATTAGTAACAGGCAGTTACCAAATAGCTCTCAACTAAGTTAAGCGCACACTATATTAGTAATAGGCAGTTACCAAATAGCTCTCAACTAAGTTAAGCGCAGATTATATTAGTAACCGGCAGTTACCAAATAGCTCTCAACTAAGTAAAGCGCACATTATATTAGTACAGCAGTTACAATAGCTCTCAATAAGTTAAGCGCACACTATTATAACAGGCAGTACAAATACTTCAACTAAGTTAAGCGCACACTATATTATAACAGCGTTACCAATACTCTCAACTAAGTAAAGCGCCATTATATTAGTACAGGCATACCAATAGCTCTCAACTAAGTTAAGCGCACACTATATTAGTAACAGGCAGTTACCAAATAGCTCTCAACTAAGTTAAGCGCACATTATATTAGTAACAGGCAGTTACCAAATAGCTCTCAACTAAGTTAAGCGCACATTATATTAGTAACAGGCAGTTACCAAATAGCTCTCAACTAAGTTAAGCGAACACTATATTAGTAACAGGCAGTTACCAAATAGCTCTCAACTAAGTTAAGCGCACATTATATTAGTAACAGGCAGTTACCAAATAGCTCTCAACTAAGTTAAGCGCACACTATATTAGTAACAGGCAGTTACCAAATAGCTCTCAACTAAGTTAAGCGCACATTATATTAGTAACAGGCAGTTACCAAATAGCTCTCAACTAAGTAAAGCGCACATTATATTAGTAACAGGCAGTTACCAAATAGCTCTCAACTAAGTTAAGCGCACACTATATTAGTAACAGGCAGTTACCAAATAGCTCTCAACTAAGTTAAGCGCACACTATATTAGTAACACAGTGCAGTTTACCAAATAGCTCTCAACTAAGTTAAGCGCACACTTTTATTAGTAACAGGCAGTTACCAAATAGCTCTCAACTAAGTAAAGCGCACACATATATTAGTAACAGGCAGTTACCAAATAGCTCTCAACTAAGTTAAGCGCACATTATATTAGTAACATGCAGTTACCAAATAGCTCTCAACTAAGTAAAGCGCACACTATATTAGTAACAGGCTGTTACCAAATAGCTCTCAACTAAGTTAAGCGCACACTATATTAGTAACAGGCAGCTACCAAATAGCTCTCAACTAAGTTAAGCGCACACTATATTAGTAACAGGCGGTTACCAAATAGCTCTCAACTAAAAATGAAGCAATTATCCCGGACGTGTTCAGGTGATAACATTATTGAATTACATTATATATCCACCAATTTATCTTTTTGCTCCATATGTGCGTTTTCCTAACAAATCTCGAGGCGTGATTTTGTTTTTATTACAAATATATATGACCATGTGCGCTTTCTAGGATCACTGCCATTGTTCATAGGAGGAACCTTACCTTTAAAAAAGAGTTACTGGATCTACGTTTAATTATGCATATGTCAACTCATGTGATCTGCAGCTGTCACCTTTAATAAATATTATTGGCAAGCAATAATATAAATAATAATGTCAGGTGTTATTAATATTGGCCAATAAAAAAATTGTTTTAATTTTCTAAAAGTCCCTTACTATGCAAATCAGCCTCTACTTATTCTTGATCAAACAATCGTCTAAGAATTAAACAAGTTAATCGACATATTGATGATCTTGTTCATTTTTTTATTTTTAGTCATAGTAATGAAATTATGTAAATGTTTCCTTTTGCTGAAGAACGTTCGTTATAATTTTGAGGACTGGGGTGAGATTAGTTGAAATCTGGAAAGTTGCAGAAACCTATGTCCTCTTATGTACGAACAAGTTGTCTACATTTGGTCAAAGTTGACGCGGAGGTCGAAACTAGGATTCAACCTAGAAGCAATGGGGGTGACAGACTAACATACTATAATATATTACTCTGGTTTTCCAATCCTCCCTTCACTCTAATACTGAAGTCTTTACTTTAATCTACTTCATTAAACCAGATACTTGATATATATCACTCGCTAGTAGACATGTGATTAGTATTTTGATCTTTTTTAAACTTATGTTGTAATGTTTATATATAAATGATCATAGATGATTCTGCACAAATTTAACTATCATAGATTATGATAGAAATTCTATTTTCGTCCATGGTATACTTACGCCTAACTTGATCAGTATTGATCAGTATTTTAGCTTTAAATTTATAAGACTATATTAATATATAATAATACATTTAATTTATAACAGTGTATAATAAAATATATTTTTTTATTTTATTTAATACAATACACATTTTACCAATTTAAAATAAAGGATATGTTTAGCAAAAGTATTTTATCGGAAATAATTAACGAATATTTCAAAGGTGGAAATAATATCGTAAATTGTTTCTTCTGTATATGGTCAAATGGGGTGTCTGATTCCGAACATGAGGCCAAATAAAATTGCTGAAATTCTATTTATCCTGCTCCGTGTAACATTTCATAGCAAACGCAATCAAAACTTCAAATATACGAAATCGTGTTCTTGCTGATGACGTATATTGTTGATTTATATAGAGAACTACAAAAATAAAATGAATCGGAAAAAAGGCCTCTACAAAGAATTGTGTCTGTTTGCCCCCCCCCCCCCAAAAAAAAACTCAACAACAACAAAAAGCTATGTTGTACACACTTTGTTGTGAGCGTCCCACCACCCTGCTCTAGTTCACCGCTCACCCAGTTTCCTTCTTTATTGCCAATTTCCTCCCCGGGCGATGTGATAAACACGGAGACGCTTCAAGACATCTACATCCGACTTGTGACGTCACACGAACTTCATACTTTCCCCGCCGCGGATGTTTGGGAGGTCGTGATGAGACCAACCAGCTGCGTGAAGGAAAGATAAAAATGGCAATCAACGATCGCACAAAAGTGAAACGATACTTATATAGTTATATATACTATAAATATTATTTATATTATTATTATTAATATATAGATTATCAGATTAAATTATTAAGGTGTGATGGGGGGGAACGTGTTAAAACTCAGAATTTGCTCAATTTTAATAGCAAAAATAAACTGTATTGGCTTAGATAAATAGATACTGCTACCATAGATATATCTATCTTAATTTTCTACCTCTAGTAGTCTCAGAAATTTTTGATTATTTATCGTAGGCATCATAAAATTTTGATCGAAACCTTTTAAATAATAGGAAAAGGTTTAGTCAAATTCCACAATTCCCATTACAAATATTTTATAACTGTTTAGATTACTACATCTATCAAATTCAATTAAATATATCTAATAATGCCATGTATGATTTATTATAGTCAAAAGATTTTTATTTAAGTGTCTGGTTTCTGTTTATTACTTTTTATTTTTTAGTACCGCGTCTTACCGTCCGTTCAAGTTATAAGATTATGTACTAATTACGCAAATGTTTTAGGGATGAGGATGGTTTTATTAATAGGAAGTGTACCTGCATTTGTGTGGAGAGAAAGAGAGTGAAAAACAATTTTGGAAAACAACCCTCAGTACACCCGACCGAGGGTCGAACCTCGATCTCCCCGTCATCAGCAGTTTATTCTACCACAAGAGTAGCGGGTTAGACCACGTGGCCACGTAAGTGGGTTTCATATCTATTAAACGGGTCTTTAAACAGTGAACTATCTTAATTACTCAAATGTATGTTTCATAAAAATAACACTTAGACACAAGACTTAAGGACCATTTAATTAACGTTCCAATTATATTCCAAAGAGCCATTCAGGTTCAAATACCCAAGGCAATTTATACAACACTAAGTTGTTTTTAAGATGAAGTTTATAATTGATTAATTTTAAAGACAAGAGAATACCATGGCATAGGAGTTTGATTATTGATTATTTAATGTAATTAAATATCTATAAAATATCTAGCTAAAGAAAAAATTTATTTTTAAGAGTAATACACAATTTATTTTCTGTGAAGTATGTATCATTTAACGTTAAATTCCTCCAAATAAGTTTTCTTAATATGGCACAATAAGTAACACTTAAATAAATGAAATCAATATAGTATACAATGATATAGGACCTATATATTAAGTAATCTTTAATAACCAAAATTAACATCCTACTGTGGACACGTTTAACTAAGGCTTTAGTTCAAATAAAAAACGTTAATATAACGTTAAGAAAATTAATATGTTGAAAAACAACATACAAAGATGTTACCTGATAATTGGCTACAGTTCATTATGAATATACCAACTATTAATTTTATTTTACTAGCCTAGGTGATAGAACTAATTTCTCTTTCGTGAGATAGAAAAATAATTTGGCTATTTAGCTTAAAGGTACCTATTCTTTAAGTATGATGAGGAGATGCTTTCAGTACAAAGACAGGTAATACAAAATTATCACAAAAATGCAGTCATCGAGGAGAAATGGCAACTATCCAGAGGACAGACGTGTAAAGAAACTACTTTCCTTCATTATCTAGCATTTAGAATGTACTACTATAAGCGATGAGCAAATTATTTACTCATGAAATTCAGAAATTTATTGAATATACATTATTTAAACTTTAAGAATAATAAATAAGTCGTAAGGGTTTCCGTGTTAATTGTTTATAAAATCTCTGTAGTATTGACATATAACTTATAAGATACATGTACAGTCATTAGCATTTACAAATATTATCATTATTGATTAAAAAAAATTAAGATAATCCAATAATTAGTTATATCAATACCCGCATCAGTGAGCACGCGAACTTAAGGCGTCAACCTCGTCTTGTTTGTTTTGGTGGTGGAGACATCAGGGCTTGGATCTTGGCCAGCTGATCAGAGGGGGATTTTCCATAACGTTATCTCCATATTTATTAATAAAAAGTGATGTACCTTTCCTATGAAAATTACCTTCATAGCCATATACCATGTGTGTAAATATGCAAATTACCACGATGATTTGTTTAAAAAACTATATTTTTATAATTACGTGTTTATGAAAATAGTACTTTAGGGTGGGGGTGTAGGGAATGCGAGGAAAAAAAATAAGTTTGCAGTTTTTAGAATCAAAATATTCTTTGGTCAAAATATATAAAATATTGCTTCAGTAGAAACATAATAGTTCAATTTTCTTCACAGGGTGATATCAGTTCTTACATATGTCATGAGCATAGCGACTTTAGATAACAAACCTTTTAAATTATGATAAAACGCTGTGATTAAATTCCAGGACACCCTTGACATATATTCAAGAACTGTGTTCACCAAATGAAAAAAAATCAGATATACGATTCTACTGAAGAAATATTTGATTTATTCTGCCTAAAAAAGTAAAAAAACTATTTTTTTTGCATCCCTACAATCCCACCTAAAGAGAGTGCAGTGTAATGAGTAGGTATAACCGCTAATAACTTAAGTGATTTTTAAGGTCTCAATATCTCATCCCCAATATTAATAAGATTTACTTTCCTGTAATAATAGTTTTATTCTCCATAAAGACACCTCACGGGATTAAACTTACTCTATTACATTATCTAGTACTTTGCTAGAAACTGTCATCTCATTCTTGTACACTTGGCTAAAGTCTATTTTGGAGTACGCTAATTGGCTTAGCTTGCGGGAATCAGACACAGAACTACTTCAAAATGTGTGCGCCTGTCTCTTATCGTCCCCACCACTTTAACTCTTGGCACATAGAACAGAAAGGGAGATAAGGAGAAAGGAACCAGTGATCAAATTACTGAAAGATGGTGTAAAGAGGTATAAAGGATGTTATCTCGGAGGGAGAACTTCCCTTGTCAGCCATATTACATCCTTCCTCTCTTCTTCCTGATAGTTTGGAGAGATATTTCCGGACATCCGTTTGCCGTTATGGCGCATGCGCCACTGAATCAAAACCACATTGATATATATAAAATACATCCTTTAGTCTCTCTTGTGTCTTTTCATCTTCTTCATACACAGAAGATTAATACATCTATTTCCCTGTTCTTACCCCTACAAGGAAGCAACAGACGATGCCCTTTCTACCCTAAGCAAAGGGGTCTTGAGACGAGACGAGAGGAGAGAAGAACTAGGCAACGTCTCCTAATTATCGCTTTTGCCAAAGAGACCGTGAAATTCGTTCACAAAGAGAGGGGTGAAGGCCACAAGACAATGCGCAAGTTGGTGTTCTCAAGCGTCTTGAGCGCTGCTGACGTCGTCGGCGAATGAGGGCTTGTTTCTTGGCTTTTGATGTTTCTTTGCACCAGTATCTCCCAGTAAAGGCGTTCCACAGATCCACTCGCTGGCTTCAAGCCTCGTTCTAAACCACTTACAGGCAGAAGTGACTGTGACTTAAAGACCCTGCTATATTTTATATTCAACTCTATCTTATTAATATGGCTATCTATACGTTTATATTTGTATTTAATATAATAGTAATAATAATATTAATTATTATTATTACTATATATTTATATATTCTAACTTATACGTGTCACACAGATAGATGTAATTTTTAAGACAAGATTTTTAAAATTTTTTTTATATATGTAAAATTATTCAAAAACACTAATGGAAGGGACCATTAAGAAATATTACTACAAAGCTTGTTTATTAGTAGTATTAGTACAGTACCAAGATTCCCCATGAAATTTTTATTTAAATCAATGGTAAAAAAAACATTTAATTAGAATTTAAAAGAAAATATTCGTATAATTCAAAGCCTATATATTGTTAATTTTTTTCGAGATTGTAATTATTTTAAAGCGAACTTATCGATCTTTACTAAACCACCCCAAATGCCGAGCATGTCAAATAAAGTTGGAGTTAGCCTAGTGACGCACAGTAAATGAGAAGGTGGGGAATTATGCACCGGTGGAAAGGGGTGTCCTAATATATAAGATATTTTGGCTCGGCTTCCGTCAATTCTGATTTAATTAAGCAATTTTTTCCCCCCCAAGTCTTTATTGTTTGTGTTTGAATTTTTCTTGTTTTCCTTATGTATGTTTTTATTAGCTATGTGTATTGATATATAGCATCAATACAATGTGTGTGATTTTATGTATTAGAGTTTGAGGAAATTGATTTATTGTGTATCAGCTTCCTAGAGACTCATTAAAATTACTAATTCTAACTTTGGATGTTTCGAATACTTTAGATATCCCTCTGACTTAGATTAAAAAAAGTAATACTCTAATTAAATATAAACAAATAAACATTTCTTTTTAAAATGAAAAGCAAATGTATTCCATAAGATAATCAATTTTTATATGAACTAGATATATTAAATTACTTTTATACTATATTCCATTTTTTTAGCAGATGTATAATCAGATAGATTAATTTAACCCTATTTTTTACATTTAATAACAATCTAATGCAGTTAATTAATATTATTATTTTAATTAATGTCATATACAATTTAATTAATTGATAATATAGTCTTGGTGAACAGTTTTCTTTAAAAAAACGATAAAAACTTAAAACTAAGAATCATAATGTTACTAAAATAAATGGTATGGAACTTCGCACGGACTTTCTTGCTCTATTGTTTAAAAATTGAGATATTTACTCAAAACTCGTATATATATGAAACTAAGTAATATACACTAGCAAACCCGAGCATAAATTGCACTATACTTATGTAAAAAAAATTTGAGTCCCGGTTTTAACTTTTATAATTATATTTTTAAAGAATTAATGTCCTCATTTGTATGTTTGAACAGATAAAAAAGATCAATATTGGCCCCAAAGGGTCAAAACTTCATATAAAAATTTCGACTGCAGGTTAAATTTTTTTTAAATTTTATTAGGTGTTGCACATCTTCATGTCATCGCATTGATATAAAATTCCTCAATTATAAAGTTTGAACAATAAAAAATGTAGATATTGACTAATGAGTCTAAAATAGAGATAGATCATTGTTTTACAAACATATCTCCTAAGAAATTTAAGGAAAAATAAACTATTTGAGAAACTTAATTATATTTAATTACTCTATGACATTGGATAATTATTTCGTTAAAACTCAAGTAGTATCTCTTTACAACTATAGCTCACAAAATTGTATGAATATATTTGCCAATATCTCAGAAACTGTTGGTTTTATAAAAATATATTTCATATGAAAGTTTTTAATTTTTAATAGTACTACAATTTGGAAATGATAAGCTATTTAGTATCTCAAATAGTTGCGGATAAACGGAAATTTAAGCTTCTGTAAAGAACCCTAAAGGTAATTTTCATGGGAAAATGAAAATACCCAGTTAATTTATAATCTTAATTAACGCCTAGATACTAATTTTAATCAAAATCATTAGAGCCGAATTTTGAATAAATCTAGATTTCTCTTTTCGCTCTTAATACTACTCTTAATTTTAAGTTTAAACAGACACACAGACAGACGGAATTTCAAAGACTAGTATTTAGGTTTCGGGGGGTCATGGGACGTCGACAATCATCAACATTTCAGGTTAGATTTTTGTTTATGGTCGCAATACTTTACTTTTAGTATTCGAAAAGTTAAATATATATATATTGAAAGTTATTGGTTTTATAAAAATATACTTCGAATAAAATATTTGTATTATAAATAGATCTACATATTTTTATCAATAAGTAATTTCATATTTCAAATAGTTTTGGATATATGATAAAAAATTATTATTTACGCATTTGAACAGAGCCCTCAAATTTATTTTACCGAAATATTGAGAGTAGCCATTTTGTTTGGAATATTTATAAATATTTTGAAATGAAATTTAATCAAATTCTTTAGAGCTGATTTTGTACAAATATACTTTTTTTCTTTTTGCCCTTCTGTAAACTACCCTTAATTTTAGGGTTAGATAACCAATTCCAAAAACCCCTCTGGGCAACCCTATGAAAACCCTAGATACCAAGTTTTAGCCTGATAGGTAAAATAGTTTAGACTAGTTCAATTTTTTGACGATAAACAATACTTATCTACCTGTAAGATAGCGAGAAAGTAAAAAGCCATATTTTTATTCTGTAAAATATCCATACTTTGTTTCTGTATTTGAAACTAGCTATAAAATAATGCTAGCGTTTATAGTTTATGTTTTTATTAAAATTAAAATTTAAAAAACAAAACAAGAACATTGCTATGATTTTTTTAAACATAATTAGTTTATATATACAAAAAAGTAATATTATTAATACTTTTCACTTACAAATTATTATTCAATAGATTAATACTACGTTCATTCTGAGAGCTGTGTCTTGAGAACATTTTAATTTTCATAAACTTTATAATGCTTTAAGGCTAATATATAAAGAGAGTACACAAAATAAGTTTTATATATTTTTATATACTGTTAGAGTATATTTAAGGTTTTTTTTTTTGTAATTTCACTCTAAAAGTGATTAAATGAAAAATATTATTTTAGTTTCATGCTTTATTCACATAACTAAACAGCCTTCAAATACGAATTGAAAATATTAAATTCGATGATTATGATGATAATAATTACAATAATGTGGTGTAAAATAAAAATAAAATACTTCTAATTAAGATAATTTCCAATTGAAAAGAATAAGTATTCGCATATAACCCGAACGGGTAATAATAATAGGTATTCTATAAATGTGGTATGTGTCGGCCAATACTTAAATTTTAATTGGGTTTTACTAATTTTAATATAATTTTCAACAACAAAATAATTTGTCATCATTGCTAAAAATACTTAAAATGAACAAATATTATGAGATTGTCAGTATTTAACCTCTAAAGTCTAATACATTATTATTTCTTATCATTTTAAATTACGTCATTGAATACATCATTTGAGTTTAAAACCTGATTGATGAATGAGTTTAATTTGGTCTTGGTTCATCATTTTACACTCTCCACCAAAACTGCGTGGCGGCAATTAAACCGCATTCATCACTTTGCTTAACTTTCTTTTTAATTATCTCTCTCTCCCGTTAAATGCAGTTTCTTTTTTTAAGTGATGTTTGTTTTGTTGTCCACACCCAAAAAATATACACTTTTATACTATCTTTCTTCTGGCGGAGTTCTCCCGCTCATTCAATGATCTACATGCAACGTTAAAAAACTGGCAATTTCAAAACCTCCCAACGCTTATCAAGCCGACTGACTGTCGAAATAACTATCTACGTTGTCAAGCTGCACTAAAATTGTTTACTTCAATTTAGATCAAACGACAGATGCTTTATGGACTAGAGGAGCTTTCAGAGAGCACATTTTTATTACTACACCTTCGTGATAACGTTTCACATAAACCATATTTTAATCAAATGGCCAGCGTTATGACGAGCTTGATATGAGAGTATTTGAGCCATTCTACCGTTCTGTTATATAATCATAGTTAAGTTGGAATAATGCATTATATACTTCGAAAGGACACACAAAATGTAATAATTAATTCATAAAGAGCCACGGTTAAATGTTGAGACGTCCAAAAATATATTAAATTTAAAACATGAAATTCTTAAATAAATTAGGCGGATTTTATTGATTAGCTATAATTAATTTACATCGGTTGTTACGTATTATAAATGCCAGAATTATTTAGGGCTCGATTATGAGGCTAATTTAAATGACAATAGTTTTCTTACTGCAAAATAAACTCCATGCATCTAAGAGTCGTTGTTATTTTAATAAACTTAATATTCTCGGTCCTTAGTTTGGTTTTCCAGTCAGGTTAGAGTTTAAATCCTTGCCAGCTGTATTAAAAGTTATCCGAAATGGTTTTACCTCTATCCCTCCACGCAAATGTATATGTTTAATCAACAATCTACCTTACTCATACCGAACACATTAATATAATTAATATGTACATGCGTACATCCCGAACATGTAGGGATACGTTAGATACGTTAATTTATGAATTTAGCTTTAACAACTTTGCCATAATTTAATTTTCTTAACTAAACATAAACATATTAAACTAATATGAAAATATATAAAATGCTTTTAGTTAAATGTTTCAATATATTTTATTTGTAGCTTTGATGAGATTAAAAATGTCTCGAAACTTTTTAATTAATACACGAGACAACAATCACAATAATATTAAAAACAGAGTAAAATCTGATGAAAAAAAAACCACTTAAACTTAATTAAAAAATAATTGCCGGAAGTTAAATGAAAAGTGTTGGATTTGTGTTGAAGCTCACAAAAATTCCCTTCGGTGGTTTCTTTCTAACAATCAAGCTTTACCTTGGTACGTGACCAAGAATCCTAATGCAGTATTGTCGGCTCGGCACAGGATTATAAGCCCTAGGAACATTTGTTTTCTCTTCTCTCGATCCACACTCGATTCAGTAGGACGTACCTTATTTTATGTTTAAATATTTATAAAAACTAAAAATATAATAACACAAGGGAACTATTTAAATTTATTCTGAACATAAAATAATATTTTTAGCACCATGTGTTACTACCAGTTTTGCTTATACGTCTATATACTAATAACACTAATGTGTTAGGAATTAGGCAGACTTAATTTAAAGGACGCGCACCCGCATTTGCGTGGAGAAATAATGGAAAGCCAATTAGGAAAATCCCCCAGGTCACCTGACCAGGATTGAGCCCTGATCTCACCATCTTCGGCAGTTTAGCCTATTGCAAGAGTAGCGCCTTAGACCATGAGGCCACTTAAACGGTTGGATTAAATTATTATAAGGGGGATGTCTTTTCATAAATAGGGTTTAATAAATAATTCAACCCACGTAAACAATGAATAACTATAGCTACTCATAACCGAATACTAACCTCACAAACATTTTCTTTGTTTTTTTAGCGCCACATCTTACTACCCATCCGAGATGAACACATTTAATTACACTAATTAGATGTAAACGAGGAAGGTATAATTTAAAGTAATTGGTTCTGCATTTGTGTTGGAAACAATTTAATGGAATAAAAATCTTAATACACCAAGCCGAGTTTCGAATATTGACCTATTTGTTACCGGGAAATGAGACTAGACGAGTTTAGGTTTAGTTTGAGTTCCCACCGATACGGATAGCACACATTTTTCTAATAATATTAAAGTTCCTTATTTAAACCTTTTCTAAACGAGCTAAGTAATTTGGTAATAGTGTTAAGAAATAATTTAATTTAAAGTATATACTAATATAAAAATAAATACTCTAGTTATGTATTAGTACAGATAAGATTATCATCGATCTAAGCTATATAACCCAAGGGAAAAAAATTTAGTCCAATTACAAGGAAATCCACCGAAATTGTATTGGTGAGAATAGAGAATGTCATTATGTAGAACCAAAATTCTTGTCCAAAGCATAAATTCGGGGATCATAGCCCAACCTCCTAAAGTCCGTTACACTATGCAAGCAATTAGCCATGCAGATAATTCAAACAGTTCTTCTTATTGCCCTGTTTATTTAAAGCATTAATAACATAAACTATTTACTCCCTATCATTGATAACCCTGTCCTTTAAATTATGACTAGTTTTTAAGTACTAGCCATAACTTTTATTATTAGCTATTCTATCTTACAACAGGTCCATAATATTTTTCAACGAACATAGACCACCATTGTAGTATTAGAAATAACTAAATTGTCTCTAATTATTCTCTGGGAAAAGAAAATTGGGGATTAATTTAATTTAAAAAATTAATATTAAAAGTGTACATATTAGAGGTTGCATAAACAGGCTGGTTCCGTGCGCCTCTAAGTGTATGTGAAACTGTAGGCGATACATTGAATAGGTTTTTTTTTTTAATAAGACATAACTATTTATGTGTTTTATGTAAAAAAGTCACAGTTAAACTAAAGAAGCGTATTGCATTTTAGTTAAAATCATACTTTATAAAATAAAAGTGTATTAAATTATGGTTATAATTTAAAATATGTAATGAAAGATAATTGTATGGTGTTCCAATTTTAATAAAGTACCGAAAGTACTCCGGATATTTTATTACATAAATTCTTCCAATTCCATCGTCAGTTAATAAAGAAAACCCAGATGCTTTTACCTAAGGATTTTAGAGAGAGAAAATAAAAAGAAGGTAGCTACTATATACATGGATTCCAAGCAATCTACTTTGAGTTTGCTGGAGTGTATCGCAGAATTCAGAACGCTTGAATGTTGAGAGTTGAAGGGAAGGGTTTTTCCATGAACTGGGTCGATACACTAGGTCATATTAGGTCACGACCCCTAGTAAGCTACCTGAAGCAAAACTCTGTTGGTTTACTGAGATATACATATAACATAATCCGTCATTGTTAAGTCTTCTCAGACATCTGTACACAAAGGAAAGGAGGAGAACTGGGACATGGGTGATAGAAAGGGAGGAGAGTTTTAGGAAGGGGAGGGGTGATTCTGGTTTGAAATATGGGAAGTAAGATTATACGTTTGTTTAGTTCAAAGTCTGCAACAGGATCTAATAGACTTACAACTTGATTTAACGGTCTGACGGAACACACTGCCGTGCCTTTGTAGTTTAAAGAGCGGGGGTGAGTTTGAAGAGGAGAGGGGTGAGTTCCATCTAAGAGGTAGTTACAACGTTTACCAAACTGGGAAACGATTTCTAGGGTTTGTTTTGCAAATACTGTTGTGGTTCACATCCGATTTTTCAATGTAGTTCAATAGTAATTTCACAAAGCTTCAATTATTATTATTATTATTAGCACCGCGTCTTACTACCCGTTCGGGTTATACGTACTTACGCTAAAGTGTAATGGTAGGGTGATTGTGAGATGAAATGAAGGACCTACAGTTTAACGTGAAATCCGAACCACGATGGAGGCCTGCATTCCCCACATTCACAAGATATCTTGTCAGAGGTGAAGGAAGGGTTTGGTAATCAGATAAATCTGTGCTGGGACCGAGGATTGAACCCCGGCCGCCAGCACAGAAGTCTGACACCTTACCCCTAGACCACCAGGTCACCTCACAAAGCTTAAATAAAATAAAAATCCAAAGTGATATAATGGCGACTGTGAATTAAACTCAAACCAGTGCACTAGTTAAATAATTGAAACAGAAGGGAGGCTATTGATGAGTTCCACATATAATTTCCAACACAAAGAATAATATAAAATATGATATCTACTAAAACTTACTTGTGAACGGACGTTCAATTTATTCTGAGGAATTCTACTAACATCAATACTTTTTTTTATTATACATAGTATTATAATTGTGTACCGCGTCTTGATCTACCGGCCTATTTACACTAATATCGCAGAAACGAGTAAGTAGGAGCGTTACACGCCATTTAGGGATAACAATCTTCAGTATACCCGAATGGATTTGAGTCATCATCTCCCCGTTACTGGTAATCCAGTCAAATGCGATAGTGATACGTGTAAATAAGTAAATATATTATTCTTCAAAGAATGTTATCACCTGTGAAAACTACACAAATATATTATAGTTAGTAACATAGGGTAGGGATGAAGAAGGAAGCATTTTAAAGGTAAGCTACCAGAATTTTCTTGGAATGAGAGTGATAAACCGTTAAAGAAAAAACACCCACAATAGACCCGACCAGGATTCGAAGCCCAATCTTCTCTTATTCAGCAGGCCAGTCTAACACGATTGTGACGCCTTAGACCATTTGGCCATTGAAGTGGGTATCAAATAAATAATTGTATTTTTTGTATATCCCATTTTACTATCCGTCCTACATTTAACCATCTTAACTCAATATTATTTATTATTATTATTATTATTATTAGCACCGCGTCTTACTACCCGTTCGGGTTATACGCACCAACGCTAAAGTGTAATGGTAGGGTGATTGTGAGATGAAATGGAGGACCTACAATTTAACATGGGGTCCAAACCACGGTGGAGGCCTGGCATTCCCCACATTCACAAGTTGTGATTAATACACGTCTTGTCAGAGGTGAAGGAAGTATTTGGCAATTAGATAAATCTGTGCCGGGACCAAGGATTGAACCCCAGACCCCAGCACAGAAGTCTGACACCTTACCCCTAGACCACCAGGTCACCCAAACAGTTTAACTAAGATGATGAGATACTGATGAGGAGGGATAAACCCTAAAGGAAATTTACCTGAATTTGCGTGGATGGACAATGGGAAGCCATTAAGGTAACTAAACATTCTTGAGTACACCATAATGAGTTTCAAACCCATCACCGAAAAAAGGAGGGGTTAGGGCCCCAAATTTGGGCAATTTGTTGTTCTAGTATTTTTTTAAGCACCACGTCTTACTACCTGTTCAGTTTATACGAATGTGAACTAATTACGTTAGTGTGTTGAGGATGAGAGAGGTTGAATTTATTGTGTGCCAGCATTTTCGTGGAGGAAAAGTAAAAAAAAAACACTTTAGGAAAAACCCCCTTCAGTTTCGACTGGGATTCGACCCCCGATCCCTTTGTCATCAGCAGTCTAGTCTACTGTGAGAGTGATAGCTTTGGCTATGCAGTCACCGAAGCAGGTGTTCTAATATAATTTAACCATTTGAGATAATCTTTATAAAATAGTTATCCAACCTTATATTATGATCCGTATCAGTGGGCGTGTTAAGTACAGTTTTTCCATGTCAAGTAGTGTACAAGGCTCGATTCAATAACATTAAAACCCTCTTCGCTGACCGCATGGTCTAACGCGTCCACGCTATCAATAGACCAGACTACCAATGACCGGGGTTTAGATCACTCTCAGGTGTACTGAGAGTAGTATTTCCCAAATTATTTTCTACTCTTTCTCAACGCAAATGCGGGTACTCTTCCACTAAATTCAACCTCTTTCAGCCTTAACACATTAGAGTAGTTATTAAATATGCGTATATCCCGAACGACTTGTAAAACGCGGTGCCAAAAAAAACACATTTAAGTGATCATTTATGAATTCGGAAATAGTCGACATATTTTTTTTTTAATATGATGCATGTGTTTCAAAATCTAAGAGATAAATTTTAAAACTAAATTTAAACTGTAAGTTTATCATAAATATTTAATAATCAATGAGTATTAGACAAGATTTTAAATTAGTAAAGCTAGAGAAAAGAATAACCTGCAATGCATATAGCCTCAACAGGTACTAGTAAGAAGCGGTGATAAAATAAATATTAAATAAATAACGTGCAAACTTTCAGTCTAGATATTTTGTATTAGTTTTTTAAATTAGAAGCTTATAATATAATACAAATAAATTGATGGAATTCTATAAAAGCCAGAGTGTAGTTTACAGCCGAATGTAGTGAGAGGTGATTTTTTTTTAATCGTATTTCTTACAACTTTGTAAACATGAACTTCATTATCTATTCACTCTTATAGTTCCTCAAACGAAGAACTGTGAGCTGCAAATATTATTATTATTATTATTATTATTATTATATTATTATTATTATTATTAGCACCTAGTCTTACTACCCGTTCGGGTTATACGCACTTACGCTGATATGTAATGATAGGGTGATTGTGAGATGAAATGGAGGACCTACAGTTTAACGTGGAATCCGAACCACAGTGGAAGCCTAGAATTCCTCACATTCACAAGTTGTGATTAATAAAAGTCTTGTCAGAGGTGAAGGAAAGGTTTGGCAATCAATTAAATCTGACCCGCCTCGGTGGCGTAGTTGGCTAATGCGCTCGTCGTGTTGAGCTCTACTACTGAGGACGGGGAAATCAAGGTTCAAATCTCGGTCAAGTGAACTGGGGTGGTTTTTCCTAAATGGTTTTCCACTCTACATCCACGCAAATGCGGGTTCACTTCCTCTAATTCAACCTTCCCAATTCCTAATCCATTAGCGTAGTAAGTACTTAAAATGTATAACCCGAACGGTTAGTAAGACGTGGTGCTAAATAATAATAAATAATAATAATTAAATCTGTGCCGGGACCGAGGATTGAACCCCGGACCCCAGCACAGAAGTCCGACACTGCAAATAGCCAAAACTACATTATATATATAATATCTATATATACTTCACTTCACGCGTAATTCTTGTTTTTTCGCCTTGTGTCACTGCCTAATTTGGGTAGTCTCTGTGTGTATTATCTACGCCTAATATGTTAGAGATAAGGTAGGTTGAATTAAGAGGGAGTGTAGAAGCATTCACGCGGAGAGCGTGGAAAACTATTTAGGGGAAAATACCTTTAGTACATCCAACGAACACAATTTGGTGGTCTAATAGTCTAAGGCATCACTCTCGCAAAATACTGGACTTCCTATGACGAGGAGACCGGTATTTGGATCCTGATCAGGTTTTCTTAGAGATTTTGCTTCTATAGATAGTCGTATACTCTCTTTAAACGCAAAGGCTGGTACACTTATTTTAAATTCTACCTTCCTTGTTTACTACAAATTAACGCGACTAGTAGTTATGCGTAAAATCTCAAATGGTTAGATGGCCAAGTAGCTATCTCTTTCTCTCTCTCATATATATATATATATATTATATATATATATATATATATATATACACACATTACAGGGATTTGAACCCAGATCTCCACATAATTGGCAGATTAGTTTATCGCAAGAGTATTGCCTTATACTCAGTTGATTCAACCATTGAAATGGATGATATGTATTTTTAGCAATAGTGAAGTAGAAGGAGTATAGGTATAATTTGATAGGAACTTATTCCGCATTTGTGGGGAGAGAGAGAGGAAGAGTGGGAGAGAAGAAACACTCAGTAAAAAAAACTCAGTACATCGAACTGGGTTTGAATTCTGATATATTAGTAACCGACAAATCAGAATAAGTGTCTAGACACCGTGGAAAGATGCGGCTCATTTTTATTTTTTTTATGTTTGGAAATTAATTCATTAATATGACTTTTATTAAATAGTAAAGTTATAATTTTAGAATTTAAATACATTGCAATTATATCTTTCCGTCATTAAAACAGTAAACTTAGTAACTAAGCACAAACAAAAATTAAATTGAATTTTTACATAAAAGTATTGAAAAATAAGTAAAATTTTTCTCCGGTAGTATTAAAATTATATATAATTGCTTTCTTTATGCAAAAAAAACTTTTAATGACCTTTTTCCTTCTTAAAGACAGCATTTTACAAATGGCTGGACGAGTGTGTTTTAATGATATTTGTTCCGCTTTCCTTATTTTTTCTTTCATCCCGTTCACGGCCATTTTCCTTTCTACTTAAAAATGTCAAATTCACGGAAATGTAAAAAGTAAAAAAAAATTACCTTAAAGGTCAGAAACACAGAGCAATATAAATGTCAAGAAATATTTTTAAAGTAATTTAGATGTTTAGCATTTTTAGTTATTTAAAGTTCGCTTGTGTAAAATAAGAGAATCAATATGAGTATAGTATTTATTTACAAATAATGAGATTTTTTATGAAAATTTATTAAACACAAAAACAAAGTGTTAATTTTAATGGTCTTATTAAAGAGATCACATATCCTATTTTACCTGTTAAGGGAATATTTTATTAAAATATGCAATATATCATAAATCTATGATCTGCTGAAGACGGGAATATTGGGGCTCAAATCCCGGTCAGTTATACTGAGTTTTTTTTCTAACTATTTTCCCATTTTTCTCCCACGCAAACGCGAGTAGATTACCTCTAAAATACTTAATTTCTTATCCCTACCCCATCAGAGTAATTAACTATCAATGCGTATACCTGAACAGATAGTAAGACGCGGTAGTAAAAAAAACCTTGATCTAAATTTTACACTTTAATGATAGCTTTCTTCAAGATAATATCGAAACTTGTGAAAACAAACATTGAAACAAAGATTCACCAGAATAATACAGAGTGCGCCTTTAAGTGGATCTTTATGCTATTTGTTAAGCAGTAAATCTCGCCGGAAAATATAATCATTAGGAACACTGCTTTAATAGATTTATAGAAATGTGAGCCATGCTTAAATAATTGGGTTTGATTCAATATATTATTTAATGACCTATTTAACACTGTTGTAAGATTACTATTCAAAATTACAACTTGTGTGCGGGAATTGAGAGCCGAGAAGTTTCACTTTGTTGTACTAATTAGTGTCTAATTCACAACATTGCAATCATAGATATTAATATAATTGATTTATATGATCTATGTTTCAGCTGATTTCTAGTCCGATTAGGAATGTGGAATAAGTATCCATACTTTAATAATATCAATATTGTACTTTCAATAATAGTATTTTTTTACTCTATCCTTTTTTTTTCCGATACTTTTACTGATATTAGTACTCGCACTCCGGTATCAGATCGGTATCGAAAGAAACTACTTTCTTGTTTTCTTCACTCATGCTTGGATTAAATTTTTACTATGATTAGAGAAGGGTGCAAAATAGATTTTTTTAAATATTACTAATCATATTTAGCTATTAAATAACTTTTCATCGGCCACATTTTCATAGACATTTTGGAAGCTGGTATGGTAAAACCTTTTATAATATCCATCATACTATACTATCTATCAAACCCTTCAAGTATCAACACATAACATTAAAGCGATAGACCTAAATATACTATAATTTCACTAAATCATTAGGCCTATATTTTCGGTGTTTAAATAAATATGACTATACAATTAATACTATGCATAAGTTGAAATTATTACTTGATTAAATTTTTCTAAACCCATACTTACTGTTATTGATACTTTCTTTTCAATACTAGTAAGCCTACGGTATCGATATTTTGCTTCCGATACTTTAAATGAGTACACTATCGATACATTTATTTCGATACCACATCCCTAAGTTCGATGCCAAGTTGCTGATATTGCTTATAAGTGAATTTATTTTTATTGTTTATAGCTAAGATAAAAAAGTTGAGTGAGCCATTTACCCATATTGGTGATGAAAAATCGTTATTTTTTACGCAGAGTAATAAATATTCATGTTTGATTTAGAGTGTGTATTATAAAAGATGAGGGTGCCAGAAACCAGCCAAAAGATTCTTTTTAAACACATATGTGTATGTGTGGGGAGGGATAAGTGTTAGGTGTTAGAAGAATAAATGATCACTAAAAACTACTTGATACGATGAAAATAAATAGATAATAAACACATATAACATAATAATAAAAAGGTATTGATAGTATTCACTTAATATTTATACCATACGTTACTTTATGCAATAAAAAAACCTCCATTGCATCAGCCCACAAGCGAGCAATAACAACCAAACATCCACCTTATGTTGGCTAAGATAGTAACATTATCGAATTGAGGGTGTCATTTGGTCAGCACAAGGAACCCTCTAGCCATTAATCTCAGATTTCTAGACAGAAACCGATAGTATTTCATTCATTTAGCTCCTCATTTGCCTTCACGAGGCTGAGTTGACCTCATTACAGACCCATCGCTTCATAGAAAAATCTCGAAGCACTGGAGATCAAACCCAGAAACTCTGGACCTGTATCCAGAAATAGTGACCATTAGATCACATAGACGGTTTTATGCAATATAAGTGTTATTTTACATAAATTAGAATGTTGGTGTTATTTCACAATTATATTCTAAGTGACCTTTTTACTGACCAACATTCTCGGTGAATAAATGGTTCAGATACCCCGTCGGGATGAATCTGGTATTCACGTGGCTGCGTAGACAAAGAAGGTAAGAATGATTTGGATCGTATCATTTATCTATTTAAGGTACAAACATTCCTAATTGATATAAGCACTCACTAAACAATAGTCATCTAACCTTTATTGTGAATTATAATTAGATCAAACGGAATTAAATATAACTTTTTCTAGCAAAAAATTAAACAAAACATATTGTGAGAACAGTTTGGAATCAATATACAGCCACCAAGTTAAAATATTTGAAACCATTAACGCAAAATTAAACAATATAACGGCGATAATCAACTCACTACTTTCGATTATATTATAAATCTCATCAACTCCTCACATTACATTTTTAGAGAAAAATATAGGTATTTTAGGAATATGAATTTATATATTTTAAAGAAGTATATATGTTTTTAGTATTTCGTATTGAGACGTTCTTTTTCGTTACTGGCCCATATTTCATGTTGTAAACTCCCATCCTTGTCAATATAATTGTCAAGTCCGTGTTGGATGCTAAGTTAGGTTAGGTTTGGTTAAGTAAGGTTAGTTCGTACCACAATCATCGCGGTAGATCTTTGGGATGACACGACGCGCACGGGTGCCATGACCATGGGGGTACTGGAGGCGCTTGGAAAGTCGATGTGTATCTGACTAGAAAATGCATAAGTCAAGTTGATATATAAACAATGGGATGTAAACAATACACCCGTGACGAGTTTATGGATACCCCAATTAATTATCGAATTTAAGGTATTTGAATATCATTTATTTATTGTAAATGATAGTGATAAACCGATTTGCACAAATTTAAACCACCACTATTCTCAACACTGAAACCCGGTAATACAATCAAATCTTGTGCTCTATATAGGTTAGAGACTTTCCAAATTGTAGAGGTTTCACCAGGATAACTAAGACTATGATAAATAGTTACTTAAGTACACACCTAAGTATATTAAACTCCCTGTATTCAACGCAAACCATTTCGATGTTATCTCCTTTTTTATCTCATTAGATCACTCGACTTAACAAAGACAACTTCTATGTATTTCTATATCTCTCCTATGCTGTTATCTCGTATTTTAGTGAAAACTTGCTCCATATAACCGCTGAAGAAGAACGGTAGAGGCGTGACGAGGAAACTTGGTACATGTAGGAAGAGGACAGGGACTTGAGACCAGGAATAAATACAACCAAGGGGACGTTATTGAAATAAACTTTTAAGTTAAGGGAAAAGTATAGTTAGTATACAAAGTTTGATTGAGTTTTCAAAACGGTTTCATGAAAATTATAACTCCCTAAATCATGACAGTATAAAAGTTAGAAAAACAATTTCATTTACTGTATCACACTAAAGATTTGGTAGAGGGTTGTATGGTTATTATTTGTGAACATCTTAAGAATTTAAATTTCAAGTGTTTTGATTTTAAATAGTTTCTTTAACTGGCTTCATGGTAAGGTGGTCAGAGACCTTAGCTGCTGATCTATTGGTCCCGGATTCAATACCCGGCTGATACAGAAGATTTTTCTCGAATGAGGAATAAGTCCCATATTCACCAGGGTTTGGTTAGTTAGACTTAAATTAGTTAACAGCTTATTGGCTCCAAGCCCTCAAATACAGTCTCATCCTCCTTTACCCTGATAAGGACATGGAAAGGGCCTCCACTGAAAGGATGTGCGATTAGTAAATTCAAGAGTTCCTGGTCAACGGACATTAGTTCTGGCTAATCTTTCAACAAGCTGGTATACAAATTGAATAGCTCTAATACCCCGTTATTATTTTTATAATAATAATTATTATTATGATAGTTTATTTATTACACAGCTGACAATAACTTAACCGAGAGAGCTTAGTAGGAGGAGGTTACCTAAAATGATAGAACCAGTAAGTTTTTCTTAAAGCAAATATTTTTTTTAATTGAGCTCTGTCGGTGATTAACCTTAGTTAGCTATGTCTAAGCCAATCCAGTTTCCTATAATTGTTCTATAATAATGTTTAAATTCATAAAGATGTGTTTTATTGAGGTATGGTATTTATATATTTACTACAGTTATCATATCATATTTACTACTAAATATACTTTTATGACATTTTTAGCCGAGGCAATGTAAATTATCTGAATTAGTTTGTTATTTCTTATGCATACACGTACATGGTGTTGAGTATTACCTGAGTAGCCATAGTTAGTTTAAGTCGTATTAATACATTGAGGAGCTCAGAACTAAAAAAACAGCAAAATTATATTTTCTAAAACTCAGCTGATTACATAGTTTAAATTTACACATTCCACTGACTTTAAGAGAAAATAAGAAAAGTGTGCTGCAATCTATGAGGCAAAAATACTATTATTTAAATATTCAAAATTTATAGTTACCTTTGATTGCAATTTTTTGAGAAAACTCACTTATCTGTTTCTTGTTCCAGCTTCAATTTTTCTCAACTCTCGGAAAAACATTCATTGGTCAGCTATCAAATAATATACATTCTCAGTGAAGGTATGTAGAGTTTAAACATTAGGACGCCGTGTAGTTTATTTCTAAGCTCAACACTTATAAAGACCATTTCGGTGGCCGCATAGTCTAAGGCTCTACTATCGGGGACAGAGTTGGGTGTGTGTGAGGGGGGGGAGACATCTCATATATATAAACATAAAAAGCTATGTTAAGCCTGTAAAAACGCTGACATATGACCGTTTTACTCCAGCGAGACATAGATCTGAAAACATTTGACTCAATTCAGTTTCCATCCTCTTTTGAGAGTAGCTATTCCTATACCATCCTGTGGTAAGTACAAAGTCTCAAAACAAGCCAAGTATCCGGAACCCGCATGAGTTTTCGTTCTTCCTACCTCACAAACTCCACGTCACCCCCCGCCCAACCCGTTCCTGAAATCGCTGACTGTGATGGAGGAAAGCAGCAGAAGGCCGAAGTCAGGCTGCGCTCCAACGGAGCGAGTCTAACTCTTCAGTCGATTGGAACAGCCGCGGAACTTCACCGGAGGGAAAGAGACAGAAACAAGTCAAATAAAGAGGGAGACGAGACTATGAGATTACCTCTTAATCTCTTACCTTGTTCACAACTACGTAATATTAGGACGTCGTGAAGTTTATTTCCAAGCTCAAAACTTATAAACCTCCTTTAAACACTATGTATGAATATTATAACACACATTCTTAGGACGTTGTTGGGTTTATTTTTAATCTCAACAATGATAAAACTCTTTTGAACATTTAACATGAAATATAACACACAATATTAGGACGTCGTGTAGTTTATTTCTAAGCTCAACACTTATAAAGACCGTTTCAATGACCGAATGATCTAAGGCTCTACTCTCGCAATATACTAGACTGCCGGTGAGGGTGAGATCGTGGTTCGATCCCAGTCGAGTGTACTGAGGGTGATTTTTACTAAATGGTCTCACACACTGTCTCTCTTCACACAAATTCGGGGACACTTTCTCTAAATTAAACCTTACAAATCCCTAGCCCATTAGCGTAATTGGTACATAAAAGTATAACCCAAATGGGTAGTAGGACGTGGTGATTAAAAAAGACACTGATAAAAGTCTTTAAATCACTATCCCTTACTATTAGGAAGTATTGAGTTTATTTCCGATCTCAACAATTACAAAACCCTTTTGAAACATATTCCTGAATCATAATTATGAATATTATGACGTCGTGAAGTTTAATTTCAAGCTCAACACTGATAAGTAAACCTTTTTGGAACATTACACTTGAATTATAACAAACAATACTTGGACCTCGTGTAGACTTGTTTCAAATGTTTAAAAAAAAAACACCAAAAATAATTTTGAAAGCTACACCTAAGTGATAGACTATATTAGGACGTGACACAGTTTTTTTTTGTAACAACCCTCTTTTAGAAGACTCGAATCCGTTAAAAGTAAAATGGTGAGATACTACAATAATATTAATTTAAAGAACAAAGAATTGATAGTGATATCTTACAAATAATAACACACAACATAATTCCCCAACAAATGCTAGCCGAGATACATTTTTTAAGAGGTTAATTGAGTTTACATAAAGTAATGTATAGAATTTAGGATAGTATTACAACTTATTTTGGTAGTCCAATAAAAAAAATTGATATTTTATATCTATTTAATCCTGAATTTATAATATATTGACACACTGCACATGCAGTTAGGGTTTTAAATAGCGAGTCTGTTGGATGAAGATGGTTTTCATCCTGTCATTATGAAAATCTTGATATATTTTCACTAAATTTTAAACTCTACCTTAGTCATCCCTACCACATCTATATGGTTTAAAGGTGACCTGGTGGTCTAGGGTAAAGTTGTCAAGACTTCTGTGCTGGGGGTCCGGGGATCAAACCACAGTCCCGGCAAAACCTTCCTTCACCTCTGACAAGACGTGTATTGATCACAACTTGTGAATGTGGGGAATGCCAGGCCTCCACCGTGGTTCGGATTCCACGTTAAACTGTAAGTCCTCCATTTCATCTCACACTCACCCTACTATTGCACATTAGCGGGGTAGTAAGATGCGTTGCTGATAATAATATAATATATAATAATAATAATAATAAAAATAATAATTAGGGTGTATATAACCTAAATGGATAGTAGCACAGAGTGAAAAATATACATTAAACCCTACAAAAGATATTAGCCATGCAGCGAATTTAAGTTAAGAGTACTACGTGGTAGAGTACTGAGAAACGTGGAAATAGTTTAGAAATACCAGAGTTTATTATTATTTTTTAGTGATCCCATATTGTTGAATACTATTTTCCCAAAAATTTAGGCAAAAATTCTTACCAGTTAAAATTTTTTAAGTTTAAGTGTGTTTTTTAATGTGTGATAACTCTAATAAACACTTATAAAACCATCCCACATTATTTTAAAATTTTCTCCTGTGACCTTATCAAAACAATACTGTATTTAATAGATTAAGGCTAGATCTTGGTATTTAACATTTTATTTTAATCTCAGGAGTAAACTTGTTTTAAAACCTGATGATATTTTTCGCATACATGTTGTTGAAAACGATATTAAACAATACCAAACAACTTGCTAAATAATGCGTCATTTATAAACGTATGCAACGCATCACATTGCTCTACCCTGTAATACCACTGCATATTTAGTGTATATTTCATATTATCTAACAATATCTTCATTCAAATCGTTCGCTGCGGGGTGTGTGTCCACCTTCACATTCATTTCTAAGTTCCTACAATGGTGGCTAACCTCCAATCCGATATTTCGTGTTAACAACATTGACCGTGGTGGTAATCCCTTGTTCCGCCATTTCAACAAGCCATTAGGGCATGTCTTGACCACTATTCTCTCAAACTAACCCGGTCAACTTCGACATCCTAGATGTTATAGAGAATAGAAATCCCACGTCTATACAAGGGTCGTATTACACTATGATATGTATGTTAAAAATACAAATATAGCTTTGAAAGAAAAAATTAAATCATATATTTCTTTCATAAAACACAAAATAAAATTATTCAGACCAACTTTGAACGTGTTTTTATATTTTATCATATTATTTATTTCAAAGTTAAAAAGGTGGAAGTAGGACAGTTTGAATTAAATTCATAATGTTGCTAAATTTTGTTTACCTTAAATTATAATAACCTAAAATATTATGTGTTAAAATAATGTTATCATTGACAAAATAATTATATATTTTCAGGTTAGTTTTATCAATGTATGACTAAAAGTATAAGTTAAATAGCTCATCACATTAATAAAATGAAGTAACACTGAATGCTTCACAAACTGTCCTTAGTTTTATTTTGTTTCTTTTCATAATTTTCAGATAAACTATATTTTGTTCTGGTTGTGACAAAGTCATTGACATACATTCATTTCTGACAAACCTATCTTGTTAAGTTGCATTTTTCATTGCCAGGTATATTTGGACAAAATATGTTGTTTGAAAATGTTTCTTTGACAAATACTAAATTCTATTAATATTTATTATTCATTGTTATTTGGTACATTTAATTGATTTTGTCTATTCAGGATACACTTAATTTCATTACTAGACCTTAACCAGGAAAATTAAATAATTTCCTTTAAATTTAACAAACCAGCATTCGTTAAAATTATATCAATAACATTATAGATATAAACATAAACTTTTTATATTATCTCATTTAATAAAAGGGATTAAATTATTTATATATATATATATATATATATATAATGTGAATATATAATTTATATATTTATCACTGAGTCTTACTACCTATTTGAATTATACTACTATGTATAGCTACACTAATCGGTTAGGTACTAGGAAGAATTAATTTTAATTAAAGGCACCGACATTTGCGTGGAGGGAGGGAGGAAAACATTTAGGAAAAAATATTCTCAACGCACCCGAATGGCAGTCTAACCCAACACGAGAGAAGCACGTTAGACCACGCGGACACCGAAGTGAGTCTACACTATATTAATAAAATAGAAATTTGATTTACATAATATATTATCGTGTTTAAATGTAATTAATATATTAATTCGTTTTTTTGTGAAATATTATATTTTTATAAACATATATATGTAAGCTATTATTTATTTGATCGGGTTTTTTTTGTGAATTATATTGTATTTTATAGTTTATCCAATAATGTGTTTGCTTGTTAATATTATATTTTATTAATTTCATATTATATTTAGGTTCACTAAACATACTTATCGCAGCTCATCAAATTAATTATGTAGAAAGTTGTAGATACTTTAATAATTTGTAGGATTAATTGATGTAAATAAACATAAACTAAACGGCACGTGTAACTCATTAGTCGTTACATAAACAATATACAGGGATATATGTGTGATTCGAGAATTATATAATGTAGCTATGTTGTAAAGTATTTTACTCCATTCAAATACAATATGTATTGTATTTGTATAGCTCTATCGGATATACCACGAATACGAGCAATTAACAAAGTAATAAATAGCTTTTAATTTATTGATGCATCAATAGATCAAATAGGAATTAATTTTCTTAAAAAAACAGAACTTAGTGTTTCAAGAGATACTTTACAGAGAAAAAAAGGCACAAGATTCACAAATCGCAATTTTTCTTTTCTTACGATCCGTGCCTGGTTTCATGTGCTTTTAATTCTTCTTAACACAGTTTAAAGTACATAATTAGGAGAGATTCAGCTCCCATCCACCCCTTCAAAAGTTAAGAGAATAAAATAAACTTATCCCACTCTCAAAAAAGAAAAAAAAAATCTTCTTGTGATAACTCTTTCTTGATTATGTATCATTCACTTAAAAGTTAAAAAACTTTTTATCTGTTCTCGATTGAATCGTCTTTGTTGCGGTACTAAAAGAAAAGGGCTTCCAATAATATCCACAGAAACCATTATAATGAAACGTTTTGCTTAAGAGAGAATTTTGATTCAATGCTATTTAAAAATGTAAATTAAATTAATATTATTGTATTATTTTGATTGTTATTAATAAATAACATTATTTTACTACGCAATAAGAAAAAGTAATTTCCTCATTGGTAAGAAAATATGTTGTTCCTTTTATTCATTAAAAAAATCAACTTTTTCCATTATATAATAAATTTGTTCTAAATGGTTTAGATTTATCATTAAATTATAATGTTAAATTCACTATATATACATATATTTATTTTATTTTTTATTTATTTTTCTACACAACATTAGTTTTTATCAGTATCTTTGGACATAACTTTCGAATTAAGACCCTAAGTAAAACCCTAAGATTTTATCTCTCTGTAAATCTATATTTTATACAATTTGCTATGACTAAATATAATAAATCTATGTAGTATAATTTATATGGTTAATTAATGATTGCCAATGCACACATACCTGTATCAGTGGACGTGCAGTATAAGCAGGCATTGCATTTACATTGCCCTTGCACGTTGATAACACGGAAACCGTGTTTTGATTTCCAAACTGATTCTGAGATGGTTTTATACCAAATATAATATTGCACCATGTTTATAATTCCTTTCCCATACTATATAATGTCAACACATTTCTTATTCACTTCGCTCCTCATCCTTACCCCCTATAATAAACCACGTATTAACTTTGAATTGGGTGCAATAAACTAAAATAAAAGTATTTGCATTATGCATCTTGTATAAATATGATGGGTGTATTACCAACCTCAATTTCAAAAGTTTTGAAACACATTGTTGAATTATTTTGAATATTTCTTCTTGAATTAAAACTTAACTTTATAGAAATCAACATTTGTAAATATAAATATATTTATCCTACAGATAGATATCCAGCAGATAATTCAGTTCAGTTCATAATACGCTTAAAATATTAAAGTGTCTGATCATCTTTTGGTCGCTAACGTTAACATCCCAATAGCAATATCTATCCGGTAGTCATAAGACCGGCCCTTAATCTGTTAGATAATACACAATTGGTTATGTATCTAACACTGTAAAATCTGTAAAAGCTGTAAAATTTCCGTCAAATTTTTAGCAAAAGTTCGCTTTATACGTCTATGTGCTAAACACACTAATATGTTAAGGATACGGAAGGTTTAATTTAGAGGAAGTGAACCCAAATTTACGTGGAGGGAAAATGTAAAACTTTTAGGAATTATCACCCTCAGTACACTCTACCGAGATTGAACACTCCCAAGTCTAGTGTATTGCAAGAGTAGCGCCTTAGACCATGTGGGCACCAAAGCAGGTCCATCTTTTATTAATTTACTAGGTACGTGTTTCAAATATTAGTTGTTACGAATTAAATATTTCTCTAAATTTGTAATATCATTCATTTATTTTGAAGACATTTATTAGGTAAAATAATATATTTCATATGAAGATGATATTTTAAGGGCACAATTATTAATATTAATTGTAAAAATATTAATTTTGTTCTAAAATTTTTAGCTTCATGTGAACTTAGGCCAACTTATATTCAATTTGGTGAAAACCTGGAATCAACACTATGCTAAAGTTGTAATTTTTCACTAAAATATATTATATCATCAGGAATTTCTCTATTTATAACAACCATACATCAGTTAGAGATGGGAATGCCAGGCCGCCACCGTGGTTCGGATTCCACGTTAAACTGTAGGTCCTTCATTTCATCTCACAATCACCCTACCATTACACATTAGCGTAAGTGCGTATAACCCGAATGGGTAGTAAGACGCGGTGCTAATAATAATAATAATAATAATAATAATAATAATAATAATAATAACAGTTATAGATACATTTAAGATACCTTACTGAAATAATGATATTATTTTAAAATGATTAATGTCGTGAAATAAGTTTATACATATAATTTTTTTTAAATAATAAGCTCGATTCTGAAGACAAGACTGTGATGGTCAAAGAGTCATAATTGAAACATATTTTTATATATAGTATAAAATACTAGTTATTGAGTCGATCATTATTTTATTAATTTGTTTATAAGAATTATTATTCTATAGTAAGAGCTTTTAAAATATAAAAAAAAATGCAATTTCATCTTGAGTGCATCATTCTCTCTCTCTTTTTTTTTTTTTTTTAGAAGTAAAGTTTAATCTATGTAATGTTCTTAACGGCATACAAGCACTGCTGGATTTGTGGATTCTTCGAGCTTACATCATGTCAACTTGGATTCCTTCTCTTGTGCGCCATTTTCTCTTCTATTTTCTTCCTCCTGTTCTCCGAGAACGGGCGCTACACTCCGCGATAATTACAACGTCAGACCTAGAAAACTCCGGGTAGTATGTTGCACGTCTTGTCGTTTAAGGGCCCGGAAAACACAGGCTTACACACCCGAACAATGACCGACGTTGGTGCTGCCACGGACTAAAACGTAACTATTGCAATACATTGGATTGACGGTGACGGGAAGATCTAAGTTCGAATTCATATCGGATGTACTGTAGGTTTCCATTATCAACCGACATTTATTTATATGGCTTACTGTAGGTGGTATATCAACCGTCATTTATTTATATGCCTTACTGTAGGTGGTATATCAACCGTCATTTATTTATATGCCTTACTGTAGGTGGTATATCAACCGTCATTTATTTATATGGCTTACTGTAGGTGGAATATCAACCGTCATTTATTTGTATGGTTTACTGTAGGTGGAATATCAACCGCCATTTATTTATATGGTTTATTGTAGGTGGAATATCAATCGTCATTTATTTATATGGTTTACTGTAGGTGGTATATCAACCGTCATTTATTTATATGGCTTACTGTAGGTGGAATATCAACCGTCATTTATTTATATGGTTTACTGTAGGTGGAATATCAACCGTCATTTATTTGTATGGTTTACTGTAGGTGGAATATCAACCGCCATTTATTTATATGGCTTACTGTAGGTGGAATATCAACCGTCATTTATTTATATGGTTTATTGTAGGTGGAATATCAATCGTCATTTATTTATATGGTTTACTGTAGGTGGAATATCAACCGTCATTTATTTATATGGCTTACTGTAGGTCGTATATCAACCGTCATTTATTTATATGGCTTACTGTAGGTGGAATATCAACCGTCATTTATTTGTATGGTTTACTGTAGGTGGAATATCAACCGCCATTTATTTATATGGCTTACTGTAGGTGGAATATCAACCGTCATTTATTTATATGGCTTACTGTAGGTGGAATATCAACCGTCATTTATTTATATGGCTTACTGTAGGTGGATTATCAACCGACATTTAATTATAGGGCTTACTGTAGGTGGTATATCAACCGTCATTTATTTATATGGTTTACTGTAGGTGGAATATCAACCGTCATTTATTTGTATGGTTTACTGTAGGTGGAATATCAACCATCATTTATTTGTATGGTTTACTGTAGGTGGAATATCAACCGCCATTTATTTATATGGCTTACTGTAGGTGGAATATCAACCGTCATTTATTTATATGGTTTATTGTAGGTGGAATATCAATCGTCATTTATTTATATGGTTTACTGTAGGTGGAATATCAACCGCCATTTATTTATATGGCTTACTGTAGGTGGAATATCAACCGTCATTTATTTATATGGTTTACTGTAGGTGTAATATCAACCGTCATTTATTTATATGGCTTACTGTAGATTGAATATCAACCGTCATTTATTTATAGGGCTTACTGTAGGTGGAATATTACCCATCATTTATTTATATGGTTTACTGTAGGTGGAATATCAACCGTCATTTATTTATATGGTTTACTGTAGGTGGAATATTACACGTCATTTATTTATATGGTTTACTGTAGGTGGAATATCAACCGTCATTTATTTATATGGTTTACTGTAGGTGAAATATTACCAGTCATTTATTTATGTGGTTTACTGTAGGTGGAATATCAACCGACATTTATTTATATGGTTTACTGTAGGTGGAATATCAACCGTCATTTATTTATATGGTTTACTGTAGGTGGAATAACAACCGTCATTTATTTATATGGTTTACTGTAGGTGGAATAACAACCGTCATTTATTTATATGGTTTACTGTAGGTGGAATATCAACCATCATTTATTTATATGGCTTACTGTAGGTGGAATATCAACCATAATTTATTTATATGGTTTACTGTAGGTGGATTATCAACCGACATTTATTTATAGGGCTTACTGTAGGTGGAATAACAACCGTTATTTATTTATATGGTTTACTCAGTCTCTTTCCAAGATAACGTTGCTGTATTTTCTCTTAGTTAACATTTTAATCCAAAGCCTTTAGAATAAATCGTTAATAATCTTGGTGTTAAAATCACTAAAAATGTGTTCGGTATTTTAGCTATTTAGCGGAAAATTTGTACATAATTATATTAGATGGGATTTTATTTATATTTTTTTTAAAGAAACACTTACGTTATGTATGTTAGCGTTGAATTATTTTTATCGGAAAAATACCTGCTGCAAATTCAATAGACTAAAATTCATAGTTATAAAACAATAGTGAGCTACGAAAAATTTACACTAAAAAAAAATACTTTGAAATATTTATGAAATGTTTGATTTAAAGTATCGTGTATTGTTTAGATAACACTATTATACCTATGATATTTTGTAAAAAGTTTACATGTTATGTAAGATATAGTATTGGGATTTTTTATTTAGATTTAAATATATATAATTACGTTTATATCTAAGCACTCAATTATATACGTATATATTTATATATAAATATACTTCACTTCAAAACCAATATTTCATTACTGGTATATTAAAATTAATGTTATTAAATATTGGGTAATGGATTTAAATTAAAATAGTTTTGAAAATAATGTTATAAAATTAGTTTCATTACGTTGGTAAACTATAATTTTGTGTTGACACAATGTGTTTGGTATACATGTGGTCAATTTAATAACTGCGTATTTCAAAACTCCCTAACATAGCCGAAGCTTCATCGTCAGTATCGTGGCAGTAAAAATTTTTGTGTGCTTTCGAAAGTAAAAACAATAACTCTATGACATAATCTGACACGATATAATTAGTAGGTAACAATATAAACAATTAATTGTGTCCAAAAACGCAATAATCTATACATTAAGAATTGTCATACACTAAAGAATATTAAACTATAAATAAAAGAAATAAAAACTCATTAAATTTGTGGTTAAATGACCTAACGATTTCTGCCATATAAACAATACAATTTTTATCTTTAAAGATGGTATTGATCTTATTGGTAAAGTAAATAACATTTCTAATTTTAAATTTTAATTTTGTAATGGTATAAAATAAGTTTCAAAACCAGTTTAAGTTTTAAACTGAATGGATTTTTAAATAAAATGTATTTTAAATGTATGTATTATACCAGATGGAAGTAGGTCAGGTAGTTCTTAAACTAAAGAGGAACCTAAAAAAGTGCTATCTTCGACCAAGAAACAATCTTAGCATCATTTTTTTTATTGTTCTACACATTTCTTTATTTTACCGCAGCAATTTATGTCTAAGATTTGTGTAAGTTGCGGTGTGAAGAAAAAAAATGAAAAGAATAACTTACAATTTTATAACAAGGCTTTTTATAAGTATAATATGACATATTTTTTTTCCACGGTGAGATTCTAGATACATTTCAAGAAATTTATAATGTATTGTTACTAAATTATGAATACGTATTTTTATATTTAATTGATCAAAAATTCATGAGAATCTTTTTCAAAAAAATTATTTAATAGCTTTTAATCCCACTACGCAGCTTTGTTTTAGACAATAGACCTCAAGCGTTATTTTTAGCCACATATACCTAATACAAAGTTTAACCTTGTTACTTGATAGGAAGTAAGTAATTTTGTATACACACTCTAAAACTATGCATTATTTTTAAAAATAGAATAAAAGCATTTTTGTAATACGTATGTGCTATATAATGTAATATAGGCTTTTGGTAAGGAAAATACCTTTATAAAATAAAAACACATTTTTATGCATTCATTACTGATCTTATTTATATATTTATTACTCTTCATTTAAGGGTATTAAGATATAAAATATAAAGTAAAACTCGCAAAACATAGGAATTTATGTATAGGTATAGTCTATGGAGATTATTTTAGTAACGGTAGAAAAATTAATACTATATAAATCAGTATGAATTTAAACATGGATGTGTTGATAAATAGTTAAATCATATCTTGCTAAAAGATTTCATCGAGGAGAGTGAAAAGTTATAAATAAAATAATCAACACTTCTATTTTTCTAACGGAGAGATTGAAATTTCTTTGTGTAAAATAAAAAATATTAAATCCATCGGAGCTGACCAGGGATTTACCCACACTCAAGTCATCATTAAAAACTTTTATCTAGCTTACGCTGCGAGTTTTATTGCTAATTTAATCAGTTTATTGATTTTGATTACTAGTCAATATATAATATTAATCAAGTCAGAAGTTAAAATATTCTCTTTTCTTCTCATCAGTTAAGTTATTTTTAGCACCTATTTTTACTAGCTGTTCAGGTTATATGCATTTGTACTAATTACGCTACTGAGTTATGGATGAGAAAGGTTGAATTATAGTAATTGTACCAGTATTTTAATAGATGGAGAGTGAGAAAACATATTGGGGTAAAAAAACATTCAGTGCACCCGAACACAATTCGAGCCCCAATCTCCCTGTCATCGGCAGTCTAGTCTAACACGATAGTGACACCTTAGATCATGCAGCCACTAAAGCAGGTCTCTGTTTAGAATTCTATGTTTTTTTTAGTAATATAATTTAGGCCTAGAACTCATTTAAATTAAAGCAGTTAAGATTAGTTGTACTTGTCTTAAATTATATAAAACTTACTAGTTATCAGTATGCAGTACATTATCATATTGATGTGACTTTTCAAAATCTGACACACATTATTATCAGAGTATAGGAAATTATTATTATTAACACCGCGTCTTACTACCCGTTCGAGCTATACGCACGTATAGGAAATTCAATCCTGATATCAAACGTTAATGAATCATTTATTTATACAAACTTCATATCATGCCGATCTTATAATTTAGAAAGCTACTTATTTTGTGTTATGCACTGGGAGATAGCTACTTAAAACTCCTTTTAAAATAATTATAGACTATTAAGAATATAATATAAAAAAAAGTTAAGTGTAATTCTATATAAACTTTGCGTGATCTCAGTAAATATCCTTTAAACTTTTTCCGAGATTGTTTGTAGTAATAATAGTAATAATATTGCACCGCGTCTTACTACCCGTTCGGGTTATACGCTTTAAGTACTAATTACGCTAATGGATTAGGAATTGGGAAGGTTGAATTAGAGGAAGTGAACGCGCATTTGTGTGGAAGGAGAGTGGAAAACCATTTAGGACAAACCACCCCAGTTCACCCGAACGAGATTCGAACCTCAATCTCCCGTCCTCAGCGGTCGAGCTCAACACGACTAGCGCGTTAGCCAACTACGCCACCGAGGCAGGTGATTGTTTGTACAGTGAAAAGTAGTCATATATGCGGATAAGGAATACTAAACGATAAATGAACAAAAAACCATTTCATAATTATATTAAATTTAATTACTGCAATTTCCATAATTACTTATTTTCACAGTATCTCAAACTAGATGATTAAAAGTGATAAAAGACTGACAAATTTTATTCAATCTAAAAACACCCAAAACCTTTTGGAAGTTGTTATTCTAGTATAAATCTTAAAGTCAACGAAAATATAAATATACAGATATTCTTGATATTGCTAATTAAGAGGTAAACTTTTCCTTACAGGTCTTGAAATAATGTAAATCATTCCTTTGTTAAAGAGATAAATGATATTTTAGATCCTATCATAAGTATAGGCCTAGTATACAGACAAAGGAACACTGTTCGTTGGCCTAATACCTACTGGTTTAAATGTACCAATAAAAAGCTTACTTATTTAAAAATATTATAATTTCTTATCACCTTGTGTACAATGACAATGGTGTTAACATTTGTATTTGTTTATGTGCAAAAATATATGGGTCAAACTATTCTTTAATAAAGATATTAACATGCTTCGTTGGCCGCATGGTCTAATGCGTCACTCTTGCTGACAATTACAGGTAGATTAGATAGGGGTTTGAATACCGGTCGGATGGTTATTCTAGAATGGTTTTCCACTCTACTTTCACGCAAATTTGGGTACACTTCCTCTAAATTAATGTTCCAAGTAATACAGTAAAGTAGTAAGAATACATAATAGGTTGTGTTTTCAATGTTTTTATTGTTATTTCAATTGTTTAAATTCTTTTATTAAACGATTCAATATAAGATAAATTTATATCTATGTTTGTATTCTCTTAGACATGTTTTTATACTTGATTATGATAAATATATTGTATTTTGTTAGAACTTACTCAAGTTTTACAAATTAATAAAATGTTATTTTAATAATGTAACAGTTTATTTCTCATCTATTGTGTCCTATATTATTTATTGAGGCTATCTTTTTTCTGTTTTACTTGAGTAGAAACTCTTACGTTATTTTGAAACTGATAATCGACATTGCACACTTTACTAAAATAACCATACAAGTTTTAAATATAAAATATTTTACCTGAGGTGCTTAACGTTCACTTTCTGAACCGACTGATTATTTAAGCACATGGCTTATAAACTAACTTAAATCTATAACAGATGTAACGTTGATTGACATCAACATTACAAGCATGAAGGATATATGGCGAATGAACACTATTTCAACAACACCGAAGAATAAACAATATTGTACTCACCAAGAAGTGCCCGTTTCTCGGCTAGTGTGTCTCGACTCTCGTTAAACAACATCCCTGTTCGCGAGCACTTTTCTGCACCGAGTGTGAAAAAAGACTAGACGAGTGAAAGGTGTGGCACATTAAGCGTGAGGTCGCCCGTTGCATCATGGGAATAACCTCGTGATAGACACGTGATGTTCTACGCGCCCCTCCAATGATCTAGTTGTTTCCTTTGGTGACTTACGACCCCTTCCCTCTGTTCCGTGTGATTGTTCTTTGATGTTCTTTTGTTTCCCCTATGTTCCCCTCCCCTCAGAGAATAAGGTTTATATACGGGTTCTGTTTGTGTTGTAAACTCACTTCTTGAATCAACCGTGTCGCTAGACACTTGCTCTAGGATGGGATTTTTTCCCAAGGTATATACAAAATTAATTGTGGGCTTACTTTCTGTTATTTTGGGTTAAATCACTATTTTTTGTAAACATGATGAATTACGTAGCCCAACGTGTCGTAATAATTTTATTACAGGTTAAATGTATTTTTGGGAGTTTTTGCCCTTCCGGCGTGGTAAATAATGGTTAAAACCATGAGGACATTATCTCTTTGTATTTTTTTGATCTTACATCTTTTAAGGCGTAATGCCTGGATAATATGGGAAATGTTTATAGCCCTTAAGGCTAAATATTGTTTGTACTTATTTTTTATGGCTAAGTCCATGATTTACTATCTCCTTTTAAAAGATAGATTTTGGTTGCCATAAATAGTTGTGATTTTAAATTGAATTTTCTAAGTCATATGATTCAATCCGATTTTGAAACGCTGATTGTTGGCCTGTGGCAGCTAGTTATTTTTGTCATTATACTGAGGGTTGCCGCGGAGACCCATAGAGAAGTTATATATTAATCTTGGAAATAATTGTTAGGACAAATGTTGTTATGGCAACGGTACAGCAGTATTATCATGGCATAACCCTGTTCTTCATATATTATATATATATATATATATATATATATTATTTATTGTTACCTATATTCATTTTAAATATAAATATTTATTTGCTTTAATCTTCAAATTGCGATCTTTAATTTACTATTGCAGGTAAAAAAGTAATTGTCTTTACTCTAAGGATTCTCGCCTCTTTCCCCCCTTGATGATAGTACAAAATAACGGGTGATGGTTGGGAAGGCTTCATGACAGCAAATTGTTGTATAGGTCAGACTGAAGACCTATTCGCATTTATGTGGTCCTACTGCTCTTCTGCAATTAATCATTTGCTATTTTTTTAAGGCCCTCTTTAGTTTATGTATATGTGCGCCTGTCCTTGTCCATTAGAGGAGATGGAGGGCGGTACAGAGACAATTTTCATCCCCCGAAATCAATTCATCATTGTGAAAGGGGAAAATCCTCATTTCACCAATAATAAATTTTTCGGCCATTCCAAGAATCGAGCCCGAGACCTTAGACAGACACGATACCAACTAATTTAAGGTGTTAGAATAGATATAAGATAGATTTAGTTTGACGACTGGTTTAGTTTCATATTTATGTAGGCACTAAGAACAATTTAAATTTTTGAAGGAAACAATTGTACGAAAACCGATTCATTCCTTAAATAAAGGAAAAATAATGATAAAAATTAGACAAAAATAATAATCAAAGTGAATTAAAACCTACAAGATAGTTGTGATGAGCATATCTTATTTAAGAAGTTGAGTTAAGAAATTAATTTTTAAGCTCAAACAGGTTTCATATCTTTTATTTAAATAATTATTTTATAGTAAATTGTTTAAATACATGTTACAAAGTTACTTTACAATAACGGAAGGGTTTGTATTAAAGAAATAATAATAGGAGATTTCCATCATTATCAAATTATAAATACAGTACCAACATTTTCGTTAAAACAATTCTGTTGAATCCCTCAATTCGCAAACGTACAGTAGCTTCATGGCTTCTTTAGTGCTGATTGACAGCTTTGAAAAGCTACCAGATCCAAATTATGTATCCCTACGCCGAACAAATGATCTGCAAAAACGTGTGTTTAGCAGCTGTCACTTCTGACAGTCAAAATTTAGGTATATACGTAAATGTTGAGTGTCAGCCGTCAGCACCAAAGAAGCCACGGGGCTACTATAGCTCCCTAAAACAACGCCAAACAAGCCGAGACAAGCTCCATACTTGTTCCTCTCGTCCAGCGGTAATACCTAGTGGACGTAATCATGCCCTCAACACGACACGTGATCATCCTGCCACGTCATAAAGCTCATAGCCTCATTCTCTTCCTTCCCCACCTTTGTGACGAAATTCAACATCATCCCTTTGCACCTAATGTGAACAGTCGGGTAATAATACTATGTAGTCCCTGTAGGTATGCCATGTGCGCGCGCGTGTGTGTGTGGTGTGTGTGTGTGTGTGTGGTGATGTGTGGTATGTAGTTGAGAGATATCGCATGGCACACATGCGCACATCACATTGGGCGGGAGGGGGACGGGGTGAAGTAGGAGCCCCATAAAGCATAAAGCGAGCGTACATTTTAGTTGTACATAGAATATAATAACGACGATACGGCAAGCACCTCAGCTCTTATCGGTAGCTAAAAATTATTTACAACGACTTTGGCTACTATTTTTCGCCATTACCCTACTTCTTTCCAATAAATCATTTTTCTCTTTCCGGAATGGGTTGGGTACAATAAAAATAGAATATTTTTAAAAAGATACAAAGTAGTATTAGAGGAACAATCATTAGCACAGAAAAACTTGTCTGTTTGTGTTCTTGTATGCCAACAATGAGGATACATTACAAACCTATTATGGATATTAGATTATATCCGATAAGCAAAGTACAGTTTAAAAGATTTGTGTTTAGTAAATTAACTATCTTAATCTTAATTCTATCCAAGATAATATTAACAATTATAATAATTAAAAAAGTAAATTGTTATTATTATTATTATTGAGTTATTCAAGCGGTTGAAAATGATCGTATAGTTAAGTAAATGAAAATACTGCAAAAACCTTTTCTGGCATCCCTCAAGCTCAAAACATGATATAAGGGTAAAGATAATAAATCGAGATACACATGAGATCCTCTAGCACGTTGATGCCAAATATTAGTATTTTTACCTAGATTTTAGGGTTAACTAAAGTCGAGTTCAAGCGGTCGAATGTGTAAGGCTTATAAAATTATATATTATAAATAAACGCTCAATTTAACACTTAGAGATTTCATTTGATGAGAATCCACTAATTAGATTTCTGGATTTTAAATAACCTGCACAGGCAACTAAGCAGCCCAAGGCATTAGGGTCTCAATACAGGTAAAATTTAAAGATATAAATACGCCTGATGGGCACATCCTTAAGTTCCTTTGAAAGTTTCCTGATATTGAAGTGACATTGTAATTACATAAATGTAGCTAGGATTTTAATTGATTATTTCCTTGGCTTCTATGTAGATTAAAGCTGCCTTTTAATGGGAAAATTAGTCTATTCGTTTAAATATTTATTATGTAAATGTAATATAAAATCAAATAAAGTTTTGAACGTTACCTGTGTTTAAGTTTAATTATGTTGAATAAACACTATTTACCTTCTAATATGAATAGAAGATAACTAGCACAAAGTATAATTTCTCTTTGGATTTTAGATTTAAATGTATTCGGTAACTACGCTTTAGATTTTAGTTGATTTAGCTATCAAGTAAGACATAAAAAAATTGATAAATAGCTATTTTATTGAATTTAAAATATATTATCCATGTGTTAACCGGACGTCCAAGCTAATATCCATGAGAAATTTCAGCACAATTTGGTGTTGTGGTTTTTGAGTTAAAATGGAACATACAGTCAACAACACATTTATATATAAATGTTTCCTCTCGACTCCTCGATGATAGAAGTATTGTGATCGTAATAAAAAATCTTTAAATCAAGGTTTTGATAAATGACGACGTTTCATGAACCGCTGAAACTAAAAAAGTTGTTTTCGTGAAGCCGTTTGTCCGTCTGTCTGTATCTCAGACTAAACATGAAAATATTTGAGCTACCGGGCTAAAAATTGGTAGCTAGGGTTTTATGGAGGTTACCCTGAGGAGTTTTTGGAATTAAATATCTAGCCCTAAAATTAAGGGTGGCTTATTGAAAAACAGAGAGAGAGAAAAAGTGGATTTTCTCTAAATTTCTTCTAATGATTTTGATTCTATTTATATATACAGACATTGTCTAATAATACAAAAAAAAAATTGGCAAATTTTATTTTTTTCCCATGAAAATGATGACCCTACAAATACTTAATATTCTAATTTTGATCATATATCCGCAACCATTAGATATAGGCCAACAAATAACTTACCATTGTAAAGATATATTAAATGAATTCTCTTTGGCGAAGTGTTTTTGCAACATTGTATATTTTTTTTGCTTCACAAATCTTACTAACTTCTATTAAATGTCTCTGTTTTAAGATTAAAGAAAAATAAAGGCTGTGGGGTGCACCATATCCTTTATTTTTCAAATAGCTCTCATCAGAGATGGATTAAAAAAGGTCCATTCAACTAACATGCATCGTGCAAAATAACGTTTTACTACTAAAAGCACTGGATTGTCAAATAGTTAATCACTATGCTCCCCCTATTTTATTTTCCTTGATGGTTAATGGATGTACAGTACATACTGTAGTAATCTCCTTTCACGAATGCTTAAGTTCTCTTTTATTCAACAAATACTATTAGCTAAACATTTATGAAAGGGAATTTTAAAATATAAAAGGGAAAAGCAGGTATTAGAATAAAATAGTCCATTAACATTGAATTATAAATAAAGAGTTCAGAGCATATGAGTAATGTATTGGATCTTTTTCTAATTTACATACTCAATAAATACGCTTAACGTAATTGTTTTTACCCACTATAAATAAAAAATTATTTTTCTCATAGGTTGTTTGAATAATCAAACTTGCGACGAATAATGAATCACCAATTTTATTAATACATTTGTACACATATAGAGTCAATCTAAAATAATAATTGAAAATATATTATATTAGAACACATTATGTATAAGCAGATTCCAAAAAATGTATTTATGAAAAAACAAAAGAAATAAACTTGTTTTGATGGAAAAAATTGGCTAATCCTTTAGTTGACTAAGTTTTTAGCTCATTAATCTGTATACCTGTACATATAATTAATTTTACGTTAATATCCTTTTAAAAACATACCCCAATAAATGGAAAAAAAAATTTAAATTAAAGCTATATATAATCAATAGATTAAATGAACACAAGCTCCGGTGGCCACATGGTATGATGAATCAGACAATAGTGTCAATACTGTCGATGAGAGGGAGATTGAGGTTAAAATCCTAGTCGGATGTACTGAGGCTGATTTTCTTAAATAGTTTTACACTCTACCTCCACGCAAATGTGGGTAACTTCCCTTAAATTAAACCTTCCTCAGCACTAACTTAATAAAGTAATTAGTACACAGGCGTATTACCTGAACAGATATTAAGACTAGGTTAATTCTATCAAAAAGGATTCACATAAATTAGTTTATCTGCTCAATCATCTGATAATTTTTGATCGAATTATAGATAATTATATTTTACAGAATATACTGATAAGATAATAGTATTGTAGTTACGTTTCATTCACAAAAGAATACAGCTCTCAAAATAGTTTTAATAAAATGTTGTGTTATTGCTACGAGGTACTATCTAAATTCGTTAATGCCTCTTCGTACGGGTTTACGAACAAACAAAGAAAATCTGTTGCAATCATCTATAAATCCACCATCGAAACGCTATAGATTATAAAGCTCCAAATGTATTTGTCAAAAACAATAAGCCACGAAACTATGTTCTCTTAGTGTATAGCTTAAAAAGGTTCAAAGCGAGTCGGATATAATTGTATGCTTCCAGAGGAACCCCGCGGTCTACACAGAAAATCCACAGTTAGTACCATAATATGATGGCACGGAGTAGGACCAATAAACCGAGGATTTCAAAGCTTGAATGATTCCCTGAATATGAGTGTTTTTGGACAGTTTTGTGTGAGATGTATAGCTCGTGTGCTTTTAGGGCTGCATTCACAAAATATTGTGTGTGTCTTCAACTAAACCACAAGTTCTTTAGGAAGATCAAAGCGGGAGTGAAAGGACGAATTCTCCATTTGAAGATGATTCAATCTAATACTACACTAGCTTGTGTCTATATTGGAATATAAACTTAAAATATCTAAAAGCTGTTGCCTTTTTTATTAAATGAAAAAAATAATAACAAAGAAATTATAATTTTAAACTTTGCAACATATGTTTCATCTATTGAAAAGATTCATTGTAACGCATAGTATTAGAAAATTATACCACCCCAAAGATTGCACTTTAAAATTAGCCGCGATTTAATATTTTTTAAAAAGACATTGGACGATTAAAATCAAAACGTTTGTCAAATTTTACAAGGACTAATATATGCTTTTCCCATATCGGAAGGTATTTGATCTATATGTTAAACAAATTTGGTATGGTTTTATGGTGTGATGTGTACAGAGGGTGTTTTTATCTATAAAATTTACAAGTCTTCCTCCACAATAATTATGGTGAATTTTCTAGAAATTCTACCTTCCTCTACCATAGACTATTTTATTAATACAATGTTGTCCCTAAATTGTATACACCATTATAAGCCTTAATAAATTCATTGTGTTAGGAGCTGTCTTGAATACTAAACTATTTTATTATTTAGCACGCGTCTTACTACCCGTTCGGGTTATACGCTTTAAGTACTAATTACGCTATGGATTAGGAATTGGGAAGGTTGAATTAGGGGAAGTGAACCCACATTTGCGTGGAGGGAGAGTGGAAAACCATTAGGTAAAACCACCCCCAGTTCACCCGACCGAGATTCGAACCTCGATCTCCCCGTCCTCGGTGGTCGAGCTCAACACGAAAAAGCGCGTTAGCCAACTACGCCACCGAGGCGGGTTATTTCTAAACTACTCACTGAACTGTGTTTGTCTACTGAATTAAAACAAAAATATCTTAATTTGTATTATTAATCATCGCAAACAGTTTTAAGGTAGCTGCTAATATTAACGAATTTAGTAAGCCTTGTTGTGGTGTGGATAATTTAAGAATATTTATATTTTATTTTAAATAAGTATAAAATGTGTTATTGTAAAGTAATTGGAATTTTATGTAACAAAATAAATCATATTATATGTTAACATAATATGCACATAACTTTGTATATTTTCGGGAAACTAAAATGCATTTAAAAAAAAAATCCACCAGACAGGGCGAACCCTATTAAGATTGAATCCACACAGGCGCGTTTGTTGATTCCTGTCTCTGTAATTTCACTAATGGCGTGTTCAGTGTTTTAGAAACGGTGCAGAAGAGACAAGTTAGGTTTTTAGGGCAAGGGTACTGGAGGGGATGGGCGGCTAGAGATCCAAGTTTTGACCTCTCGCGTGAGTCAAATCCGTGATCAAAGCATCCCGAGGCTTACTTACTAAAGATCGTACTAAACGCTTCACAGAGGAAAGGCAGTGTGGGGGGAGGGGGGCGAAAAAAAAAAATTGTTTGTGCAGAGACGGTACTTAGGTACAGTTCAAAGGCGAACGAGCGTGTGTGAGAGACGAGCATGTACATAAGGTTTTGAAGCTAATACCCCTGTTTCCCTGAAAGCTTAAACCTGCTGAGAAGTTACTACACAGAAAGTTACTATAAATGAACACTAAGGGTATAAAGCAATTTATGTTGCTTTGATTTCAGTTCATCTTATCTTATAAGAAACCGAAATAGCAGCTAAACATTACTTGTGAGTTAATTTCACTTGAAAAGACGTTAATAACGATATGTATTATTGTTTTAAAAAGGTCTTGGTTATCTAAGCAGGTAGCACAGTAGAATAAAGACAATATAAAATTTATACTAAATTATACAAAATGTTTTTTTAGTTATGAGTTAATTATTTATTTGTTTGAAAAATAGCCTAAACATTTAAAGGATTTGCGATTTAAAAATTATTAGAGTAGTTTTTTTAGTTATAAATTTGCAAATGTGTATCTATTTGACATGTAGTGGAAAATTATTAAAATTAACTTTGCAAAATTAGAGGTTTTATAATGTTTCAAACTATAATATAAATATTAAAATTTTACAAAATTATGTAATCTATGAATTAATTAGTGTATCTGTTAAAAATATCCAAAACTTTATAAGATGTGACTTTATTGACTTCTAGTAAAAATTATATAAATTAAGTTTGAAAAAAAAACAACTTTAAAGTGAACAGATATTACATAATTTTTAGCTGAAGTTAAATATAGCGATAAGAAATCTACAAAACTTTTATTTGAGGAATCTAAAACCAAGAATAAATAATTATATGCTCTTTTATTTAGATTACATTATTTGTTTTAAAGATAGTTTATTAATACACATTTTATTAATTTATGCCTTCTCTTTCTACCTAAAATATGTTATAATATTAGTAAAGGGACACGTTTAAATATTATTTTTGTGTATTTATTTGATTTGCAATATTCTAAATTGACTCTAATAAAAGTTGGTTATAATTAAAGTCGCATCTTTAATATAATATTTATAAACATCCTTGGTATTATAAATAATTTTATTACTTAAAATGTATACTTATATAGTTGGTAAGCATATAGATCCGATTATGCAGCTTTCAAGAGATTCTCACTTTATTATCACTTTTTATTTCTAAAGTGGTGCAATGGAAAACCATTTGGTTTTGTTTTTTCAAATGTAAGCCGGTATTGAAGAGAATCCATAGTATAAACGAAGTAATAGTAAAGCAAGCCCCCTTCCAACTACAAAGAGTAATCAAGAAAATGTACCCTTTAATCACTGTTATTAAAACTGATTCAAAACAAGGTCTAAAGAAATAGCATCCATTGAAATATTTAACTTTTTATTTTTTTCTGGGCCAGAATGGTAAATGAATGTCGAGATTTTTTTTATTTGTTCCAAAGTTTTAAATCTGATACAAGATTTACAACCCAATTTAATTCTTCTAAAGATAACTTTACGACATAATGAAACATCAGTGTTCCCAACGTAGAACTTTGAACTCATTTATTGTACTAAATATTAAATAATATATGTGGCAATATAATTTGTCATACATCTATATACCGTACACACAGTATTTTTTTAACATAATGATAATATACAAGACTTTTTTTTAAGGAAATATGTTTATATTTTGTCCTGGTTAAATGTTTAATACAATACATTGTGTAAATGTATATAATATATTAACTGGATGATCTCTTCCTCTCCAAAAATATAATAGTAGTTTGAATTGGGAGAAAATTATTTTTCTGTGAGTAGTTTACAAATTATTTTGTAGATTTGTATTAATCCATGTTTTATGATTTTTAAATTTTATCTGATCACAAATAATGGATTTGATATGCCAGGAATTTTTTACTAAGTGTACATATATTTATCCATCAAATGTCTATTAAATATTTAATTGAAGCTAGAAAAATTACGAAGTGTTAGAATTTCAGTTATTAAATTATGCCACCTTTACTGTTTCAATCACGATAATATCCTTTTAAACATCAGTAATTCATCACACTCGTGAATCAAAGAGTTCTTGGTTTATTGGTAGGAAGCATATATAAAGATACAATCAACCAAATTACTTTTTCCAACACTTTCAATTTATGGTTTATAAACCGTGGTGTTAGAAACATGACGCAACAAACAATAATTGAATGGAAGTGTAGAATGGGGTAGTTTAAAGGATATTCACCCTCATTAGCTCAGATAGGGTATGTGAAACACATGCGGTAAGTTACTCACCTCGCATTTTGAGGTCCCACAGACTTATATTCGTAAGAAGAACTGGCCGAGATGGCGTCGTCAGGAATTCTTCCTTCCTCCATGCCCAGGGCGGAGCGGCATTCCCCTGAAAAAACACAATTTTTAAAATATGAAAACGATTGCATGGGTCATGTTTTAATATTAATATGAAATTAATAAAATATAATTCCTAGTGAAAGTTTTTTAAATACGAGGGCTGTAACTGAATCACTTATTGGTAATTTTTTTTTGTCTACATATTATTACATCCAACACAAAGGGTGTTAATGGTTAAGTCTAATAATTATAGAAGAAGTGTGAAGTATTTTAGAAGAGTTGAACTTTTTATATCAGGGAGAAAAAGAGAAAATAATAGTAAATATAAAAATAAATTAAAACCCTTTCCTGGAATTCATATACTAACCACCCCGTTTAACGGCCAAAAAGTGCAATGCGAATGACTGGCGGGTTGACCACCAGTAATTGAGTTTTCTGTTAATTTAGGAGAAATCTATCAAATACTAAATTCACGTCAATAGATAATAAATCGTTACGGGAACTAGTATATAAGATGGATTCACTTTACGAAATTAAAAATAATATAAATATGTCACTGAGCATAGTGTTAATGACAATAAAATTTTATTTTCTTCAAAGAAATGGCTTTAGAATAAATTAAAATTTAATTGCTTTCAGCATATATGAGTTATTCAAACACACAAATTATAATATTAGCTTTCATTAAAGTTGAACGTATTTTACGGCTATTTTCTGTTATTATAAAAATCAATGTGGTCTATGGTTCAGAATTCCTGGAAGCAGATTCAGAGGTCTGTATTTCGACGCCCGACGCTTCCAAAACTTATCAGTTTGGCATTGGGTTTGCAACTGGGTCAAACTCAGTCTAGTGAGGACAAATGAGGAGCTACTTGAAAAAAATAACAGCTCCAATCTAGAAAAATGATATTAACGGCCAGATGATTCATTGTGTTGACCACATGACACCCTTTGCCCGAAAATGGTGGTACTATAGTTGCTAATGGTGCTGGACGCTCGGTTGGTATAACTCGCTTGCGCATTATGGAGTTTTATATAAATTACTGTGGTACAATTTTTTAGTTAAAAGCAATTATTGTTTATCAAATATGCACATAAAAAAAGTACACTAGATCTTACTAAAATAAGACTAAAACCATTACATTTTAAAATAAATTAAATATAATTATATTAATTAAATTATGTGTTTTTTTGTTGCTAAACTAAAGTAACAAAATAAAGCTAATTGTAGTTTCTTGACACACTATCAATTTAAGAATCTGAGATATCAACCCCTTTTATTTTACAAAGAGTGTGGAAACCCTCACTCGCAGTTGATACAGTCCTAATGCTATTTGCCAACACCAAGGGTAGCTAAGAGGGAGGAAGAATAAAAGGTCCTTCTAATTAATTTATTACGTTTCATTCACCTTATGAGGTTCTATCTCCGCCCCTTCAATTTACCATCACCCTTTCACTCTTTCTCCCTTCCCACGACTTTCAAACAATACGTGCTCCTTATGACGCTCCAACTGGAAGTGCCAACATTGCAATTCTGTTTAATGAAAGTTGTTAGCTAAGTCTTTAGCTCAATACCTCACATCAAAATAAGCTCCATTTGGATCTATATTTTAAAACCATCATTATACTAAAATTTTGTTGTTTAATTCAAATAAAGTTATCGGTTTACACTAAAACTAGTTAACTGCAGATTTTTTTATTAATAACATGATCAGGCCAGAAAATAGCTACAACATTCAAGTATTTATTTCAAATATATCAAGAGATTAACTTATTAGAGTTGTTCATTATATTAAAGCGAAAGAGTATTTTCAAATGAATTAGAGTTTGTATAGGTCACTTTCCTTAGCATGTTCAGACTCGTGTTATATGAAAGGCTTCCCAAGAAATAATTCACTATAAATTATAGAAAAAAAAATCTTATTTATTTTTGTATTACATTTTATTCATTCATAGATGTTATTTGTGTTTCAATGATCTTAACTCAGTAGGGTTGTTGAAAAATATAAAAGGTTATATTCCTTACAATGCTAATTATGTCATTGGTGAAATTGTAAATTTGAGAATTATAGGCCTTTATTATGTAACTTAGATTTTATATGATATAATTGAGGGAAAAAAAAATTATTTGATACCCACTTTGGTGGCCGAATGGTATAAGGCTCTATTATCGCACTAGACTAGAATATAAATGATAGGGAGCTCATGGTTCGAATCTCTGTCAGGTGTACTGAGGGTAGTTTTTCCAAAAAATATTTTACACGCACCCTTTATTCAAATTAGGGTACACTACCTTTAGATTCAACTTTCCTCATCCCTAACTCATTATCGTAATTAGTACATATGTGTATAGCCTAAACGGTAGTAAAACGCGGTGCTAAAATGAAAAAAAAAAAACTCGTGAGTTCGAGTCTTGAATGTTTCCAGAAGGGGAGCATGATAAATATTAGTCATATTATATTGACGTTGTGAGCCAGTTTCATAGTCAGTCTGAATATACCTCAAACTGCGGTGCTGTACTAAATACAAGACCACACCTAGCTAAACTCGAACGTAATGTGCCAGATCTGCACATGAAACTGACCCATTCCATTATGGTCTAGGTAGGGGTTGTCTTGATTGAGTACAGCACCGCACTTAAGGTGTTCCAAGTCTGACTATAAAATCGGCCCTAGATGTTCCCCCGAGATTTTAATCGTTCGTACATTTAAAATACGGAATGTCACATGACACGAAATAAATACATTAATGCCAGAGTTAATGTATTACTTGATTTACTTACGAATGCATATTTGGAGTACCATTTATAAAATATAGATTTTCTTGCAATCAACACTCAAAACAATCACTGACCTTAGCTTCAACCAAGTAAAGACATTATTATTGTTACTAGTGTTATTTTATAAAAATTTATCTTATTCCTCGAAAGTAACAGTTGCATATTACATGAGTTTAGGTATAAATACTTGAAAGTAGATCTAATAATTTGTTCTAGCTTCCATAGGCCTATATGTCCATTCTTAAGAAAATTTGGGTATACCCTTTAGGGCGCTATATGGGAGAGCAATTAAGTTCTGCAGACGTTTAGAAATCCCTGATTATGACCACAACGCGTCGTGGTATTTTTATATTGCCGGGAAGCGTTGTGGTCATTTTCTTTAACAGCCACACTACACGAATTTCACTCTCTGGTTTAAAAAAAATAATACATAACGTGTTGTGGCTCTTTAAAATCAACTAGAGAGTGAAATTTTTTTAGTGGGAGATTTCTATAACACCACAACGCATTTTGGCCGTATTTTTCGCTCATTGGATGTTTTCAGCTTTTTAGCTTAGCATAACTATCCGACACCTTAGTTCAGTCGGTAGCGAGTCTGTCTACTGAGCTGAGGGTCCAGGGTTCAATTCACGGCATGGCCGAAAATTTATCATTGATTAAATGTGGGTTTACTCTCTCAAATTTATACATTAACGGCCGGGGACTGGATATTGTGCCTATCCTAGTCTTTTAAGTTTGTTTATAAGGTATATGAAGCTACGACAGACCTACCAAGCCTGTAGTAGAAAAATATACAGTGTGAATAAAAACTGACCCGGACCATAGACTGGAAACTATAATAAATGTAAAGTAAAAGCGTAGCACAACTATTAAATAATTGATTTATACACGTTTGTAACGTTATTTATTGTTATTTATTTAATTTATTTAGCACTACATCATACTATCCGTTCGGGTTATACGCTTTAGTACTAATTACGCTAATGCATTAGGAAGTGGAATGTTGAATTTAGAGGAAGTTAACCCGCATTTGCTTGGAGGGAGATTGTAAAACCATTTAGGAAAAACCATCCCAGTTCACCCGACCGAGATTCGAACCTTTATCTCCCCGTCTTTGGCAGTCTAGCTCAACACGACTAGCGCGTTAGCCAACTTTGCCACCGAGGCGTTTTTTTTTAACGTTCTAATAGCAATAGAAAACTTATAAACCTCTTTTAAGATGCATCGCATTAGTTTTATTTAAATAGCAGTCTTTTTTCAGAGATAAATTACTAAACATCTTTACAAAGGAAATTTATAGGGGTAGGGGAGAAATTAAGGGAAATATTTTTTTAGAATTAATTTTGAAAATGGAAAGCTATCCATCTTCCATCACATCTCTGATTGTATAGTGAAGTTAATTTCAATTCCGTTTTTTTTTTCATATTAAATAATAAAAAGTTTACGAAGCAAGCAAAAATTTCTTCGAACTTGTTAAACACTTTCTCAGTGCTACAACAACTCACTAGGTATCCCCCTCCCGCTATTCAATAACGAGTAAAACAAAGGAACATTAGTGAAGGGTTTGAGCAGCAGATCTTACAGGAAATAGAGAAACTTGTTTAATCTATTCTTGGAGAAGAGGGCTGAACCTTACACAGCAACAATAACGGCTACGTCTTATTAGATTGCCAATGTGTCAACTTTGTTCATTTACTCAAGTTAGACTGCTAAGTAGATACGTACTGATTTCATCCAAGAGCATTTTATTTGTTCGCAATTTGTTTCACGCTACAGTCCCGCCAAGTTTCAGTATTTATAGCGGGATAAATACAATCCGTTATACTGGTTATCGGTTAAACTTATAAACTTATATACCATGGGAAAAAGTTTATTTTCACTGATGTTATTTTACGTCCAAATGTAAATTCTCTCTAAAATTGAATGTCTAATCCAAGAGATCTCAAGAGAAGTCCAGTACAGTCATATTAGAAAGAGCCTACTCGAAATTAAAATTTATTATATTTTTGCGGTCAAAATTGATAATAGTTTAAAATATTCCCCCCCCCCCCACGAAAAAAATTGTAAAGGTTGACCAAATCTATCAAAACTCTCAAATCATATGCTTATACGTAATATGATAAAGCGAAAACACCATTGCGATCTTAAGTAGGATTGGCGATAATAAACATAGGGGAGTTTTGGATTACTTCCTATTCCGGATCAGCGCAGATTTTGGCAAGACTGTACGGTAATTTGTTTAAATTTTCAAGGACATGCGCTAAATATTAAAAAAAACTCCATGGTGTGAGTCCGCAAACGAGCTATATTCTATCGACCAAGCGGCAACCGCCGTTAGCAATGAAATTGCCAACATTTGCTGATAGAGGATGTCATGTGATCAGCACAATCAACCTTCCAACTGTTAAAATTAGTTTTCTAAACCAGAGTTGCCACTTCTTTATTCAAGTAACTCCTCATTTGTCCTCACGAGGCTGAGTTTTGACTCCGTTACAGACCCACTGCATAACATTATTATTATTATTATTATTATTAGCACCGCGTCTTACTACCCATTCGGGTTATACGCACTTACGCTAATGTGTAATGGTAGGGTGATTGTGAGATGAAATGAAGGACCTACAGTTCAACGTGGAATCCGAACCACGGTGGTGGCTTGGCATTCCCCACATTCACAAGATGTATTGTCAGAGGGAAGGAAGGGTTTGGCAATCAGATAAATCTGTGCCAGGACCAAGGTTTGAACCCCGGCCGCCAGCACAGAAGTCTGACACCTTACCCCTAGACCGCCAGGTCACCCACTGCATAACAGAAAAGTTTTGAAAGCGCCGGGGATCAAACCCAGAGGCGGTCTTACTAATTCTAAATCTTAGTGAAACTTTACTAGAACATTTAAAATAAATTTTTCTTGTACAAAAATTATAGGAACAAATGTTTGGAAACACATTTCATAACATTAAAATATAGGCTTATATTTAAAACATATTCTTTTATATTTTATCTGGGAAATAATTGAGAAAAGTTTATCTAAGAAATCTAGAAATGTTGCTGGTATTAGTTTTTAAATATTTTAAGGATTATATTTTCGAAACAAAAATTAACTTCATGGAAAATTATGAATTTTTACCACTCGTAAAATATTTATAAACTCTACCTTTTGAAATATATTTGTTTTCAATATAAATTCCTGTATTATATACACTTGAAACGATAGTTTTACTATTGCAAATTTCCAACCAGATTGAAGTAATTACATAATTATGTGTATGCATCTGGTAGAATTAAAATAATTAGAGTTATATATGATTAGTCAAAGGAACACACATGGCAATTATAATTAACTGAAATAAAATAAACGATTTGGTGACCATCAAACGTAATCATTGTATTAAAAATGAGAGATAAATTATTATAATTATAATTAATTTGAACGGCGTAGGAACCATTTGTGCACATGGTAAATTAAGCGTACATTATGATAGCCTTATAAATATACGTTACATCCCGTTAAAGAAATTACCAATCCCACGAATTGGGAAATTTATTTCCATTTTCGTTCCTGATCAAAATTTGCATCAAACTTTAGCCATTTCATAAACTGAACATTTTTATCTTGTCTATCAAAGATTAACTGAAATACCTTTTAAGATATTATATTAAATCAACCCAATTTCTTAAATAAACCTTCCATTCTGAAACGATGAAAGGTTTAGAGCAAGCCCGTTCTTAGATTATTCATGTAATTGACTGGGCAAACACTCGCCCAATTCATGAACTAGGTTGACTTAGAACCAGCTTGTCCAAGAAATAGCCAGTCCATGAACTACGCGACTGGGCGAGATTTTGTCCGGTCAGTAAAATGGACACGCAAAGAAACCAGATTACGGAATGGACAGAAATATATCCAATTTATGGCATGAACAGTTTCCCTTTTGGGGTTTAACATATACGGAGTGATTCGTAATGGCATACAATAAATTGGTGCCAGTGGAATATAAAATGAAAAAGAAACTAAAAATATCATAGCAACATATTGTGGGGACCGCTTCTTTATTGAGATATTATGACAACATTGCGGAGTACCAATGCGTGCCAGACACATGGGACATCACACTGTTACTTGCTGTTATTTAAAGTGGCCAGTAATATGGGAGATCAATACACAAATGAGGAACTGAATGATATGATTTTGATTTAAGACGAGGAACGACAGAATACTTCTGTCACTCTTCGTACGCATGGTGCACGTTTCTTGTTTGACGATACCCAGATCGGAGGATATTCGTGGCACTGAATCATCGCCTGAGGTAAACCGGTCGCTTTGCACCTTTGATGGTCAACACTGGTATGCAGCGACGTCACAGGACCGTTACAGTAGAAGAGATGATTGCGCATTGTGTAGAAAGCTAACCGGTACAATTACACGGCAATTAGCCGCAAGTCATCCATCATCTGTCACAGACATCCGTGTGGAAACAGTACATGATAAATCACTGTAGACCTTCCATTTGCAACCTGTGCAGGAGTTGAACCCAGCTCTCGATTTCGAACGCTAAACGACATTCTGAAAATGGCTGCTGCCCCACCACGCCACAGATACACACTTTCTCAGGAGAGTTATAGCAATGGATGAAGAAAAATTTCTTTATTTTATTATGTCAAAAAGAATAACAATTTACGTCATTTCTGGAGTTTCCGTATATAATTCCCTCTCAACCTATATGTGGAAAATTCTTAAATATGTAGAATATTATGAGAGTAGTTTAAATTAATAGTTAACAGCAGCTGGATATTATAAAATTGCGACTTTTAAGAGATTTTACTGAATAACGGGACAGTCAATGTAAAGAGATACTTCTTCAAATGGATTTTTGTTGTGTAAATGTAGACAAAGTGTCCTTCAGCATTTCAAAGAGCTGCTTCTACAAATAAGAGATTTTCTTACAGAGATGGATATGATATACTGCACAGAACTATAAGATGTATTATAACTAATACATTTTGCATTTCTTATTGATAGATTACCATGGTTGAATGAACTCATTTTAGAACTGCAAAGTAAAGATACAAATTCATAAATGTTTTATTTGTAGGTCAACCCTTTTAAAAACAATTGACTGTCTGAGGATATAATTTCCGTAGTAGAGATTTTAAACACTTTGCTTCCTTCAAAAGCGTGGTTAATGATTTTATCGTAAAGACTCTAGGGTTGAAAACCAACAAAAAATCATAGACCATTTGAAAGACTGAGTTTTCCCAAGGATTCACAATCTTTTGAAATGTATAACAAGCTGCAAAATATAAAATTATTTTTCTCCTTGTGACGTTGAAATCTCAAGAGAATCCTTGCATTTAATCATTTATATTTTTAAACAATAAAAATCCCGCGATGGCCGCGTGGTCTAATCGCGCTTCTCTCGCAGTAGGCCAGACAATTTAAAATTATACTGTTGTGAAAACATATTTCCTTTGTCAAATAGCAAGTATTTGATTGTTTTTTATAATAATATATTTTTTTAGTATTTATAAGAAACGTAAGTAGTTTAATTTGAAAATATAAATTTGATTTACTTTATATTTCTTTATAGATAGGTGGGAGTACTTAAATATTAGAGGAGATATTTAATTTTAAGAAATAAGTATAAGAGTTATAGATGAAAGAAAACCCCACAAAAGTAGAGTAGTAAAACTATGGGTGATCGTGGAAACTCCGATAAGTTTTTCAGTCAATTGGTGCCTAAAAAGTTTGCAAACCCTTGCCTTGACTAATAGAATTATTATAGAGCAGAGTTTTCTTAAATCATTGTAATTTTAATCTGCACGTTTTAACCTTCTGTTTTAAGCGTTGCATACTATTTTATAAAAATGAAAATTTGACTTAATTTATTTTTTCCAAACAAATAGGCCTACGTTTAGCACAGGACTGCTAAGTGGAAGAAATAAGGTATTTTATAAAAATGTAACAGCGTTATAGTCAAAATATAAGATGAAAACCTTAGGAGAACCACTTCTTATGCATCCGTTTAGAGATCAAAACCCCTCCCTAATCAAAGACTACCTAATACAATGCAAATATGATAATTTTGACCACTTTATTAAAGTTTCGGTTATATATTTTCACGTAAAATTATTGGTGATGAACATATATAATGAGATGAGCTTTTATTAGATATATAAAATTGTTTCCCAGTTGGTTTATGAAGTGATTCCTTTAATTTTGGTAGAAATCCACTGTCCACAATTCTCTTATAAAAAATAGTAGGGTGAGCTTTAATATAATAAAATTTACTCGCTTCCAAGGTAGATTAAAAAATTAACTCACAAATAAATGATTCCTAATGCACTCGCTAATGATTGAACACTCGCCTCTTGATTTCGAGTATTTACTCTTCGTTCTAAAATACCAACGGCCTGCTATGTTTGCTGGCACTTAATTTTACGATCATAATTAAGAAATTCAATCAATATGTTTAGTAAATTAAATTTATCGAGGTTCTTTTGATTCGTACTAACAATATACAAAACATAAAAAAGAGAGGGCAGAATAAAAAAAATAGAAAGACTCGCACAGCTTTTGCAATGTGCACACATTTTCGTTACAACCGCTCGAGAAATGCTATATAAGCAACACAAAAAATGGAGCTTTGGAAAAACAAACATTGAACGGGAGCTATGTATTCAATATGTTTACCGTATGAATCCTTATAGTTCATAAAAAAAAACTCATCAATAGTATTTTTGTTAGCTTAAGTTAATACACGCTTTATTATAGTGTTACAAGCTAGAATACGATATTCCTAAACTTCTGGCATTAAAATATGTACTATTGAGGGTTTATTACATATTTTTATTGATAAATATTTGTTTTATATGTAAAATGAAAGTGTAATATTTTTTTCTAGCCTGTTTTATATAGATTGAACCCCATATATATATAAGAACCGCAACTTTTTACCCATTCGTGTATACGCATATCTAAACTTTTCTCTAATACGTTAGGGATTAAAATGGAATTTAGTGGAAGTGTACCCTCATTTGCGTGAAGGAAGAGGGTGAAATAATTAAGGATAAAACACCCTCAGTGCAATCGAATGAGATTCAAACTCCGATATTCCCGTCATCGACAGTCTGGTCTTTTGTAAAAGTGACGCCTTAAACCATTCAAACACTCTAGTGGGTCACTTAATATTAATTGTACTAATTAGTAAGATATTTTATATCATTTTTCTTACTTTTGCATTAATTTACTATTTTAAATCTTAACCCACTTGTTAATGGTAGGCATAATATTTGAAAATAAAGAAAAATACTTTTTATTGATTTACTATATTTGATAATATTTAAATAGATAAATATTTAATAATTTATCAGAACTAATTTTTAGCTATTGGAATCTTGTTTCGTGACATACTATAATTTTACTGTATTTTCTCATAATCTAGCAGAATATCTCTTATGTGATTTGTTCATTTCTTGATCTTTCCACTTCACCATTTAGTCTCTTAAACGATCCTGATATTAGTTATTAAAGTTCAATTAGTGTTAGTATATATAGCTGTGTGATCTTTAGAAATCATGATTATTCATAGTGTGGTATCACTTTAAGAGTCAAATGGCACACTCATTTATTTTATAAAATCCTAATTCATACAATGATTAGTGTTAGAAAGGGATTTTACTAAAACTAGTTTATTTGTTGAAAGTGCTTAGAGCATAAGAAATATTACACTATCTCTTTAAAGTGGAAGTGTAGAGAATGCGAGTTAAGGGCAGTATTTTAGCCGATTTTGTATCAAAACTTTTTCTGGTTGGAAAAAATCAAATAATTAACCAGTAGAAATATTAAGTTTAATTTTCTTTATATGGTGACTTCAACAGTTCTTAAATATTGGTCAAGGATGTCCTGGAATTTAATGACTGACAACTTTTTCTCTTCCTATAAAAAGTGTATCATATAGTTCCGCTATGCCCATGATAATATTCAACCATTGCTGTTATCACCATGTGAAGACATTTAAACTACACTATTTCATATGGAACAAAATTTTATTTATCTTGACAAAAAAGTTTTACTTTTAAAATTGCAACACACTACACCTAATTCTCGAGTACTCTACACTCCAAACTTAGGGTCCAATAAAAAATTGTTAATTATTTTTAAGCTATAAAAAATTATAAGCATTTATAAAATAAGTAAAGCTGTCCAACTTGTATTGAGTTTTAAAAATAAGATCAGTTAACAGGCTTGCTTGGAAAATGAAATAAATGGTATAGTACACCACACCGAATTTCTCTTTAATCTTAAAATAGGGACATTTACTAAAATCTTGTAAGTGTTGTGAAACTAAGTAATACATAATATTGAAAAAAAACTTTCTCAAAGAACATTAAAGTATTAATACACAAATAATATACAATGTTATAGAAACATTGATAAAATAAGAGCATCTCTGTAACCAAGGAGCATTACAAACAATTTCATATTTCAAAATACTTAATTAAAACATATATATGTTTTATTCTGAAAATTGAAAAATGACACCTGAACACGGGAATCGAGCCCAGTACCTATGGCTTAGTACGTCAATCATCTAGTCACTGAGCTATCCAGGAATCGTGCGATGCCCAGGGTTATTCTTCACTCATATTTTAATGTAGAATATAATTGTATAAAACCAATAGTTTCTGAGCTATAATCAAACACACACACACTATATATATATATATATATTATATATATATATATGTGTGTGTGTGTGTTTGATTATAGCTCAGAAATTATTGGTTTTATACAATTATATTCTACATTAAAATATTTTTATTTTTAAAAGTACTACAATTTTATATTGATAAGTTATTTCGTATCTCAAATATATGTGGATGGATGGATGATCTACAATGGAAATTCCCGCTTCTATAATATTGCCTTTAAAATATTTTTATGGGAAAACGAGGCATACTATTTTGTTTGTAATATTAAACAATAAATAGGTACCAAATTTACTAAAAATTGTTAAAGTGAATTTTGAGAAAATCGATTTAATCTATTTTTGCCCTTCAATAAGCTAGCCTTAATTTTAATTTGAATATCTAACGGTATAATAATTTTGTCTCTAGTCCAACAGTATCGCGAAAACCACTTTTCCTTTTCAGGGGTTCATGAAAAAGTGGACATTTACCAAAATCTCGAGTTTTTTTTACGATCACGATACATCTCTTTCCGAGGGTTGAGCGAACGTAAGAAGTAAATCTTTATATCTTGCCTTGAGCTTAGAAATAAGATTATTTTTATTTAAAACGTTTGTAACAACTTATTTTAAAACAATGGCTATATTTAGAAACAAAGTACAATCATTTATATTATGCTTTTATATAAATGTAAAATGCGCTGTTTTGGAATTATTGTATTTTCCAATTGGTCAGTGCTGTTAATATTATTTAGTGAAACATAATATATCATGAGTTTGTTAAAGGTTGTTTAAAAGTGTCGCCATACAAGAAGAATCGGTTTTATTATAATTTACTAAACGTGTCACCATATGAAAATAAAGTTCTTAGTGACACACGTGTTTCATAAATTTACTAAACATTTGTTAATTATGTCACCATATTAAATAAATAATTACTGTAGTTGTATAAATGTCATGAGTGTGTGAAATGTGCTAAATGTGTCACCGCATTAAAACAATCATTTTAAGTGACACAAATGGGTCATGAATTTGTGAAATATTGAAAAAAGGGGTCACCATAAGGAAATAAATACTGTGATGGCAACATGTGTGTCGTTAATGTCTAAAATTCCACGTACAGTAAAATCTAATAGATATACTTACACGTATTCATACTTCAATTCTTATGGTCTGCAACTGTTACTTTTGATAGGTAATATAAAATACCTATATTATAACAATAAAATAATAAAATAGTGAACTTATATATATATAATGACGCAAAGGTTTATTATATAAAAAGCCCCTTTAATGAAATTTGGTTTATAGCAATCTCTATATATGAAAATCAAAAAAACACATAGATACATAATAATATGTATGTTTTGAATATGGAACATTTATCAATGTAGATTTTACGGAGAAACAAGTAAGGATTTTAGTTACATTTTTAAGGAATTGGATTATTAAAATCAATAACGTATTTTTATTAACCAGTTAATAATAACATGTGGTTTAGTTGTACCTTTTTTTTAACATTTTGCCTCAAAGTTAATATTTTTAAATTAACACATTATACACATATTTATAAAATAGTATTGTAAGAAATTATAAATATTAATACACAGACCATTCCTACAACACCAAACCACGGTTTTGTTTCTTTTGATTCTAACTAAGGATTTATAATTTCAATTTCCTTTTTAATGCCATGAAAAATTAAATAAAGCTTATTTTATCTCTTTAAGTAATCCTTACTAATGACCATTCATAAAAAAGATAACTACCAATTATATTTAATTGTTAGTTATATATCTGGTATCAACTTACAAGCCAGCATAAATGTGTGTGTAGGAATAAAGTTGTAGAGAAACAACCAAAACTGTCACTATTCTTAAAATAAAATTGACATTTTCAACCTAAACTTAGTTCTTGTTCCGAACATCTTTAAGTTAGCCCTATAAATCGTATCGTAGTGGACTTATTTTCATTTCCCTTTCATTTCCCTCTCTTTTTTCTTTTCTCGTATTTCTCCTTTCTCTCAAGGGAGAGGATTTTGGTCCTATATACGTTGGCCGCTGTTTGTTAAAACCCGGCGGAAGAACACAGACCTGGTGCTCCATTAATTAGTCAGTGAAGCAGGCAAAGAGAATTACCCTGAGAGGGCGGACAAAAGAGTTGAAATATCTCGTTACCCAGGTGAACACGAGAAATGAGAAGCTTTTGTTTACCCTGCCCCCCTTCTGAAATCACCAAACATACTCCAAACCATTGATCTACAAATTAAATTAAAATAAATTTTAGCAGCAAATATTTAAATACTAGATTCTTTATTATTTTACTTGTGTTTTTTGGATGGTAATAAATAGAAGATTTAGTTTGATTTGATTCTTTATTACTCCTTACCAAATAAATATGAACAATAATAGAAATATTAAATTCGTTTTTATTTAGAGCTATTTAGATCCTGTAAATATTTACTCATAAGGAAAAACTAATAAAACTTTTTAAAACCAGAAATCTGGAATCCATTCAAACATTGCCTTGTCTAGGGAAGACTCATTTTAACTGTTATTAGATTCATTAACTTATTTGCGTGCTTATTACTTAGGAAGATGGGCGGTGGTGGCGTGGTGTCGGCGGGGATGGGGCGTCACAGTGGATAATAGGGAACCAGGGACCAAGTTTAGGACTGGGAAAAAGGGGGCGGGGAAAGCTATATTCGATTCCCAGAGGCGAGGTTCCCCAACAATGAACGAGACCTGCTGGCTTAGATTATTGAATTACTATTAGCAGCAGGGCGGACCGTGGTGATTATCGGCGACCCTTGAGACAGCGTTTTTCACTACTGAGGAACTGGTTACAAATAAAAACTAGTACTAGGACAGTCGTGGAATAATAAAACAATACTATTTATATATTTTTATTTTTGTAAGGTTTGAATTTCAAAGTTTGTGTAGCCATTAAAATAAAATCACCCACCTCGGTGGCGTAGTTAGCTAACGCACCAATCGTGTTGAGCTAGACTGCCAAGGACGGGGAGATCAAGGTTCGAATCTCGGTCGAGTGAACTTTTTTTTTTACCTAATGGTTTTCCACTCTCCTTAAACGAAAATGTGGGTTATTTTCCTCTAAATTCAACCTACCCAATTCATAATCCATTAGTGTAATTAGTACATGAGCGTACAACCCAAACGGGTAGTAAGACGCAGTGCTAAAAAATATATATATCTCTGCGTCCATTAAGAGTCCGGGTAGTAGTATAAATTAATTAATTAATTAATTAAGTTGATGGAATAGAGATGAGGAACCTAGAAAAATACTCCCGAATCACACCTAACCGGATTTCGAACCCTGAATACGAGAGTTATACGTCAGACCATGCGACTACCGATGCCAGTCATTAAAAATTGTATGAAGAGGCAATTTTTTTTTTTAAATCAACTGTTTTCAAACGTTCAGGCTATCCGTATCCAACTAAACAAATACCCCCTTTGTGAATCGCATGGTCTAAGGCACTACACTAACATTAGACTAGACTGTCGATGACGGAGAGTTCGAGGTTTGGATCTCGGTCGAGTGTACTGAAGGTGGTTTTCCCATGCAAATGCGGCTACAATTCCCATATATAACTTTTCTAACCCTTGTAAAATTAGAATTAGTATACAATTTTATAACTTGAACGGATATTAAGATGCGGCGCTAAAAAAAACTAAACAATTGGAAAGAATAAGGAAGGTCAAATTTAGAATATATGCAACTCAATCTACGTGAAGAGAGGGTCGGGAAATATGTAAGTAATAAAACTAGGTGCAGCCAACCAAAATTCGAATCCCAACCTATTTTTCAACGTAAGACCAGACTGTGTGAACCTGATAGGTTTTCTACACGTTTACCGATGTGGGTTTTAATTTGCGATTCATAAACAAGGATTATTCGCTCCAAACACATAATAATAAAAGTTTAAGCGTTCATAATTTAAAACATTACCGAGTTTTAACTGGCTACCAGCCAATCTTCAAGTGCCATGCTTGTTCACTAATGATATTGGCTTTCAGCAGGTGATATAAAATGAATTGAACTAGATAAATTGGAGGGAAACCTTCTTTTGCTGTACTGCCAACTAAGGAATTACTTGCCGTATAGGATTGAACCTTCCTAAAAGTATATGCTAATTGGCAGCCTAATAATGACCTTATATAAAAATATAAATATATAATTGGAAATGAATATTTTTTTAAATATTGAGTCTTTTATTTACATACAATATTTGTATCAAATCTAATTAATGAACTCATTATTTAGTATTTAACTTTTTCATAGAATTAATATGCATCGACTAGTTCTAACAAAAAAAAACATATTTCAAATTAATTTAATTAAGCTAATTTGGTATTATTTACTATGGAATATTTTTAAAGTGAATTTTATAGAGGCTTTTGCGTGCGTATAAGTTAATTTTAATATTCTATGCTAATTAGTTTAAATTAATTTGAAGAAAGTTGGATGTATCGTCATGGCAGGACTAACTCGTGCCCTTTTGATGACACAGACAAAGCATGAAAATATTGCCCTTCCCTACCAATACATTAAGAAAAAATAATTATTCATGTTGGTTTAAAAATAAAAATATTTTTGCTATTAGTTTATATATATAAATATATTATATATATATACAAAAATATAAATATAATAATAGGATTTAGAAATAAAAACGTACAGAAGTATTATTATTAGCACCGCGTCTTATTACCCGTCCGGGTTATACGCACTTACCCTAATGTGTAATGATAGGGTGATTGAGATGAAATGAAGGACCTAGAGTTTAACGTGGAATCCGAACCACGGTGGCGGCCTGGCATTCCCCACATTCACAAGATGTCTTGTCAGAGGTGAAGGAAGGGTTTGGTAATCAGATAAATCTGTGCCGGGACCAAGGATTGAACCCCGGCCGCCAGCACAGAAGTCTGACACCTTACCCCTAGACCACCAGGTCACCACGTACAGAAGTAAACACTTAAAAATGAATTTTCTTCGTTCCTTAGCCTTAGCAAACTGTTCTACTATTACTTGAAATCATATGTTTGGACTATTTTAAATTCAATAGAATTGTTGAAGAATGTTACTTCTAATGTAGATTTTTATAAGTGTTAACTTGGAAAAACGTATCTTGCGCTGGAAACTATTATATGAATCTTTACGATTAAAAACCTCTCTTGAAGTTCATGTGAATGCCGTTAAGTTGTATCCTTCAACCACATTGCTTTTGTCTTTTATTTTGATTAGTTCCGTAAACAAACGGAAGGAAGCTACCAGAACTATATGGATTATAAAATATTTTTATTTTACAAATAAAAGTTTAAAATAAAAAAATGGATTTTTTTTAACCCTTTTAAACTCAAAATCTAATTTTAATGGTATAAATTTTTATAAGTGATTGATTAATCTAATTATTAATCAATGTTTGGAATAACTTCGTTTAGCTAAAATATGTTTATACTGTACTGTAACATACGATAACGCCATTCTTTTTTCTCAAATCATTAGTTTAGGAAATTTTATTAAAGATATTAAATTTTTCAAATAATGTATAAAAAGTATATGCCTACTTTTCATAAGGACATTTTAAAAAGTTTTTATAATATCCTAATTAAATTTTATTATGAAAGTCCACACGCTCGTATTAAGAGCAAAATATAAATATTTAGTAGTATAATTTTTTTTTTTTAAGAACTATGATGTGTGTGTGATGTGGGGAATGCCAGGCCTCCACCGTGGTTCGGATTCCACGTTAAACTGTAGGTCCTTCATTTCATCTCACTATCACCCTACCATTACACATTAGCGTGAGTGCGTATAACCCGAACGGGTAGTAAGACGCGGTGCTAATAATAATAATAACTATGATGTTTATTCTAAATGCATCTTTTTTTAAAAGCAATATCTGTTTTTAAAGGATCTTCTTCATAGGTGGTAAATAAATAAAAAGGAAAAATTAATTTATTTCATCTTTGCCGCACTGCCGCACTAGGCATATGACTTTCCTATATCCCCCCCCCCCCCCCGTCCCCCACAAACTAGCCCAGGGTTAGGTTTGTGGTGGACTAAATGGAGGTTTCTTAGGATAGAGTTGAATGGTGAGCTTCTGTTCTGGCAGTCTTGATCATTTGATTTCCTTAAGGCCAGGAAGTTATTTAGCTAGCTATCTGTACTAATTAGTTTATAAATATTTTAGGGTTTGTTTGAAAGTCTTGTTTTCCTTAATTTGTCTAGTGTTTGTTTATTTCTTTTGACTAAATCTAGCAATAAAATATTAACTCTCAAAAACAATTATTATACTACCATAAAGCCACATGGCTGACTCACTCACTGACAGAAATGTTTACCCACTTCCAGATGAGCTAGAAACTTGAAATTTGACATTCTTATAGCTTATAGCCTGTAACCGGCGGGAAAATTCCGAAAAGTTAAAATAAAAACCTACACCCCAGAAAAAAAAAAAAAATGGCGGATCAACTTTAAAGTCGGTTCTGACCTTTCTTTGGAGGTTTTTTGTGGCTAAACGATAAGACCTATCAGAAAACTGCTCTGGAATTACATTAGTTTGCATCCACTTGCAAAGCTAGTAATATGTTATAAAAAAAGTGTTTTATCTAGGTACAGTCGTTATTCAAACATGCAATTAACCAATTTTATATTATATATATATTTTTTTTTTTGCAAAAAAATTAACCAAACGAAAAAGACTTGCTTTATGCAGTCATCTTACTTAATTTATAAAGCAAAGTCTTTTCAAACCTATCATAAAAAAGCTTTACTAAAATCATTGATAAAGTGCATTATAAACCGGATCGAAGATTTATATTCGAAAAACCATCTAACTGTGGTGATCCAAATCAACTACTATTTTGTAGTGACACATTAATAGTGTTTCTACACCCAGTGAATTACTGCGATAAATCTACTGAGACAAATAAAAACTCTCAAAATGTAATGATAATAATTAAGTAACAAAATTAACGAAAAGAAATTACCAGGGGGAGAGGGGTTGTATTTTTATGTGATATTAATTAATCTAAAGGAGAAGTATTTTTCCCATTCCATTGTTTGATTAAAGAGAATCTTAATGAACCAACAGAAGCATGTGCCCTCGTTCAAAGTAGACCTACTTTTATTTCATGGATTAAAGAAAATAGGATGAAGCTTCAAAATTGCTTTACCTGTTTAGTTGATGCTGTCTGCTAGAGACAGACTGCGTGGGTAAACGTATAGTCGTATTTTAAAAGGAATAACCTAATATTATGGATAAAAAAGTCACTAGAACTATTTTTATGTATTTGTACCCCTCTCCATGAATGATATTTGCAGCTGCTACTTTAGATAGATAGTATCAACACCTATAGAACTACACTGATAAAATAGTGAAATATTATTGATGTTCAACGCAAAAATATGTTTGTTTTTTATAAAAGGCCATTCATATTAAAAGTGTACTACAAATTTTGCCTACAAACATTTGATTCAGACTGAATATTGAAACAACTTGCTTTAATGTAACGTAATAATTTTAATTGGACTAAGCGCAAAATAGTTTTTGAAACTTCCATAATTTTTACAAAATGAAATATTTTGTTATAAAGCTAACATATTTTACTTAGCAATATAAAAATTGTTTACCCTTACACTGATTAAAATTTCGTTAATATTTAAGACAATATGTATTTATGTTTCATAATAAAATAATAGTATAATTCATATATGTTATTAATACAATATTTTCATTGTATTTTGAGCTGTGTTTAATTTTATTCTTTCCTGAGTGTAAGCAAACGGGAACTAACTCTTTGTATAGTGGGTATTTAAATAGTTAAAATTCTTCCGATGATAATCTTGAATTCCAAAAAATTATGCTGTAATCAAGCAGTTAACTGGTTTATAAATCAATAAGGCGGAACACTTCAACTACTATTTTGGTAATATTCGGACTAATCTCCTAGTTATATAGTATGATAACACACTTACTGATGAATTAAAAAAAGAAATATATAAGCGATGTCATTTTTCAACAGACCAATGTTTATTTAATATGCAAAATACAGGTATCTACCGTGGTTCGGATCCCACGTTAAGCTATAGGTCCTCCATTTCTTCTTCCAAATCACCCTATCATTACACATTAGCGTAAGTTTGTATAACCCGAACGGATAGTAAGATGCGGTGCTAATAGTAATAATGATAGTAGTTTTAAAAATACATACATATATCTATCAAAAGTGACAGATGAACAGTACCCATGTATGAAAACGTGAAAGTAGATTTATTGAACGTACAAGCTATTAGATAAGATTATTCCTGTGAAAATTGGACTGTACACTAGAAACACTACTGTTGGCAGTTGGAACTAAATAAAAAGATCCAGCTTAGCTCCAAGCGCACCTGCCATATTTAATACCTGTACAGCATCAAGGCAAATTGAAAATATGATCAGGAATAAAGGATGAATTCTAGTTAAACAATAGTGCATTCCTTTAAAACTTTATGAATGGGGATAGTGCTTGGTGAAATTTACAATAAATTATTTTAGTAAAATAACTTTATTTAAAAGAGTATTAGTGTATATATTTATTTAAAAAACTTAAAAATAATGGATTAGTTAGTAGTATTTTGAAAGAGTATTTATCATTTGTTTACTTTATTTTCTATTATTTTTGGGAACATCACATACTAGTGACCCTCCAGACTATTTGCATATGTATTTAAATAGGGTAGGAACGAGGAAGGTGGATATTAAAGAAAATGTACCAAAGATGCATCAGGAAACCATTAATGAAAAAACACACTCAGTAAACCCAACCGAGATTCTAACCCCAATCTCTAAGTCTATTATTATTATTATTATTAGCACCGCGTCTTACTACCCGTTCGGGTTATACGCACTTACGCTAATGTGTAATGGTAGGGTGATTGTGAGATGAAATGGAGGACCTACAGTTTAACGTGGAATCCGAACCAAGGTGGCTGCCTGGCATTCCCTACATTCACAATGTCTTGTCAGAGGTGAAGGAAGGGTTTGGCAATCGGATAAATCTGTGCCGGGACCGAGGATTGAACCCCGGACCCCAGTACAGAAGTCTGAGACCTTACCCCTAGACCACCAGGTCACCAACGTGAAGCTAGTAACATACTGGAAATAGGTGAAGTCTCAGTAAAATTCAAGTTTAGCTCCGTTTAGATATGCTAGAAGTAGGCGTTTCCTCTTTGGGACTGATAGCAGTAAGATGAAGATGACGAGGTTTTAGCCTAATTCGAGCATTTTCCTTGTTCCTACTAACTGCGACATCCTGAGAAAAACCTTGGATTCATTTGATTACACTAATCTTTGTGTCACAAACAAAGCAGAATCATTCATTGTCACCAACATTTCTCACCCATTTGAAATGAATACAAATATTGATTGATTGATTATTAGCACCGCGTCTTACTACCCATTCGGGTTATACGCACTTACGCTAATGTGTAATGGAAGGGTGATTGTGAGATGAAATGAAGGACCTACAGTTTAACGTGGAATCCGAACCACGGCGGAGACCTGGCATTCCCCACATTCACAAGAAGTCTTGTCAGAGGTGAAGGAAAGGGGTTTTTGGTAATCAGAAAAATCTTTGCCGGGACCGAGGATTGAACCCCGGCCGCAAGCATAGAAGTCTGACACCTTACCCCTAGACAACCAGGTCACCAAGAGTACAAATACAATCAGTTTTTAAAAGCCACTACTTCTTAAAATTGCACTTCCCCACTTTAAGGCTAAAGAAAACAAAACTATGATTAAATATTCCCACAAACAGACAACTCCTTAAAAGAGAACACATTATATATAGAAAATATTAAAGAAATAAAAAAATAAAAAATAAAAATATCAGGGGGCTTTAACGATTGGCACTACATTCAACTGCCGACCTGTAATAGAGTGCTGCAACAGCATGGGCTATCTGAAGGTAGAAGCATATTCCAGACCCTCAGACGTGTTTCTTAGGGACATTACAATGAATCAGAGCATAAAAGAAATAAACAATTGAAATTAGCATTTCAACTAATGATGGCAAGAAAACAAGGAAAGAGGTGACTTTTAGTGACTTGATAAAAAAGTTACTTTTAGTTGAAAAAGTTGGCCGGTATGATACCTGATATATAAAATATATATCATACATATTTATTATATTAAATATTAAACCTATAATATATTTCCTATTGAATAGTAAAGTTTAATATTTAGTGTTCAAGACTTTTTGAATATATAGATATTGTAACGTTGATTGACATCAACATTACAAGCATGAAGGATATACTGGCGAATGAACACTATTTCAACAACACCGAAGAATAAACAATATTGTACTCACCAAGAAGTGCCCCGTTTCTCGGCTAGTGTGTCTCGACTCTCGTTAAACAACATCCCTGTTCGCGAGCACTTTTCTGCACCGAGTGTGAAAAAAGACTAAACGAGTGAAAGGTGTGGCACATTAAGCGTGAGGTCGCCCGTTGCATCATGGGAATAACCTCGTGATAGACACGTGATGTTCTACGCGCCCCTCCAATGATCTAGTTGTTTCCTTTGGTGACTTACGACCCCTTCCCTCTGTTCTGTGTGATTGTTCTTTGATGTTCTTTTGTTTCCCCTATGTTCCCCTCCCCTCAGAGAATAGCGCTTTATATACGGGTTCTGTTTGTGTTGTAAAGTCACTTCTTAAATCAACCGTTCGCTAGACACTTGCTCTAGGATGGGATTTTTTCCCAAGGTATATACAAAATTAATTGTGGGCTTACTTTCTGTCATTTTTGGGTTAAATCACTATTTTTTGTAAATATGATGAAATTACGTAGTTCAACGTGTCGCAATATATTTTATTACAGGTTAAATGTATTATTGGGAGTTTTTGCCCTTCCGGCGTTGTAAATAATGGTTAAAACCATGAGGGACATTATCTCTTTGTATTTTTTTGATCTTACATCTTTTAAGGCGTAATGCCTGGATAATATGGGAAATGTTTATAGCCCTTAAGGCTAAATATTGTTTGTACTTATTTTTTATGGCTAAGTACATGATTTACTATTTCCTTTTAAAAGATAGATTTTGGTTGCCACAAATAGTTGTGTTTTTAAATTGAATTTTCTAAGTCATATGATTCAATCCGATTTTGAAACGCGGATTGTTGGCCTGTGGCAGCTCGTTATTGTTGTCATTATACTGAGGGTTGCTACGGAGACCCATAGAGAAGTTATATATTAATCTTGGAAATAATTGTTAAAACCTATGTCGTTATGACAACTGTATTATCATGGGCATAACCCTATCTTCTACGTATATATATATATATATATATATATATTCATTGTTGTTACTTACATTTGCATATATCTATCTTTTCTAATAAACATTCTTATACTCAATGCAACCTTTTAATTTACTAATTCTAGGTAAATAAATTATATCTTTAAACATAAGATTCTCGACCTTCTCCCCTTTGCTCATAGTACCAACATGGCGGATGATAGTTAAGGAGAGTTCATGGAAGCAAGATTGTTGTATAAGCCAGAGAGAAAGGCCTATTCACTTTTATGCAGTCCTATCAGCTCCTCTGCAATTTATCATTTGTTATTGTATATAATGTTTATTTTGCTTTTGTGTAATGTGCGCCTGCCCTTATCTATTAGAGGATAAGGAGGGCGGTACAATATTAAAGTTAAAAATTACAAGAATAATATGTTTGACTAATGAATTAATTATGTCTACCATTTATAATTTAATTAATGATAAAACATTTTTAGTATTTTGAATGACAGGTTTTAATTTGACATTCCCATAATCTCTTTTTTGATTACTAATATCAGGCACTCTGAGAAATTAACACTCCATGCCAAACAATCCCTTTAAGAATAAAGATGCCCATTCTGATTGCCACATTGTCTAACCCGCTACCCTCGCAAAAGACTTGACTGTCGATGACAGGGAGATCAAAATTCGAATCTTTGTCGGGTGTTCTGAGGTTGGTTTTTACCAAATGGTTTTCTACTCTCCCTCTACTCAAATAACCCTACAAATCCCTAAAATTATTATTATTATTATTAGCACCGCGTATTACTACCCGTTCGGGTTATACGCTCTTACGCTAATGTGTAATGGTAGGGTGATTGTGAGATGAAATGTAGGACCTACAGTTTAACGTGGAATCCGAACCACGGTGGAGGCCTGGCATTCCCCACATTCACAAGATAACTTGTCAGAGGCGAAGGAAGGGTTTGGAAATCAGATAAATCGGTGCCGGGACCGAGGATTGAACCCCGGCCGCCAGCATAGAAGTCTGACACCTTACCCCTAGACCACCAGGTCACCTACAAATCCCTAAAATCATTGGTGTAATTAGTATATAAGCGTACAACCTCTACGGGTAGTAAGACGCTATGTTAAAAAATAGAATAAAGATGAAATGGAAGCGCGTTAAGGCGTCCATGTAATACTATCTCTAATTTAATGTTAAGTTATTTATTTATTTTATTTTATTCAGAGAAAATGTTATTTAGATCTTAATAAAAAAAGATTAAGTAATAAAAGGTGGTTTATAATAAGTGCACTCACACTTAGAGTGGAGTATAATAAACCAAAAGAGATTATTCCCATTTTAAAAGCGACCCCCTCAACATTCCAGCTGATATTTGAACTTCAACCTACTCAGCGCAGGCACTCTAGTATATTACAAGTGCTTAAACCGATGTCGACTTTTAATTAAATTAAAGCCATGCAAAAGATCTTAGGTTGTATTTCTTATTCTCTCTCATCCATGTATCTAGCTAGAACACAGGGCTAGGAGGAAGGGACGCCCGGCACCTCTTTCCCACCGAAGCGTCGTGGCGCGGTACACCACACAATGGTCGCGACGTGTGCGTCCTCTGCGCTACGCCTCTAGGGGCGTGCACACGCACGCACACACACACACACACACACACACACACTCTCTAGCAGTGGGCCAGGAGGATTATCGGTTTCCGATTCCTGGCTTGTGGCAACATTTGTGGGGAAGGACTGCAATCCTTTAAAGCGTTTCCCTTGTTTTCATACTCGTAAAAAAAAGTGAATGTTTCCCCCTTGAAAAACGAAAAATTATTGGGTAGAGAATTACACAATTTTGTGGTTTTTAGATATAGTTTTACATGCTTTTTGTGATTAAATAATATATGAATATTTTGTAAGTATGCTCTGAAACTTTTCTTTTACCTCTATATTCCACCAACACGCAATTGTCAGTCTTGACAATATATATATACACACATACATATACATATATATATTTACAACACACATATATATACACACACATATATATCACACACATATATACACACACACACATATATACACACATATATATATACACACACACACAATATATATACACACACATATACACACATATATATACATTATACTTGGAACAGATTTTTAAAACAACCGAGAGTTTTAACATCTGAATCGTATTATTTATTCAAATTATATTGTTCTAATTTTCATCTATGATCTTGTCTATGTCTAAAATTATTTTACACTAAATGTTAGTAAGGTTTAGACCCATGTTTAATAGTTTTATAAATTAGACTTTTTGATATAAATCAGTTATTTAATTGAAATTTAGATTCGCTTATAACATTCAAAGTGTAACGAGTTACTATACACACACTATACGAGTTACACATATACACACACATATACACACAATATATACACACACACATATATACACACACACATATACACACACATATATATATACATTATACTTGGAACAGATTTTTAAAACAACCGAGAGTATTAACATCTGAATCGTATTATTTATTCAAATTATATTGTTCTAATTTTCATCTATGATCTTGTCTATGTCTAAAATTATTTTACAATAATGTTAGTAAGGTTTAGACCCATGTTTAATAGTTTTATAAATTAGACTTGTTGATATAAATCATTTATCTAATTGAAATTTAGATTCGCTATAACATTCAAAGTGTAACGAGTTACTATACACACACTATACGAGTTACACATATACACACACATATATATACACACACATATACACACACATATATATACACACACATATATATACATTATACTTGGAACAGATTTTTAAAACAACCGAGAGTATTAACATCTGAATCGTATTATTTATTCAAATTATATTGTTCTAATTTCCATCTGTGATCTTGTATATGTCTAAAATTATTTTACACTAAATGTTAGTAAGGCTTAGACCCATGTTTAATAGTTTTATAAATTAGACTTGTTGATATAAATCAGTTATCTAATTGAAATTTAGATTCGCTTATAACATTCAAAGGGGTAAAGAATTAGAGTTTTGAGCTGTTTATGATATTCACAGATGCTCTATAGAGGTAGTATCTGACACATAGATGAATGTTCTTTATTGCAAACATTGGCTGAAAGCGACTAATATCAACCTATTCGGAAATAATTATTGTGTGCTTGTTAAAAATATAGTATCAAAAAATGTGTTATCAAACGAGTCTATTAATACTTCTCTAAGGATTACTGTATGATTTGCGATTTCGTATCTCATTGAAAGAACAAAATATTTTAATAAAAGTACATATGTTTTTCGCTTTGCGGTTGTAGCAGTAAGAGATATTATAGTACATTAAATAATAAATGAAAAAGTATTATATTCACATTTATCATGTTATAACTGGCTGCCAAATAATTCAGTAAATAAATAAGTTTTTTAATAAATTAAAAGAGAGAGAGATGGCCATCAAAATATAAGTTTCAAAACGAAACGTTTTTATTTTGTTAATAGCGCATGAACGTATCCGAATAGTCCAAGGCTCCCTAGTCGGACCCTTGAGTTTTATAATTGATGCAGTCTTGATGATTTTACACTTATCGCGCTGTTCATAGCAAAGACTGCATCAAACTATTCGAACCGCAACAACCGTATTTAAAATGTCGGAAAACGGAAGTCAGTGTTCTAGCAGACGAAACGATAATACTAAAACAATTGCCAGTCAAACACCGCAACCGACACCGCGAGAACAGCACATGGCCGGTAGCCTTCTGTATCCATGGTTACCAATACCTCGAGAAGACTTCATCAGTATCTTTCGCGACTATTCGGACAGATCTACACTTGGTCCAGTGATTGTCAATGCAGCTATCAAGGGCACGAGCTAAGCGACGCCGCATAAGTAGACTATTCGGATACAGCCATAATCTAATGACGGTTTGTATGACATCTCTAAGGTTCACCATCTTGATTTCAAAAGAACATACCACATTTTAGAAGCTCTAGTTTAAAAAGCATTTTTTAAATGAACCACAGACGCTGATTATACAATAAAGGAAAAAAAATCAAATGATTATTTTCATAAGTTCGTGTTTTAATTATGGGAGTAGCTTAAGTAGGTCCTTATAATTAATATTTAGCTACTGAATGTCTACCTATTGTATCAAGGAATCTAAATTCTACTACGTTTTAGTGTAACTAGAAACGTTAAAATTAGTTCTACTCTCTTGTTGAGTGTACGCTAGTCCTTAATTTTTCCAAACAAAAGACTGTACACATTGTTTCTTTGTAAGATTGTGTGTAAATATCCCCAAACCCATAACTATCCATCATTAACACTAGGCTTCCAGAATATCATGCCTTATTATCACAAAGTATACTTTCACCTATGTGCGTCAAAAATAAGTTCAACAGCGAAAGTTTATATTTTCTATAGGAGATGGCTGAGATCTACATATATTATGTAGATTTTTTCATCGAATAAGCTCCCTCTTTTAGAAACACGTAAAATATGTTTTCCTTGTGTATTGTCATTTGACCTGTACTGTGTATACATAATGTATGTATATATATGTTTTTAAACGCTCTACATATATACTATACTATATCTATTAGTATTATATATAAATCAAGCAACTTTTCTTGTATTCGGTTCGTCTATTATTGGAATACTACCCTAATGAAATTCATCTTCATTGTATAACCCGAAGAAGTAATTTTCTTATAAAATGTCGTTTTAGATAGCAACAATAGAAGTTTACACTTTTTGCTTTGTCAAGTTTTTTTTAATGATTTTAATACTCCTAAAGGATAGATTTTTCATGTCACTGCAAGTTTGGGTACGATTTGCAATTGAAAAATAACATAAAGAGTTTTTATCTTCGTCATTGAGCACAGCCAGAAGCAGCAATCCAAATAAAGTCAACATTTTAAAAATGAGCCATTACTAACAAATAATATTATGAAATATTTTGTTTTTAATTTAAAAGTACTTTTACAGTCTTGTGAATATTAAAATACATGTAATTTTACATAACGGGTTAATAATAGTATATTTAAAATAATAAAATAGTTTACTTCAATCTTTCAAACTAGCTCCTGTGATCACACGGGGTAAAACGTCAGACTCGTAATATATGTGACGGAAATTTTACCAGGTATAATTTACTGAGCATCAAATATTTGAAAAACTTTAGTTCTATACCTAGCCTCTTTAATAAAAATAATATATAAAGTTTAATAAATATTTAGGTTCACAGATAGCCACTATTCTTGATAATAGTGTTTTTAACCTTTACCCTTCCATCTTCTCTCTCTTTTTTTTTAAAAAAAAAACTTTCATTTCTAGAACCAGAAGCGACTTTACTTTTTCTATACTATCGCGTCGTCCACATTTCATCCACCTCCCCCTTACCCCACCACCATTTTCTAAAACCCTTATATATCCCTAACCCCACCCTTCGTTTTCACTTCCTTCAAGGTTTTAAAGGGATCTCCCTTCAGTCGATACAATCAAGCTACAAGCTAAGAGCATAAAACCTCCCTCAACCCTTTTGTCCACCATCGAACACAACGTCAACAGCGTGCGACAATACTGTGATTAAATTTTGGTAGCCCTCCTCCCCCTTCAGACAAAACCTACTCCTCCCGTGTGAAAAGTTAAGAACTGATGTGTTAATCTATCGTTACGTATGGTCAAAGAACGCAGTAGGGAAGTAAATCGGCCTACAAAGATTGTTTTAGTAGTTTCTTGTTGTTTTTTTATCTTGGGTTGAGGGATAGTAAAAAAGGAAATAAAAAAGGAAGAGACGAACTTTAAAGGATAACTCCTGCAAGGTTCTACCAAGACACATGGAGGAGGATTTGATCAAAGTGAATTCAATAGACGCAGTAACTGACTTTTCAGTTTAGGCTTTCCACTGTAGTCAAAGAAACACGGCTCAAGAAAGAAGACTTATCCAATCATTGTCTTCTTAAACATTGTCTCTCGCTCAGGAAATATTGGATTGTTTTCAATAGAATTGGTTTAAGAAACGGTTGAATTATAATGAATTGTAGCTTCTACTATCTAATAGAAGAAGTGACGAATTCGTTTACAAAAATAATTAAATTAAGGTTCGGGAAGGATGAAACATAAGAGAAATATAAAAGTTTATAACAAATTGTTTTATTTAAATTCAAAACAAGCCAAAAGTATTGCATATGGTTTACATATATATATATTAGATTAAACAGTCCTTTAATAAATAAGAGAAGTTAAATTAGTTACCATAGACGTATACATCCCAACAGGGAAGAATTGCAGTAAACATCTAGGTAACTAGGAACCAACAGAAGTAAGGTTGAGTCTATTGTATAGTCTAGTAACGCTTCTAATTAGAACTAACGAACATTCTGCTACGAAGAAGCGTCTGCCTAGACACAGCGGCAATATTAATAGGAAGTAAATATAAGGTTATGCTACAATACACAACTATTCATCCTAGCCATTACTAGACATAGACCTGAAAGGTATATACCTGAATTAGAGTTGAATAATTGTTAATGATATCAATATCTAATAAGTCCTAATTTTAAACAGTTACTACGATGGTAGTTAAATGAGCCATTTGGGAGGAGTTAACTCCATTGAGAGTTCGGTAACACAAAGATTAATGTCCTTGAAGAGAAACTATAATTTTACAAATTGTAAATGGCGAGCTACCACGAATCTAGACTATTAAGATACTGTGACCGGTCTATTCATAATTAGAACTGTCTCAATATTAAAATAGTATATTTATACTTCCACCCTATCTTGGGCACACTATAGCTAGTGCAAACAATAAATAAATTAACTAATACAAACGGCACCTGAAGGGGCCGGAGACTATGCACTATCCCCCGGGCCATAACTAAGAACTAATAGCGCTCCCACAGGTTGCGCACCGTAAATAGGTACACTAAAGATAAACAATAGGGACTTATCAGTCACAGACCCAATTAGGTCATTGAACAAGGCGTTAGATAGCTTTATTTCCACCATTAAGTGATCCTAAACATGACCATACAACTTAGGGAGTCATGACTTTTTTCTACTATACAACAATATATATAAATGGATATAGGAAAAGAAGTCAGAAACACTGCCATACTAAATCATGTCATATGGACCTAGATAATTTGAGCATTAAGTTCATCATTCAAAACTATTCCTTATGGTAATAGAAAAACAAGTCAGAAAATCTGACAAACAATACTACGTCATATGGACATGGAACAAGAGCATTAAGACTAACATTGAAAACTATGCCTTATGGGCATAGAAAAACAAGTCAGAAGCTCTGACACAAAAAAACTATGTCCTATGGATAAGATAAGAGAGGACTAAGACTCTAACGTTCTTTCCTAATACAAATACTCAAAGTGACTGCCGTAGCTACTTCTGCAACGTGGAGGTAAGACCGACGCCTCACGCATCGTGATAACCAGTTGCTATGCCCGCCGATGTAGGATGACGTCCAAGAAGTTCCCCGTCGAATTGATACAATAGAATATATAAAGTGAAGTGAGGAATGACAGTTATTTACAAACAGAACTGACGTCTTCCAGGAGGGTCTTCACCCGGCCAAAAATGGGGGAGGTAAGTTGCAGGATTGCGCCAAACGACCACTAGCACCTCAAGACTGCGTGAAGAACACAGAGAAACAGCTCATCCATAACATAGAAGTGAGGCCTGCAAGTGAGGTGTCGTTCTGTTGATCCTTCAGCAACAGTCAGCTGGGGTATTTTCCTGAAGTTTCGGCGTTTCCCAGCCAAATGAATTCACCGTGAGTTAATATCTGCCCCGCATTATTAGATTATTATTATTAGCACCACGTCTTACTAACCGTTCGGGCTATACACACTTACGCTAATGTGTAATGGTAGGGTGATTGTGAGATGAAATGGAGGACCTACAGTTTAACGTGGATTCCGAACCACGGTGGAGGCCTGGCATTCCCCACATTCTCAAGTTGTGATTAATACACGTCTTGTCAGAGGTGAAGGAAGGGTTTGGCAATCAGATAAATCTGTGCCGGGACCGACGATTGAACCCCGGACCTTACCCCTAGACAACCAAGGTCACCGCATTATTAGAATATATTAACGCTTGTATTTATCGTGTTACTCATTTATGTATGGTATTTTGAGTGTACGTGTTAAACAGGACGTTTAGCACGCTACAGTAAAATTAAAAATATAATAATTAAGCTGTTATTTAAATAGACTTTAATAAGAATTTTTGTGAAAATAAAATATTGTATTAATTTAAAGTAATTGATAATGATAGTCAATATCATAAGTTGGTGGTGCACCAACATCTGCACCAGTGGGAAAGAGAATACAGACATAAGGCGCGTATTTTAGGGTTTGCCGATTATAGAATCTCAACCAGATGTTATTAGATGGTTCACCAATCTCCCTCTAAGCAAATACGGACAAATTTCCTCTAAATTATACCTTAATATATCTACATATTCGCTTATAAATTTAGTTACGCGGACGAACAGTCAGCGTAGCAGAGCACAAATGTATTTGCTAGTGGTGTAGTTTTAAGTTACCAACTAGACTGCTGGAGACGGGGAGATCGGGGTTCGATCCCAGTCGGGTGCGCTGAATTTTTTTCCCTAAACAGTTTTCCACGCTCCTTCCACGCCAATGCGTGTGCATTTACTCTAAATCAAGCCTTAATAATCCCTAGCTAATTAGTGTAATTAGTACTTAGGCGTATAACCTGAACAGGTAGTAAGACGCGGTGCTAAGAAAACTCACCAACTGTGCATTTTGTTCAACAAATTTAACCCAATAATAATTTTATACTTGATAGGGTATACAACCCAAGACAATTTCTTAGTTATTAATCCATACCATGTTTTGCAGCAGTTCTAATATATATTTATTTGGGTTTAGTTCTGATCGTTGGTATTAAAAGTTTAAAAAAACATTATCTAAATAAACAACATAATTATCAGTCATAACTTTACCAGATATCAATTTCTTATAACTTTTTATTATATAAAAATCACTTTAAGTTGTATTTTGTGGCCAATCAAATGTTTATGAACATGATTTTTTTCTCTCTTATTAATCAATATGTAAGTCATTGGACATATTAGATGTAGCTATACATTTTTACACAAGTGAAAAAAAAACTTTATCAAATATTCAAAATTCGAGAAAATCATATTACTCGAATAAAATATTTTAAAATTATATCTTTTCAGGTTAGGTGTCAATCTCACTATCAAAAACTATACATATTAACCTTATTTTTCAAATAGATATCAAACTGCACATAGTTGATTTATTGTTTTAAATATACAGGCAATAAATCATAATTAATTAACTTTTTATGTAAGTACATAGCTCACTTTTTTTTTTTTTTTGAACTTTTAACAATATTGTAAGTTTATGTATTTTTTATGTTAAAATTCCAAGCCAATTTAATAGGTATAACTCTCTAAAAGATAAAGAGTAGTTGAAATTTAATAAATAATATATATATATATATAATGACGTTAGTTTTATAAAGTGGTTCAACAAATTGAGACTTGAATTAAAGCTCATTTTACATTTTAAAAACTAAATCTATTTATTATTTTTCTACATAACGAAGTTTATTTAGGAAAAAATTTTTATTATTATTCTAATTAACCCTTTTACGAAAAAAAAAAAGTGAAATAAACATTTAATTAAAATATTTTAAACAAATGGTATCAAGATCAAAACCAAAAGGAAAAAATGATTTCAAATTTTTGATTAAAATCATTACTTTACTATAGTTTGTTTATAGGTTGAATATAAATCCACTTTTTGAACACAACTATGTTTAAAAATAACAAGAAACTTAATAATATCAAAGCTTCCGTTTCCAGCCGAGAGCTTTGCAATCAACCGCGTAGAGGGCATGAGCGTAACAAATCCAGTTGTAAAGGGACAAGTGACATCAGTACATCAACCAACACACACACACACACAACACACTCAAAAATGACACTAAACGGGTTAAGCTGAACTCCAGGCATGCCCCCCCACCCCCTCTCATCATAGAAACGGAAATTTAACATTTCAAAGCAACGAATGGGGTATTTTGAAGGTACTAAGGAGAATAGGACAGAGATGGACACTGTGAAATAGGATGGGTTAGGGTGAGTTAGGGGTGGCTTGAGGGGGGTAGGGGAAGGCATCGAAGTATGGAGAGGAATGATTTTCACAGAGTGCGCAGCATAGTGAAACTGTTTAAAGTCATTTTACGTACCAATCGAATTAGCCACAGCAAACAAAACTTTTGGGCGCGTGTGGAAAAGTTTGGCAGGGATGGAGGGAAATGAAGGGTTGGAATGGTAAAAAAAAAAAGAGAGAGAGAGACGTGAGGGGGAGGAGGTGATTGAGTTTTGGCCGCTACGCCCAAGCACTCAGCCAACACCATGACACTTTGCTACAAGGTGACTACAAAATTAGAATTATATTTTATTTACAGTACATTTGGTTGGTAGTGGTGGTGCGTTTTCATGGCATGGCTTTTAACTCCCAAATAAAGATTTACTAATGTGTCCGGTGTGCTTTTTTAGATCATTATATTCATTATACTTACTATGTGGGCCTACTGGATTTCAGGATTGAGTTTTAAGAAATTAAGTTTTAACGAAAGGAAAATTTCCATGAATTATAAAAATTAGAAATATATTTAACTATTTTTATTGTTAAAATATTTGAAACTACCCAAGGGTTATAAAGTAGTAAACATACTGTACGCTGACAAATTTCGAACTAAGCTTAATTCAAAAAAATTCTAAGTCTATAATATGATAGACCCTAATGTACACCTTGATTTGGTCTTGTATTTAACTAAATTAATAATTGAAATATCAGCATAATAAAACTAAATACTTAGTACCTACTACTATATCACTATGGCCTATTTTTTGTAATTCTTTTAAAGTATATCGCCATTAGTAAAAGGTATTAAAAATATCGATTATATAATTAAAATATTCACAAAACCCCATTTTTCATCAGCTGAAACAAATTTACTAGAATTTATTTCTTTAAGCCAATCAAAATATTGTATAAAATTGTATATTTTAAATACAATAATTTTGTTATTTTCCCACCGTGTCTTACTATCCAACCAGATTATACGCATTTTAATTGCATTATTGGGATATGGATTAGGAAGGCAGAATTTCAAAGCAATAGAGTCGCATCTGAGGGCAGAGAGAGAGAGAGAGTGATATATTTGGAAATCATCAGGTCCAGGTTCAAACCCCGATTCCCCATCACAATCAAATAAGACGTGATGAGCTTGACACTTAGACGGCGCTCCCACCAATGCGGGTAATCATGTTGGTCGAATATAAAAATATAACAACATGTTTTTATGGACAAAGAATTGCATCACTCAAGAATGCTGCAGTGAAACTAGCTCAAGCGTCGATATAGTTTACCTCCCTTGGCAATAACCCCGGTGAACCGTGAAATGTAATTATCCGGCGAAATGAGAGCTCTCAAGGAAGAAACATTTTAGGTCCGTGCTGGGCACTCTTCAGTTTTCCCAGTCGTTCAATCTTCCACCTGAAGTAATCTTACGTGTGGTAAGGAAGGATGTGAGTGGAAGGGAGGCAGGAGGGGTTGGCTTTGTAGGGGGTGAAGGGTGATGGTTTAGGTGCAATCCTAGGGTGAGACGGAACGGGCCAGACCGTCTCGACGAATTAAGACTGGGGATGGGTGGCATCCACCGTAACATTTAATTAAGGCGAAAAAGAGCTAAGGAAAATTACTGCTTGGCAAGGAAAAAAAAAAATACAAAATAAAAGAAAGGGGAAAAAAAATTGAAGCAAATTATTGAGGAGCTGGAAAGAGGCTGTGATATTTACAAAGTCACACTTTAAATATAAGTATATAAAATGCATGTGTCTGCGAAACTATTAGGTTTCTACAAATGCTACAAGGAATTAACTTTTATGTTTTATTTTTGAGAATTTGTATTTACCTAACCCAACTATCACGAACTGCCTTGAAATATATAAATAACTAATTTTTTTTTTTTTAAGTTGGAAACTTTTGCTCTACATGATTATTAATTTTAATATTTTAGTGGTTCTTTGTTCAGTATACTTCAGCTTCCTTCATATTTTTAAGTTTCGAAGATTTACTGTCTTACAATTCATTTTTCTATTTTAAGTTCAGGTATCTATAGTAATTTATCCTTTAATTTGGAGTGTATATTTTCCGTTGGTTATCAAATTGGACAGAAAATAAAATACTGTATTTAGTATTACATAGTATTCCATATAAACGTTGTTCAAGTTGTTTAAAACAAATGTAATAATTCATAAATGTATACCTGAGGTCCTCGATTGATTGCTTATAGTTTTAAAATATATATAACTTTTTGATCTACTAAATAAAATACTTTTTGATCGGCCGACAGTATTAAAAGGATAACTAGATTTCTAATTCCTATACATGTATTTGCTCAATGTCGTTAAAACTACTACACGTATTTGGCGTTAGTCAAAGAATAGACAAACAGAAATACTAAATGTCAAATGATCGAATTAAAACAGGACCTCGATCCCCCTCAGTCAATTAAACAGTTTCTTCACGTGGGATGTTGCTAGGTTAAGTGGAGTTTGTTTTAACTGTACCCAGTAGCTGTTAATTGTTCCCATCACTCAGTAGAACAATTATTGGGCAAGTACCAATGAAACCCCTTCCCCAAGGTAGGTAAGAAGAGTCGAACATTATTATTATTATTATTAGCACCGCGTCTTACTACCCGTTCGGGTTGTACGCACTTACGCTAATGTGTAATGGTAGGGTGATTGTGAGATGAAATGAAGGACCTACAGTTTAACGTGGAATCCTAACCACGGTGGCGGCCTGGCATTCCCCACATTCACAAGATGTCTTGTCAGAGGTGAAGGATGGTTTGGTAATCAGATAAATCTGTCCCGGACCGAGGATTGAACCCCAGCCGCCAGCACAGAAGTCTGACACCTTACCCCTAGACCACCAAGTCACCTAACAAGTTGTTTAAAAATAATGTAATAGTTCATAAATGTATACCTGAGGTTCTCGATTGATTGGTTAGAGTTTTAAAATATAAGTCACTTTTTGATCTACTAAATAAAACACTTTTTGATCGGCCGACAAAATTAAAAGGATAACTATATTTCTAATTCCTGTACATGTCTTTGCCCAATGTCGTTAAAACTACTCCACGTATTTGGCGATAGAAAAAGAATAGACAAATAGAAATACTAAATGTCAAAAGGTCGAATTAAAACAGGACCTCGATCCCCCTCAGTCAATTAAACATTAATTAAATTAATTAAAATTAAATTCTTCACGTGGGATGTTGCTAGTTTAAGTGGAGTTTGTTTTAACTGTACCCAGTAGCTGTTAATTGTTCCCATCACTCAGTAGAACAATTATTGGGCAAGTACAAATGAAACCCCTTCCCCAAGGTAGGTAAAGAGAGTCGAACCTTATCAAAAATCTAAATTTTTCCTAAAACTAGGTATGATTGGTCAAATGGGGAACAAGTGGGATATAACATATCACAGGTAATGTTCTTATTAAATATTATTGACCCCGCTACATTTTAAGACATATCAATGTTATAGGTTTTTCTTTTTCTTTTAGGTTTTTAACGTGCTCTTTCTGAACCTATTGATTATATCAGCACACGACTTATAGATTAACTAAAATATAGAACAGAGACAAAATCCAGCCCCGGGTCGTTTATTCGTCACTGCGAAAGGGTAAACCCAGAATTAACCAATGAACATTTTTTGCCCATGCTGGGAATCTAGCCCGTGACCCTATATATATATATATATATATATATATATATATATATATAGAGAGAGAGAGAGAGAGAGAGAGAGAGTTTTGAGATTGTATAACTGTTGTGTTAATGTCTAATTTCAACTAAAAATTAATAATAGCTGTAATCGGTTTGTCATTCCTATGTGTTGTCTACCAAACCAAGAAATGTTTTATCCAATAAACTTTTATGATTGATTTATACTCCCAAGGGGTCCTTGAAAACATTCAAATCGGTTGTAGAGTTGACAATATTGGACAACTACAGCAAAATCCATAAATCCAAGATGGCCAGCCCAAAATAGTGTAAATATTCCCTAACAACAAATTAATATATTTTATATCAAGAGATGTTTGTGACCTAAAGAAACTGTTTCTAGGCTTGCAATTCCAACTTGGGATGTATAAATTTGACTTCATTTGAGTTGTGTCTTAGTGCATTAGGGCCGATTTGCCAAATTTTAATTTTTTTATTCTATCCTTAGGTATAACACAGCTATATTGTTTCATTAATAACTCATGTTATCATTTCCACATTTTATTAATTAGTTAGTAACTCTTGTGTTAAACAAATTTTTTTAAATGAATGTACGGTTTTATAAATCATTTAGTTAATACTTCCAATAAAATTTCTGAGTAATTTTAATGTTAAATAAAACTTTTTTTTTAAATAAATGTATAAAAACAAAAGCGTTGCGTGTGTCAACTCTCAGTGTAAAAATTAAACTTAAATTAGATTTGTAATGAAAATGACGAAAGATAATAAAACGAGGAGCTGTGACGAAGAGGATGAAGTAAAAGGCTTGAAGAAGAATCTTCGTTGCCATCTCGTGATTTCAAGAAAACGAAATTCAATTAAGATGGGTAATGGCGTGTTTGACTTAATCACTAGACCTCTTGTCATATTTAAAGAAAGATTCCGTCTGCACATAAAAACTAGGATTGTTCCACGTTGCCATTTCAAATCTGGCGTAGAGAGTAAAGCACTTAAAAGAAGTGGAATTTTAATTACGGTCGAGAGTAAATAGATGGGCGATCTCTTGAATTATCTTGACGCTAAATAACTATGTCCAGATGTGAACATGAGCATATTTCAAAGTTCACTTTAATTTAATTAGAATTTTACGTTCAAAATATAAAAGGCAAATTAAATATGTCATGAATTCTCAACATTATAATAAAATATTTTATTTGTTGGATAAAATAGGAGGATTTGAGTTTTAGACATTTTTAATGAACAATTTAAAAATAGATATTTATAGAAATAGCTAGGTTCTATAAAATGTATTTCATGTTTTAAACTCATGTATATTATATTCGTTTATATTAAAATGTTGTTTTTAAGAATAAGAATAAGAAAAATTCCTCCAAAAAGCAAAAATTGAAATGTGCTATTTTAAAAAGTATGCTTCACTACAAGTTTTTTTGGTCTATTTTTGATTATTTACCAGTTTGGATCATACACTTATGTACTATTTACGATAGTTGTTTTAGGAATGAGACAAGTTATATGTACGAGAAGAGTATCCATATTTTCGTATAGGAAGATTGGAAAACTATTTTGTAAAAATCAGCCTCAGTACACTCAACCGAGATTCAAACCTCAATCACCCCATCATCAGCAGTCGAGTCTACTGAGAGAGTGACGTCTTGAAACATGCAGCCACCAAAGCGGGGTTCATTCCTTTTGAACCAACATATTACATTACTTACTTATAAAAATAGTAATTAGTATTTGTGTAAAGTAGGTGGTTTAGCCAAATTGTTTTAATATCAAATAATATAGGGCTTCCTTTTCATGCAATTTGATTCAAATATTAGTTGACTTGAAGCAAAGAAGAAAATTCTGGTAACTGAACGAAGAGTCAGAGGTCATGGCGAATTGGCGGTCTAAATTCACCTACTAAAGGAATGTACCTGTGTAATTAGGAAGAACACATAATAATAATAATAATAATAATAATAATAACGTAACAGAGAATAGGGGTTTAATGTATACATCCACTTGCATTGGAGGCCACCCACTATAAAGATTAAAGTTCACAATAGACTGGCTATAATAGAAACGTAGACAACTTCATTGAAAGGTTGTAATCAAATAGTATATACCTCTGTGGTTTTCCTATCGCCTTTAAGCTCTAATGCGGGTGCATTAGCTCTAATAACTCTCCTTAAGTTTATTCCATAAATAGCGCTTAGCCACGTTGCATACGTCTGTAAATCCCAATTTATTTATGAAGAGGTTTGCTATTTTAAAATATTGTTCTCACCAAAATGGAGGCAAGGTGTATAATATTTCCCTCTACAAAATAAAAAACCTTAATTAAAAAAAAATATATTGTACTAAAAGCTAAAATAAGTTAATCTTCCGTGACATTTCACTTAAAATACTTGTAGCTTTTCCAAACAAATAAAGTTGTTTTTAATAAGATCCTTAATAAGAGCCAAAACCGAAAACAATAAGATAATTGGGTGTTTTACATGAGTTGTCATTCAAATTAAAATACCCATATATTAGAAAATATTTCTTCAAGTGAGTCCTATACTAAATAGTTTGTTATTTTACTAAGCATTATAAACTAATATTTTAAAAAACAAATAAATAATGTCAAACAAGGAACATATAATATTTAATAAGGAAGGAATTTAAATAATTGCTTAGTTCTTAAATATATTATGCTCCTTATTTGACCTTATTTGTATTTTTTTTAAATTCATAATTAATGCTTCTCAGGTAAAAAATGGCTATTTAAAAAAATAAATCCCCTATTAAATATTATAAACTAAAGCATAAATGAAATATGGATGCATTTAATATTCAAATTGAGTATCCAGAATGTATGAAACTAATAGTATTATCTTTTAATCATTAAATTACTTCTAAATAATAAATTTCAAACATATTTTACTAATCTTATTATTTAAACCATTTTATTGATTCTATGACACAGTTGATCTTATATACAATCTGTGTGTACTCAATGTACAACCCCATCTCCACCACCAACAACAGAGACAAGGTTGTTGTCACCCTTAGTTTTGTGAATCGGCTCGAATTGAGAGGAGGCGTAAGAATCCCTTTCCACCTCTCCCAAACAAAACATACCTATCCTAGCCACGTACTCTCTGAGAAATTTCTCTCTCGCCTCTATTCGTCTTCATTGTACAGTTTGTTTTGCCACGTTATTGCATATCAGGAATGTCAGCCGTTTCGAGGGGGTTCAGCGACGTGGGGTGGGTGGATGGAGGTTGAAAAGAATGGAGCGCCATGTCATCGCCGCTAGAAAAAAAGGAGGGACCGTAGGTGGGGTGGGGTGGGGTGGGGGGAAGCTGTTCGTCGCACGGAGGGTTTCAGGTGATTAATCCACAGAAGAAATTAGCACGACGACAAGAAGGAATATTCTGCCAACCTTTGGGAAATCACTTGCTACCATCACCTGGAGCCAAGTCAGAGATAAATAAACAAAAGAAGGTTGGACTATCTAGAAGTTAGTGGGCAGGGGTGTGAATATTTTAGCAGGCGTTTGCTCTCTATTTGTATAAATGGTTAGAGGTGCCTCCATTCAGTTTTCTGTTCAAATTTGCTCCAAATATTATAAAACCCCAAGACAATTCTAGTGTGACAAATAATAAAATAGCGAAACTATTATAAGATTTTAAATAGTATGCCAATTTTAAAAAAATGAAAATTTGAGAAAAACACTTTGGGCCAGTCTCATAGTCAGACTTAGTACACTCAAGTGCGGTGCTATACTAAATACAAGATTATATATACTTTAACTCGAATGGAATGAGCCAGACTCACGAAATTGGTCCATTCCACTATGGACCACACTTAAGGAGTACTAACTTGACTAGTAAACTGGACCTTAAAATAGAACCTTTTAAAGAACAAACCTAATTCTTTGTCTTGTATTGTTTTAATAACGCTTACATCTCTTTTTTACTTGCAGTTGACTAATGATGATGCCATAAAAATTGTTGAAAGCTCTCGCGTCAGTAAAACGTTTATGAACACATGGTGGACAAATTAAAATTAACAAATTTTATTTATATTTCAAATTTTATAAACTTTATAATTAGATACAATTTTCATTTCCCAAGTGTTACATGTTTTAATAACTTTTTAAACTTGACAAACATTTTAAGTCAAATTTTGACTATTTCCCCCTTTAACAACCGACGATAAATTTTGTTTACGAAATTATCTGTAAATAATATACTATTATTTAATATATATTTATTAATACAGCCCACAGGTTTTTATTATAGCATTAATTTTGTGTTTTTTAATTCAATTTATTGTCAAACATCAGAATTTTACTAGTGCATCATAACAGTAGCAAAATTTACTATACAATTATTTAATGGGTTTTTAAGTGGTAGGGAGTTCAAGGTTTGAATCCCAAAGAGGCATTTCTGTCATTGTTTATCACCTTCCCATTACTCAATTGTTGAAACATTTACTCTCTGTAAATACTTCTTCATCCTTACCCCATCAGAGTAAATATTGGAAAGCCTTGACAGTTGGTAAGAACCAGAGAACATATTGATCAAGACTACTCTGAGAAAATTACATTATTTAATTTTTTCTTAGAAAGTTGAGTTAAAATTTGTTATACCTAAAATATTAAAAGATATAAACTATAACAATGTTCAGATCATGCATACTAATGTATTTATATCCAATAAATAATGTTTTTCGGATGGCTTTAAAATTTAGTCTTAATTTAAAATAATATAATTTGATTTTACCAAAGCACAATATTTTTAAATTTTCAAAAAATACGTTTAGACTTTCGTGTTTCAAAATATGTATAAAGAATCGTCTGATCACGGAACAAATCCTGATATATCAGAGAGTATTGTGCCCAACCGAGGGTCTCAGGTTCGATTCCCCTGTCCAGGTCTCACTTTTCCAATAATTTAAACTAATGCCCGTAGTTTTGTATTCTCTATTCTCAAACACTCCTGTACTGATGAGTATCTAGTATCATCCCGATGAAAACAAAACTAGCTAATCAAAACTTAAGTAAGTTTAAAAATCGCATCTTGACATGGGAATCGAGCCCGGAACATTTTGTTTTTTGTTAGTTCTCATATTATAAGTAAGATTGCCTGCGTATTCTAAGATTATGACTAAACAGTTAAAACTAATGACAACATAGGTCACCAAAAATTGCTTAGTACATAAAATCCAGACTTATGATAGTGTTCTGAGCTAACTCCACAGTCTAACAGATTATGAGAGTATCCAAAATAGCTTGAGGTTGAACATTTATTTATTTATTATTGAAAACCTTAAATAAATCATTCCTACAAAATAATCAACTCTAAGACCTCTTTCAACAAAGTAAATGACAAAGTTCAATAGAACTAAAAAGCCACTCCGGAGACCGCATGGTCTAAGGCGTCACTGAACTGCCGATAGTGGGGAGATCAGGTTTTACATTTCAGTCGGGTGTAATGAAGGTGGTTTATCTTAAATGGTTTTAAACTTTACCTCCATGCAAATAAGGGTACATTTACTCTTAATCAGACCTTCCTTAACAGTAACACACTAGCACAAATAGTTCATATGTGTGTACTCCGGAACGGGTAGTGAGACCTGATTAACCCCCCCCTTCCCCCCCCCCCCCAAATAAAAGAGAATAATATATAACTATACAAGTTATTATTAAATTTTAGAGCTACAAACCTTGTACTTGAGAGATTAGTTAAACTATATTACTTTAGGTTAGGTTTGTTAGGTTTGTGCACAATTAGTGTTCTAGGTTTATTTAGTTTTAAAGTTGTGTGCCAATGTTGGCTCGTGTATTGGAATACATAACGTCAGACTCTCTTATTCTGTAACAAACTTGTAAATTGAGTCCAAATCACAAACATTTGGTTACTAAATTAATGTGTGCCTAATTGGTCAAATTAATAACGAGAGAAGGTAACAATCAACGAGCCATCACTGTATTGTGATAATATAAGATTTTTGATTATAAAGTACAATCAATTAAAAGTTATGGTAAAATCTAGTTTTTAGTAAGAAGTACATCCTAAAGATATCAAATATGATGTGAGGAAAAATTAATATATAGCTAGTAATATTTTAATTATAAACACATTCATATTTACTCATAAAATTAAATTAAAATCACAGTATGTCACTTATCTCTTATACACGAAAAGTTTAAACATTGGTATTGATAAATTAATGTTATGTTGTTCCAGGACATACTCTAACAACTTACGGGGGAAAAAAAACTATTGAACTTTTATCATAAAAATAGCAAATGACTGGCAGCACCATCTAACCTGCAAAATATTTCTACAGAGCAAAAAGTTTAGAGAAAATTTGTTCTTTTCACGTGTAAATACAAAGTCACCTTTATGATAAAAGTTAAATAGTATTTTTTGTGAGTAAGTTTTCGTTTTGAACTGTTATTAATGTAAAATCAAATGTTTGGAATAGTCATATATGTTATTCCAGACAGTACTCTACCAACGTACAAGTTTCACTCGAATCCGTTCAGCAGTTTTGGTGTGGTTGAGTAACAAACATCTAAACACACAAACTTTCGCATTTATAATACTAGCAAATATGTTACCTAGTAGTATTTTCAAATAGAATAATGTCAAAACATAAAAATACCTTTACTCTCATTAACTAAAATCCATTAATTATTTTTTGTTTGTCTTTAAATTATAAAATTAAGTACATTAAAAAAAAGCAACACTAACTCATTAATAAGCCCATAGGTTAATTAATCACTACCATGGGTACTTTGATTGCACACTAACCAATATATTATAAAAAAAATTAAGGTGGGTGAAACCTATTACAAAATTGAGAATGTAATAGTATATCATAGAAATCAAATATATATCAATTAAAAGCCGTTGAATAATAAATGCCAGAAAAATTTTGATCATCCCTGTCTAGAAAAGAGACACGTGTATGAGAGTAGAGAAAGCGAGAAGAAAAAAATAACTTACTCATTCACTCTTTATTCTTTCCCTCCTTCTCCTACCATCGTCCCTTGCCCCTGAACTACCTCTTTTCGTGGGAGATATACCCTATTTATCCACGTCTCAACATTCGTTTTCACCAGGGAAAACAAAAACTAAGAGGTTGGCGCACGAATGAAAAGGAAAGGGGGAGAAAGTAATCGCACAAACATTGGTATAGATGGCGGTGGTGTTTTACTACGGTGTTCTGCTGTTTTTCAGAAAAGGAGAAGGGGAAAGAGAGAAAAAAAAAATCCCTAATTGAAAATCGAATTGTAACCAAGACATCTGCAACTGTGTGTTCTGACACCCCAGCCACCCTCCTCCCGTAAAGAAAGAAATAAGAAAATTAAAGTGATGTTGCCAAGATAGGGAGAGGAATTGGTATAGGCAGAAACAAGCTCTAAATTAAAATATCTCTACTTTTTATAACTATTTTCTACTGATTTGTCTGTCCAATCCAATTGTTGAAAAAGATAAAAACAAAAATATTGTGAGATTCGTAGCAAAGTAAACTTAAATGTAAGGAAAAAACCAATAACGAAAGATTTCAGCCGGAGTAATAATATGTATACTCTATATTGGGTATATTATATATATAACAAGCGAAACAAATAATAAATTTTAATTACTTTGGCAATTTAAAACAATTTCCTTTGTCTTTTGGTATTAAATTAATAAATTTAATTTCAAAATAAATTGAATAAATATGGATAATGTATTAAGATACTGTATTGGTTTAAAAATAAATGACGACGCACAGACTTTCTTGGTATATTGAGTAAAAATTAAGATATTTACTCAAAACTTGTAATATATATCAAACAAAATATTATTATTATTATTATTATTATTATTATATTATTATTATTATAGCGTCTTACTACTCGTTCGGGTTACACGCACTTACGCTAATGTGTAATAATAGGGTGATTGTGAGATGATATGGAGGACCTATAGTTTAACGGGGGATCCGAACCACGGTAGAGGCCTGGCATTCCCACATTCACAAGTTGTGATTAATACACGTCTTGTCAGAGGTGAAGGAAGGGTTTCACAATCAGATAAATCTGTGCCAGGACTGAGGATTGAACCCCGGACATCCAGCACAGAAGTGTGACACCTTACCCCTAGACCACAAGATCACCTACATCAAATGAAATAATATACATTATTGCAGAATCATTCCGCCTAAGCGTTTAACTAAATAATATACGCTATTACAGAAACATATTTAAAACGACGTAATATACCTGTTCAACAATGATCATAACAATCAAATTCAAAGAAATCAATCTAGTAAATATATTTGCCAATATCTCAGAAAACATTGGTTTTGTAAAAATATTTTAAATACAACTTTTAAACTCCAATAGTAGAATACTAAAACTTTGCAAAGATAAATTATTTCTTAACTCAGATAATTGTGTAGATATAGTTAAAATTGGAAATCTACGCTTGTGTAAAGTAGTCTCAAAGTCATTTGCGTGGCAAAATGAGAGTAGACATTTTATTTGTAATGTTAAACAGTGCATAAATATGAAATTTAATCAAATTCGTGTGAAAATAATTTGAAAAAATCAATTTTTTTTCTCTCCACGCTAAAGTAATCCTACCTTGATTTTATGGTAGGATAGATATTTCATGAACGTTTTGCAAATAAACTAATTAAAACAGTAAATACTAAGTTTAAGCCAAATAGGAAAAAATATTTCGACTCTAGTAACAGATGGCTGTAAACATAAAAAATGTGCTGATATGTAATGATATTATTTCTTGCCGACTTAAAAAATAATTTCTATTGATAGTAAAATCATTTGGATCAACATGGATAAAATAAACTGTAAATATGATAGATAAAAATTTACCCTATAGATAGTTTAATTATTAATCTTACAAGGTACATGTGCTTTTTGTAGGATTTTGGTAGAAAGGAATTTAAAATATAAAATTGTGTTTGCGGTCATCAGTCATAATATATTGCTTTGATCACATTACTTTTCGTAAACATTTACGAAAATGTTTTTAGTAACTTTGTTACTTGCTTACTCCGTGAGAATATGCCCTTTAAAGTTAATTGCCGCACTTAGAAAAGTATGCCACCTATTTTTATCTTGAGATAGTTCTATCTAGGCCACCGCATTAGACCCTTTATCATTCATGTCCATTCTAATGTTATGCTCCCCTATACGTCTGGGTATTCCCAATGGGACTTCCCATTGGATCAGCCTGTCAGTATCCTGAACAAGGTTCTAGATTCTCCCATTTGCCCTGCATGTTATGCTCACCGTAATCTACGAGACTTGATTAGCCCAAAATGTATTGTGATCAGTACAGGATATGTAACTTATCATTATGTAACTTCTTCACTAGCCAGTAACCTCTCCTTTTTTGGACCAAATATCTTCCTAAGCACCTTGATTTCAAATAATCTATTATTATTTTTTAGCCATATTAGGTAAGAGAGGGGGCACGTTTCACACCCATAAAGAACTATAGATAAAATTATTGTTTTGAATATTCTGAATTTTACATTTCTTGAGTAATATATTTCATAATTTATAACCATCCTATTATAATTGGACTACATATGTTTACATTATTATCTTTGTTAGGATAAATTAGATTAGAAATTTGTAAATGTCAAATTTAAATGAATGCATTCTCTAGAAAAACCAAATTGAATGTCCAAATAAAGGCTTTACGTTACATTAACTCCAGTAATAGCCATGACGCATATTCTATCAACCCTATTTGAGAAATGTAAGACAGTTTTTTCTGGTTGGCAACCAACCAAGGGACCACCCGGCCGGTTGCCTAGCAACCAGGGAACAACAGCAGCACACGTGCGACCTGTAGCGAGCATTGCAACTACAGTAGCGACTGACGATTTGCCAGAAGCGAGTCAACATTGACATCGAAGTAAGAGATGCCTCTTCATTTCCGTGGCTCAAAAAAAAAAAGAAGAGGAGTTATATTCCCTTTAACTTTTCTCACCCTTTTAAAAAATAGACGACATTGATACCTTATTGAAATAAGCGGTACCGTCATCGCAAAAACCTTTCTCTCTTCTTTGCCTAAAAATCGCGAGCCTACTAGTAAAATACGCGACACAAAATAATATACATTGTTGCAGAAACATTCTACCAAGCAGCATTAATGAAATAACACACGTTTACAGAATTGATAAAAAAAGTAACATACCTTTTCACCAAAAGCTTATGATATTATTAAAGGCATTTTACTTTTAATAGTCTTACAACTTTGAAACGATAAGTTATTTCGTATCTCAAACATTTGTGGAGATATGTTCAAAGTTGGAAATTTCTGGTAATGTAAAGTACCCTTAAGTTATGTTTATCGGAAAATGAAAAATTCCATTTCGTTTGTAATGTTGAATAATGCCAGTATACGAAATGTAATAAAAATCGTCAGATTAAATTTTGAGAAAAATAGATTATTTTTCTTAACCTTAAATTAAATTACAATTAATTTTAGAAATAGACAGAATATTTCAAATATTCCTCTGAAGACACTTATGTAAACCTTAATTACCAAGTTTTAGTCCGAATAATTATTTGATTTTGGAACTAGACCCATTGACAGAGAGAAAAACAGATGACATTTAAAAATATAATTTGTGTGTTCAAGCTGCTATGAAACGTTGACATTCATTAAAAAAATATCGAGTTTTATTTTTTGATGACCACAATACTCTACCCAGTAAAAAGTTGAAGATAGTCTCGAGTTGCATAATTCCTTCTGTTACACTCAAAACATGCTTGACATTAAATGCCCTTAATATAAATTTCACTGTCTAACCCAAAAAGAAATTGCTGATTACAATAAGGTGACCTGTTTTCATTATTTTGTTTGTTGTTTCGTATTCATATGAGTAAATAAGATAAGTGTTTCCTTGGAAAATCAAAATTACACAGATAAGGTTCTACATTATTATTTAATTTCAGCTTACATTTAGCCTACATACGTAATATTATGTATTATAACAAATCAATTACTATTTTAACTAAAATACACATCTTGAAATTGAAAGAGTATGAGGGGACACATTGACAGAAAGAAGCTGCTTTAGTGGAAGCTCTCTCAGGCATTGTCTTTATTTGTGTATTTGGTTTATCAGCCGAGCTTAAATCTGTGAGAAACTTTCCTTGATATCTTAACATTTAAGACTTTCTAAGGAAACGCGATCAACATACGAGCTGACATTTGATTTTGAAAATATTTCTCTCAGAGTTGTACATTATAAATAATACTGATCATACATAGTAGAAAGTCTGCAGATTCTAAACAGAGAGAGACTATCCATCGCCTTCAGGAAATCATCAAAGATATGTTTGACATGAACAAGGAAGATAAATATTGCAGCAGCATGTATTTGACATTGAACGCAGAACAAATTTTGGCTTTAAGATGACATTGAATGATGCAACCTTCATAAGAGGCAAAACTGATAATATTATATGAGATTAGATCCTTGCAATATGTAGTCAAACACTTGTTTAAGAATAGGTTATATTAAATTTTCATTTGCAGCTTGGGAGAAAAGTTTTACTTCAGAGCGATAACTTAGATAATGTTTATCAATTCTTCTGCGTGCTTATAGGATAGCAATCGTCCAAAAATGTATGTAATACTTACATTTGTTAAAGGAGTTTAAAATTAACAATAATAATAATAATAATATTTGCACCGCGTCTTACTACCAGTTCGGGTTATAGGCTTTAAGTACTAATTACGCTAATGGATTAGAAATTGGGAAGGTTTATTTAGAGGAAGTGAACCCGCATCTGCGTGGAGGTAGAGTGTAAAACCATTTAGGAAAAACCACCCCCAGTTCACCCGACCGAGATTCGAACCTCGATCTCCCCGTCCTCAGCAGTCGAGCTAAACACGACAAGCGCGTTAGCCATCTACGCCACCAAGGCGGGTTAAAATTAACAAGTTAAGCAATTGTGTACGGAAAATTGACGATAACTTCCGTTATTGACTAATGCAATTGATTGATGAAAATTTTGAAAAATATAACTTTAAGGAAAATATTATAATTGTACCAGAGGAAATATCGAGACAAACGGTTCAGTAATTCGTGAAACATTCGGAAATAGAGTGAGGCCAACTGATATTTCGATTGGCCATTTTCTGTTCATGAATAAGCCTTTGTTAAATTAGTGCAAACTCAGTCTACAGTAAGAATAATCGGGAAAAGGTTAACTACCAGTTAGAGATTTTAAAGGGTTTGACGTCATCAGATATACCGCTATACAAGTTAAACTTAAAATAGGCGTTATAATAATGATCCTTCGGTTATTAAATACTAAACGAGATATATGTAATGGAAGCTGCCTAGCAGTGATCAACTTGGATTAAACCTATAATCCATTAAACAATTTAACCGGTTTATCTCACGCCAATATATGTTTCTTACCGAAAATCGATTTGGATCTTATACAATCTGGCATCCCAATTATTTTGGAGGTGGAGACAGTTCCCAGTTAAACTAATGTTATCCAATATTATTAATTAGTTTCAAGGTCAAACCTAGGACATTATTGGTATTAAACTGTCCTAGCCTATTTTCAGCTATGGCCTTTTTGTTTACAATATTCTAATTCATTAAATAATCCTTGAATTAATTTAGTTCACTCTCACTTTATCCACTTTAACTGCAGAAATATCCTTTTTTCAAACAAAGCCTAGAATTATAATCTCTTATCATTATTGAAGGTTAGGTAGGTTTAGTTAATGTAGTATTATAATCAACCTGTTGTAGACTGGTCTAAAAACTAATGTTAAACAATTGTTCAAACTAAGGTTATTTAATGTTTCTCGGGGTTGTAAAATTAATAATATTATGTCTTCAAACTATTACATGTAAATCTGTTTATTTATTAAGTTAATTTAAAATAATCAACCTTATTATGTAAAAGTGTTACTAGTCGATGATGCAAGTTTACATTTTTTAATCATGTTTTATCATTATATAGCAATCCCACACGGCGTCGCTCGTGACCCACTGTGGTTTAAGATTTATACAAGCCACCCCCCTCCCCCCACCACCCACACACACAAAAATGGTATAGAATTATGGTAGATTTCATACGCATTGTTTTTTACAAGGAGAATGCAGCATATTTTTTTTATCACAATTATCTATGAAACGTAATTCCAAATAAAATATTTTCGTTAAAAATAGCCTAATTAAAAAGCGAATTGAAAATTTAATAATCCAGTTTTGAGGTACATTCGGACCCCCTTCCATCCACCTATATTAAAAATTTCAGTTCTCTGCGTGCCGTAGATTTGGCTGGGCATCGCATACAAACAAACATACACATACTACAAACACTTCATTTTATTATTATAAATATAACTGTTATTTTTATTGTTATATTGGGTCCTAAGCTTCATATTCACAATATATTGTAAATAATTAGAGATGTACAGGACAAGGTCCTTCTCGAAATATCGAAAACTCGAATTACATGGAAAAACATTGAAAAATGAGAATACATATTCCAAGGAAAATAAGTGCCTAGTAAAAATTAACACATGTAGGTGTTATTACCATTGAAAACCGATATCGGGGTGTTTGTGTTTTCGCTTAACTTTTGAAGTTATACTTCTTTAGGCACGTTATGAAAAAATGATGAGTGAAATTTTAAGATGCGCGCGCATCACTGTAACACAAAAGTAACAGGTTGAAGTTAAACCGCTCACTAAGTCTCGAAAAAAAAAAAGCTACCAACAAAATAGAAATAGAACCTTTGTTAGTCGCGCATGTTGGTACGCTCGTCGCCTCTGCTCACTGTTTTCATATATATAATATTTATCCACATGTTTATAGTTTCTACATTCACAACACGTGTTTTAGTTTCATAAAAGTGCGAATTATATGTGTGCTAATAAATTATATTCAGTAGTGATTTAAATTGAATATTTTGATTAATATTATTTTCTATTCGTAAATAAGAGTGAAAAAAATTGTGCTTATAGACTTTTTCAAGTGCTCCAATATAATTGAGGTTAACTATCCGTATGTATTATTTATTGATATAAATTAAAATATTATTATTTAACATAATTAATACTAAATATTATCATTTTATTGTAATTAATTATTTGAATGCAATTAAAAACTATTTTTTAATGATGCCAAAGAAGTATAACTTCTCGCGCGCGTACATAAGTACACACACCCATTTTTTAAAATTGTTTTTGTTGTTCCCCCATATGCTCGAATTGTTTCCCACTCATTATCTCTTGTCTTTAGCACCACGTCTTATTTCCCGTTAGGTCTTTCTTCATAGTTGCACTTGTGAGGTAGGTAAAAGGAAGGTACAACTTTTAAATTGCCTTATTTAAATGAAAATAATATGTATTTACAATAAAATGTATTTTTTTATGAGTTTGTTCTATAAAAAAATAAATTTTAAACATATTTAGCTAAACTTAATTTAATATCCATGGGAATATCTCATTTAGAAACATAACTTTGTTATAGTCTATGACTTTAAACTAAATATTTGATTAATATTAAGAGTAGGATTTCACTTAAAATATTCCCATAATTATTTGACTTCAACAAATTAAGAAATAAATATTCAATACAATATAACATACCGTATACAATATAAAATATTTAAATTTCTGAATATCTTAGTTTAAATACATAACATTAAAATAGGAACTAGTAGTTTTAACAAACAATTTTTCAACACAGCCAAACCCAATAAGCGTTAACACTAGGGAGACGCAACTATACTCGTCGTATATAAAATAACATGTCCTGACTGACTGATGATTCATCATCGCCGAGCGCAAACTATCAAGGCTACAAGCATGAAATTCGGACTGTATATTCATTGTTATGTAGGCACCCACTAAGAAAGGATTTTAGAAAATTCCACCCCAAAGGGGTCAAAATAGGGGATGATAATATGTATGAAAGTCCGTCATTTTGAAAGTTACATAAACAAAATTTTGTATTTCGGTTATTGACGTAAAACAAATAAATGCATGTTTCAGGAATTTTGGAAATTTTATTTAATAAGGGATGAAAAAGGGGGTGAAAGTTTGCATCGGACTTGCATTATTTTTGATCCGAGGTCAAGTTATGGTCATCAACGTAACGTAATATTTTAAATTAATCTGTAAATACATATGTATATTTTCGTATTTGTATATAATCAACTTCCACGCGAGCAAAGCCGCGGGCAACAGCTATCTAGTACTCGTATACATTTTTTAGGAATGTAAAAACCCACCAATACCTCCTATATAGTTCCGAATTTACCTAGAATCCCATGATAAACCTCGTATTTCCTTTGTTATAGTCTAAATAAATTTTTTTTAGTCCACGTCAGTAACAAAATGAGGAAACTTAACACACGAGAGATTGTTTTCCATCCCTCCCTTTATCTATTTTTTACTCCTCCCTCTGAGTAAAAAAAAAAAAAATTTCGAAGGAAGAGATGTGAGGGTAGGGAACAAGGGAATAGCATGATCTTGTTTTCTTAATTAAATGTCATAGATGACAACGACGGCATACCGTACCTTGTTCAGGTAACACTTGTGAAACCATTCCTGACACAGTCCTTTTGCATAGCTAGAGGAAAGAAAGAACAAAGGGTTGGTTGGTGACAAGGGGGTGGAGGGTTAGCGCATGTATCGTACTTCACTTTGTGTTGTAAGAGTAGAGTGCGTACTGTTTTTGAAGAGGAGAAAAAAAGAGGGTTGAAGGGGGCGGACGGGTGTGTTTATTCTCTTGCACAGCATGAAATAGCCTTTGCCTCTCTTACTTCATGAGAACAAGTTTTGTTTGGACATAAATAGGGACGACAATGGACCAACTGTCACTAACAGGTAGGGAAATTAAGTTTTTTTTTCTAATTTGAAGTATACTGTATTCTCGATTAAATTATTTTCTTACACAATTTGGTATTTTTTTGTAATATTAATGAAATATTCATTTCCAAATTGAAGCGCCAAAGCAAAAAATATAATAATCAATAAAGATTGTATTCTATACAATTGTAATTTTATATTCTTAAGGACCTTAGCTAGTATTTGATGCTATATATCTATCTTCCACTGAAGTTAGGTATCTATTTTTACACGTGGGATTCTCAAATAATAATAATAATAATAATAATAATAATAATAATAATAATAATAATACTATTTCAAAATACTTGTTAAATTCGACACTGGCATTTCCTAGAGTCTAGACTATATTTTATGACACGCCTGTAACTATTTTTTTAATCTTTGTTCATTAATCTAAACTAGATACATTTCTAGAAAAGTTTAAAACATTAATTTTTCCTGAATGAAGAATTAAATTAATATTATAGTATGTACTACTTAATATTATAATGAGTCTACTTTAAACACCTATTATGTTTGATGTTTATGCGCATTATTTTACCATATCTACATTACATCAATAAAGTTCCTCAGAAAGTTTTATCTCATGGCCATTGGAAAAAAAGAAATCATAAATTTACTTTTTATATTATGTTTGTATAAATTTCAAATATTTTTAAATTCAGACACATTTTTTTTCTAAATCTCTGGCAAAGTTTGACGAGATTCGGTTCATTAATATTATGTATACTAGCATTGCCACTAAATCTATGTTCCATTTGATAACTGTAACTAAGAGTTTTGTGTTGAACTTTTAATTTTAAATCGTTCCCAAAATACATTTAAAAACTCCATACACATCCGTCTCCTAAATAATGGTCTCTAAGAAAATCTCAAATTTAAACCAGACTCGTCTATTGGCGTAAGTCTTAGTTGTATCGAAGCTCACCGATTAATTAAAAAATTATTACAATATACATACAAACCTAATTTTCTTTCATACATACCTTATAGAAATGGTCTTATTCAAATACAAGTGTTGATATATGAAAGGGAAGTCCAGTCTTCAGACAGTAGATCTTTCTGTTGAGAACGCCGTTTAATACACTTATGTACTTCATTCCATGCTTGTGTGTATACCAAATAGTGTTAATTCAGGGGCTTAGCAAAATTTTATCTCGTACACTTTAGCTTTCACCAATCACCTCCAAATAAGTCAAAATGAAAATGTATATACTATAAATCCATTTTGATTATATTTTATGAACTTAAATAGAATTACGTTTTAAAAGTAAAGACACATTAAATAACAGCCTGCATAAGTGTATTTTAACAACAAATATTCAAACAAAGCTTTATAAGTTTGTAATTGATTATGTTGGGAAAATCAGGAGGAGAAAGAAAGCTCCCGGTTTAGAACAATTACCAGTTGACAACAAATTTACGAATGTAGTAAGTAAATACCCAAAAATTAATCTGATTACTGTACTAATCTATTACCAGAATACGTCAGAATGGTTTTAAAAGTGAGATTAAAAAAATAGCATGACTTTAATTTTTTGACAAAACTATGTATATTTATTATTATTTGATGTATCTTTCTCTCACGTTGATCAAATTTTTTTTATGAATATCACTAAAAGAAACTCTACGGCGTAAGCCCACAATCAATGTATATTCACCATGTATATCACTATAATTATGAAAATAAATTAGTCAGGGAGTAGTAAATAAACTTAGCTATTGTAATTAGAATATGACATTTTTTCAAGACAATGTTTCTCACACTTGTTGAAGTTGGTCCCAAAGCAATTTATAATATGATCAATATGTCATGGCATAGTATATTATTTCTTTTCTTATGTGTAGTACTTAGAAATGTTTTATAAATATGTGTGAATAAGTCCCAAATTCATAGTTAATTGTTTTATTTAACTAACATGCATTTGATCTTGTTTGATTTAGGGAACATGAAGATACGAGTAAGTAATGAAATGCAGGTATACTTAATGGTGGCAAAAAAGATATACAAAATGTCCATACATTCTTAACCCATTACCTCAATAATTAGTTATTTTAGGATATCTATTAAAAGTATTTGAGGTAGGTATAACACAACTCAAGACGTTTTATATTAATGGGTAGACTACATCAAACTGAATTTAGATAGCTCTTAAGAGAATAAATTTATTAAGGCTTAAAATGTGGTGAATATTTTATGGACAGCTGTAATTGTATGGTTATTGAAATAATATATGCAACGTTATTTTTGTTTATTTTAAACATAAGTGAAGATTATAGAAATGATAATACAGGATTAAAAAATAAAACACTATGAATACAAGAACGAGGATGAGCGCTAGTGTTAGTGTAGTTTTAGTGCTGAAATTTGATTGCTGAGAGTATTGATAGATTTTTCGACTAAGTTAATAACGTCATAAAGTTATCGGAGACTTGGGCAGAATCTATAATCAAAGCTTTGGAGTCAACCAATCTCCCATTATACGAATATCAAGCAGTTTATGAAGCAATGTGGGTCTTGTCAACCTCCAAATCTCGATTATGTTTTCATCTCTCGATAGTGAGGTGAATATATACAGTAAAACATCACTAACACTTCACTTAGCACTCAAACAGCACTCCCCCTCGGTCTTGCATATGACCATATGTCTTACAAAATGGACAGAGGAACACAATTAACACTTTACGCTGGTACTGCTGGAAAAATAAATAGTTTATTACTAAAATAAACTCATTCAATGAAACCCGATATTAAGACCAATATTTTACTATATAGAAATAGCTTAAGATCTGGGCCCTATTCCACCAACACACTTTGCAACTTTTCACTTTTTACTCTTCACTTTTCATTCCATATTTTGTTCCACCAAAACTTAACTTTGCAAATCAAATTTTGAAAAGTGTAAAGTGAAAAGTGCAAAGACTTTGCACTTCTAAGTTTGTTTCTGTTCCACCATAGTCTTTGTTTGCAAGCTAAAGTAAATAAATTTGGCAAAGTTTTGACTTCTTTTGCAAAGGATAAATTCACTTTACATTTTATAATTTTGTTCATTTTAAGGTATAAATAAGGATTTCCTTATGTTAATGTGTTGTCTGAATGACTTTGAATGGAAATATCATAGTGGACAATTTTATAAGTGCTAACATTAATCTTGAAAATTAAATAAAATAACCTAACCTAAAAGGCTCTTTATACAGGATACTTGTATGAGTTACTACAAATACAGTTTCATCATAGATTGATTTCATGTTATTTTTTCGTTTTAAAATTTAGTGTATTTATTTAAGAATTCTTTGTTTATTTTAACAGATTATTGATATATAATTTACATGGTAAAAACCCTATTTAAATTATGATTAGGCAAATGTTGTTGCACTCTAGTGATGAGTCTGATAGTGATGTTCCTGTAAAGAATATTTACAAACAAAGAGTAAATTTTGACATTGATAATAATTTTCAATGTAAAGAGTGCTTTAGAATAAACACTGAACCAGCAGAATTTGTTCTGCATGAAATCGGCCATCGCCTACAAAGAGTAACAAAAAGGAGTAAATGTTTATCACCCAAACAACAATTACTTATATGTCTACACTCGCTTGGTAATGGAGGACAGATGCATGGTGTGCCTTCTATGCATGGGGTAGCAAAATCAACTGTGTGTCGGACCGTTAAATTAGTAGTTGACACCATAATCGAGGTCATGTTTCATAAGACCATACGTTGGCCAGAACACACAACAAGTATTGCAAAAGATTTTTTCGTGAAAGGTGGATTCCCATCTGTATGTGGAACTGTTGATGGCACACTAATAAAAATAGATGCTCCCCAAATTCATGAGGAAGTCTATGTTGACAGACATGGTGATCATTCACTAAATGTAATGGTCATTACAGGCCCAGATCACCAAATTTATAGCATTAATGCAAACTGGCCTGGAAGCGTTCATGACGCAAGAGTGCTTAGGGACACTGCTGTTCACACCAGTTTTGAAAATGGGTTGCGACCGTTTCCAGGTGCAGTTATACTAGGCGACAGTGGCTACGGTCTTAAGATATGGTTGATTCCACCACTCAACCGAAACCCTGATGCACCTATTGAGCAGCGCATTAACAGATGCCACAAAAAGACTAGAAGACTAGTCGAAAATAGTATTGGTATATGGAAGGAACGTTTCCCATGTCTGAACTACTTACGACTATCTCCTGTACGGGCAGCTAAAATTGTTCTAGCTACAGCAACACTTCACAATATTGCTTGTGAAGCAAGTCCAAATGCAGAACTTTCAACTGAGCATGAAGGAGTTGAGATTGAAGACAATATTGCCAATTGCAATGAGCATAATGCTGAGGAGATCCCAATTGGAGCTCAAGAGCGTCTAAATTCACTTCTTAATTATTTTGGAGCTCATTAATATAATTTTCTATATTGAAATTATGTTAAATTCCCAGATCTCTCTGTAAAGTTCTATAATAATTATTGTTAAACAAAAGTAGTTCAATAAAAATATATTTTTATTTCACATTAAACATTATACAGTCTTCAAATTACCTTTGTAAAATTTTAAAATTACTGAGTTCATAAAAATCAATAAAATAAAAAACTTTCAAATTAACAGTTTTATTTAATTATTCAGTCTTAATCAAGCATTTCACAAACAAAATCTGTAGACACATCAATAGTAAATAATTTCTCATGTATAATTTCATCTGTAATGTTGGAAGGAGGCAGACCTAGCTTTTTCTCTAGCTCAAGACATTTCAATTTTTTGTAATACAGTTCAGTTTCAAGTAGCTTGATTTTTAGAGCCTTTCTCTTAGCCGAAACTGATAATTTTTCCTCTTTTTTTTTCACAGAGGCTTATAAACTTTCTTTTTCTATTATAATTGTCAGAAGGACTAATTAAAGAGCATTGGGGATCTGAATTACCAGGTTCTAGAACAAGTTCTGTTATTTTAATACAATATTTCAAATATTGCTTGATCTACTTCATAAAACACTTTGTCCTTTCCTCCTCTAGAACCTGTTTTTTTTTTTTTTTTTTTTTGCATTGTCTCTTTTCGCCTGAAAAAAATAAATAAATCTAAATTAGAGGCCAAATAATATAAATATTTGGTGGCAAGGTCTACATAGTATGTAGACCCATACAATATGTATAAGAGTAAGGGCCTATAAAGTTCTGAGCTTACTTAATTATGTTCTTCCAATTATGTGCGTGACTAATATTGCATCCTAATATAGAATAGGAGGTAAAACAAAGATTGAACTTACCAATGCTCTGCATTTCCAAAGTCCCCAAAGTTAATCTCTTGCAAACATACATTTCTTGTCAGCCCCTGCAAGTTGTAGGGACTGAGCTTTTACCAGCACTTCTGACCATTCCTTTTCTTTCTGTGTTAAAGTACTAGAAAAACTTCCAAATAATAAGTCTTTTTTAGTTTTATTATTTCCAGTACAGCAAGTTTTTTTTTGTATACTCTCCTGTCTCTTGCTCATTTTCAAAAGTAGTTATTGTTACTAGTATAACAAAATAATTACAGTATGTAGATCAATAATGCTACTAACCTCAATGATCAACACTAAAACAAAACAACCTACAAATGCAAAGACTTTGCAAACTGCTAATGAAAAGTGCAAAGAGGTGTATTTCTTTAGTGGAACAGATTTACTTTTCACTTTTCAAATAAATGCAAAGTTCAAAGAGAAAAGTGAAAAGTTGCAAAGTGTGTTGGTGGAATAGGGCCCTGGTTTAAAAAAATGCAAAACGGCATCCTAAGAGAAATAATAAAATCACGCAAAAATGTGCAAAATACCAATCACTAACATAACATATTAACAGGAACATTAAAAATGTAAATAAATGGTGCATAGTTCCACATGGACTCTCTCACTACATTGTTTAAAAATTGAGATATTTACTCAAAACTTGTAATGTATTGGAAACGAAATAATAATTATGTAACAGCGAACCCGAGCTAAAATAGCACTATACTTTTGTCAAACTTTTTTTACTCCCGGTTTAAAATTTTATTGTTCTATTTTTAACGAATTAAAGTCCACATTTGTATATTTGTACCAATAAAAAGATCGACATTAGGTCCACAAAGGTCAAAACTTCGTCTTAAAATTTCGAGTTACGATTAAAATGTTCAACAATTTATTAGAGATTGCACATGTTATGGCTATCGCATTGTTATTAATGTCCTCATTTATAAATTTTGAGCAATAAAATAGGATTAATTATTAAGTCTAAAATGATAGAGATAGATAATTGCTGTAAAATATTTCCCCTAAGAGGTTAAAGAAAAAATTAACATAAGTGTTTGAGAGACTTAAATATATTTAATTACTCTATGGCATTGGAAAATTAATGTGGTATCACTTATCTCTTTACAACTAAAGCTCACAAAATTGAATTCATATATTTGCCCATATCTCAGAAACTATTGGTTTTATAAAAATATACTTCGAATAAAAGTGTATTTTTAATTTTTAATAGTGTATTACAATTTTACAACGAAAAGTTATTTAGTATCTCAAATAGTTGCGGAGATACGAAAATTTCCACTTCTGTAAAGTACCCTAAAAGTAATTTTAATGGGAAAATGAAAGTAGCAATTTTATTTATAATCTTAATCAACGCCTAGATACGAATTCTAATCAAATTCGTTAAAGCCGATTATGAAAAATTGATTTATTTCTCTTTTTGACCTTTTTTAAACTACTCCTAATTGTAAGTTTAAACAGATACACAGACACATGGCATTGCAAAGACCACTTTTTGGGGTTTGGGGGGTCATGAGACGTCTACATCCATCAATATTTCAGGTCAGATTTTTTTAAAGGTTAAAAGTTAAAAAATATAAATATATGAGTATAGCTTGAAAGTTATGGGTTTAATAATATTATGCTTAGATTGAAATATTTGTATTATAAATAACCCTAACTATTTGTAATGATAATTAGTTTCATATCTCTAATAGTTTCGGAGATATGATAAAAATTATAATTTACGCATTAGACCGGAGCCCTTTAAAGTCATTTTGCCGAAATATTGAGAGTACCCATTTTGTTTGAAATGTTTAGAAATTAAATTTAATCAAAATCGTTGGAGCTAATTTTGAGAAAATCAAATATTTTCTCCTTTTTCCCTTAAGTAAACTACCCTTAATTTTAGCGTTAGATATCCAATTTCAAAAACCCCTCGGGACAACCCTATGAAAACCCTAGATATCAAGTTTTAGTCCAATCGGTAAAATAGTTTATTTAGGCTCTAGTTGGAGGTACAGAGGGACAAACAGATGGAAATTCAAAAGCCACTTTTCGGATTCGGGGGGTGCTGGGGGGGGGGGGGGGAGGTAAGCATGAAAAGTCAGATTCATCAAAATCTCGAGTTAGATTTTTTGGACGATCACAATAATTTCTCTACGTGTAAAATAGTGAGAAAGTAATAATATGAGACTGTATCGTACCATTTTACTTTTTTTAAAGGATGAATCAAAGGCACGCTCATTACAGTATTTTATGTCATGTTATATCTAATTTATTTATAATTATCTTCATACAATTTGAGTATTTTGTGTCACCTTGTCTCACTACTCGTTAAGATTATACACATATGTATTAATTAACTTAATGTATCAAGAGATGAGCAAAATTTAATATAACAATAAATGTATCCCCATTCCCGTGGAAGATTTTAAAATCATATAGGAAATACCACCTTCAGTATACTCGAGCCGGGTTCCAACCCCGATCTCTCCGTCATCGAAAGACCAGTATATTGCGAGGGTGATGCCGTAAAAGTCTTAGACCATGCAGCCACCGATGTGGGTCAACTAAGTAATTGAAATTGTGTTAAGTACAAGCGTGTTATTAATCTCAACGGTGTAAGCGCCAGTCAGTCTTTAACTATGGTTAACTTTCCAGTTCAGGACGTGGATCCAAAAATGCCGATGAATCCCCTTGTTGAATCGTTCATACAAAACTTTACCAGAATAATTTTAAACATTGTATTCTTATATCGTCATTCATTGTGACACAAAGGAACATTTGCAGTCGAAACAATTCATCACGTAGGAACAGGCAAACTACTATCATAAACGCATTAAAAATATATATAGCCCCGCTATCTTCCAGTTTGAAGTGCTGGGGATGGGAGTTTTACTGCCATAGCGTATTCAGGCGACACAATTGAACATAAATCTGAACGCAGATGACAGGCCATTCCATTCCTGCGGACGTCATAATATTTCGTGTGAGACGCAGATAAACTTTCTAGAGATCCGTGTTCGTATATCTGCCACGGCGAACATGTTTGGTTCTTCTGGGGGCTCGAGAATAGGGTCAATAATGTAACACCAAATAAATGTTTTATGTAAGACTGAAGTAAAAAAAAAAAGGTAGACAGAACCCTATAGAAAACATAAACATAATTAATAACATTAGCACCACGTCTTACTACCTGTTCGGGTTATACGCTTTATGTACTAATTACGCTAATGGATTAAGAATTGGGAAGGTTGAATTATAGAAAGTGAACCCGCATTTGCGTAGAGGGAGAGTGGAAAACCACCCTCAGTTCATCCGACCGAGATTCGAACCTCGATCTCCCCGTCCTCAGCAGCCGAGCTCAACACGACTAGCGCATTAGACAACTACGCCACTGAGGCGGGTATAAACATAATTATTTTGATGGTTGGAAATAATAATATTAGCTTAGTATTATTTTATTGGTTTTGATGTTTATATATCAACCATAGTAACTGTATTTCAAATTAATTGACGTTTGAATACTATGAATAATTTAAGTTATGGACGATATAATGACACGGTTACAGTAGCTATACTTAAGTTGTTGAGATCGCTAAAAAAAAGTCGTATGATGTATATTTGAAAATAAAAAAATAAAAACTTTTTAGGTGTCAACTCTAAAACCTGTACATCAGGAAAGTTGGCTTAGGAATTTGTTCGTATCTTCTTTTGACTACTTTTCTTTCAGATACTTTTCTTCCTTTTGTGTTTATCTTACAGAAATATTTCTTTGGACTTACCTTTCAATATTAAGCTCAGCTTTTTTTTAAATTTACTTATTTGTTTTATTTACAAACGTTAAGACTTAAATTTATTGTAATTGTTTAGTACTAAATTATTAAATTAAAATTAAATTGGTTTTAAGGTAAGAATAAACATCTATAAATACTAAATTAATAAATAAAATTAATATTAAATTGATTTTTAAGATAGGAATATACATTATAAAGAAATTTTGTATGGTTCATTAATATGCATTATATTTATAAATGTTAAATATTTAAATATATTTTATTTTTAAATTTAAATAGTATAATATATGTTTCAAATTTATGGTGCTACCCAATCAATTTAATTTTATTCATCTAATAAAGACTATCTCTCAAACATTTAAAATTTACCCCTTTATTCTAGATCAATTTCACGATAAAATTATTCAAATTTATTTATTAATAAATTACCTACTTCTAATTTGACTCAGTCACACTTTGTAAAATATATATATTATTATTATTTACAAAATAAAATTGTCAAAAAATTTGTATTGGGTCATCTAAGCTTAGTAATTAAGCTTTATATTTTAACGTAACATAACATTTTCAATAAATTGAATATATAGTTTGAAAAGTTCATATTCGTGTCACGGTATGAACTGTTACGCTTACAAACCAACATATTTCCCCGCGCTCAATATTTGTCAGACCAGTATGTACAAAAAGGCATTGTCCATGCAAGTCACACACTCACAGAGGGTTCCGACCATTTGGTCAGTGGTGGTTTTGAGGAGGGAGGAATGGGGGAGGTTACAACTGGTACAGTATGCACTACACACCCTCATCATGTCCCACAAGGGGTGAAGTGTCCTACCCCCGAGCGTCACACACTCGCTGCAACCCTCTTCACGCCACACATATCCAGCCGGACCCTACGATAATTGGTCAGAAATTTTCACTGGAGTGAACTGGCCCCCCTGTCTACAAGAAGAAAACGAACTTAGCTCCTTTATAATATATATATATATATATATATATATATATATATATATATATATTTAGCTTGTAGGTAATAGATATATAACTTGAGAAAGTTTGGCTATATATTTTTTACAATTCTTTCAGATGTTTACAAATGCATACGAAACCCACACAAATTAAAAGTGTGGTAATATTAACAATGGTTGTTTTGAAATTGGGAGCAGATAAGAATAAACTTTATAGGAAAAAATCTTTATAAAATACAAAAATAGAGGCCAACTATGACAATAGTTTACACTTTTATTACCGTTATGTTATAAGTATTGATAATAACTATAAAAAATGACAGCTATAATTCATATGACCTGACGTATGAATACGTGAATGTGATTTAAGTAAAATTCTTGGTTTTCAGATAATGTGCTTCCTAAATAAATCAAGATTGTATTTTGTTAGTAGTAATTATTATTATTAGCACCGCGTCTTACTACCCGTTCGGGTTATACGCACTTACGCTAATGTGTAATGGTAGGGTGATTGTGAGATGAAATGGAGGACCTACAGTTTAACGTGGAATCCGAACCACGGTGGTGGCCTGGCATTCCCCACATTCACAAGATGTCTTGTCAGAGGTGAATGAAGGGTTTGGAAATCAGATAAATCTGTGCCGGGACCGAGGATTGAACCCCGACCGCCAGCACAGAAGTCTGACACCTTACCCCTAGACCACTAGGTCACCCGTTAGTAGTAATCGTAATATTTGCTAACTATATTAAAAACTATGTAACTAATGAAAGAGGAAAGTAAAGATTTAAGGTAATCCACCGAAATTCTACTAATCATGTTATATATCTAGTGGTCGTCTATTGAAGCACCTCGGCTAGTTAAATTGAAAAGAAAATGATCCTTCAACTAATATTACGTCTTACTATCCCAGGGCTACCAATATTTTCTTGTTACCGAATTCCCTGTGTTTTCCAGGTTTTTCAGAAGGGATTCCCATTTTTACAGGGATCTAGGATTGAAGGAAAGAGCAATAAAATTTAATTTTACATCAAACTGACCAATTGTTTGTGAGTTGTGAAGTCATGTAACTTGTGTTCAAAACATGATAAGGAAACACAACTCCTGTCATTCCACAAGCCTTGGATAAGGAGTAGTGACACACGATTGGATCAGCATGCTTCAATTCTTCAATTCACTGTTCCATACATCTAAAAACCTTATATTTTAAGTTTTCAGTTAAATGTTCTAAATTAACAAATATTCCCCCATTTTTTATGTGTTGCAAAATTCACTGTTTTCCCGGTTTAATACCGGTTGTCCAGGTGTGTGGCATACCCTATAAACATAATATAATTCGTATTTAGACTAATAAAGTAGGGATGAAAATTATAAAATTTTAAGGAAATATACTTACTATTTTGTGGAGTGAGCATATAAAACCATTTAGGAAAACATACCTGTAGTATTCCCAGTTGGGATTCGAGCTTCGACCTCCATATCAAATGCTTTGAATATTTGCACATATACAGTGGAAACTAACTAATTCGAACTTCCATATTTTGAAATAGTCTTTAATTCAAATTTTTCGCCCGGTTCCGTGAATTATGTATAAAAACAATGTTAAAAAAATGGAAGTTAATTGGAATTTTGCTTTAGTTTTTCGAACTTTTCTAAGTTTTAATGTACTGTAGAGTATTGTTATCCTACTTCTGGTTGCGGTGCCATGTTATATTTTTGGAAACAGGGGAGGCGACTTTGGAGTCAATACCCTTCTTCACGCCCCTACCCGCTCACCTACACGTCATTGTTTACACGTATAGTTCTATACTTCGTAAATCAAGGTCGAACCTCTCAAGCGGCTACGTGCGCTGTTCTTAGTGATTTAGTCGTAGCGATATTCTTGTGACGTGAGAGTTAATGTTGTTTTTGTTTAATTTTAGCTTTGTTTAGTATATACTGCACAGTAGTGTTTGTGTGTGTGTGTGTGTGTATCATGATGTCATTGTTAAAGCCACAGTTCTATAAATCATTAACTTTGTCCGAAAAGTAGCAGTGGCAAGGGAGTGGAAAAGGGAATTCCTTTTAAGAAACTTATTAAATTCAAATTTTTAGATAATTCAAATTTTTCCCTGGTCCCTTCAAGTTCAAATTATCCAGATTCCACTGTAATTCATTTTATTTAAATATTGGAGATGTACAAAGTTGTGTGTGTGTTGTTTTAAAACTTGAGAACCAACATTACACTCTCAAATGTTATATCTTACCCTAATAGTGAATTAATACATTATTATATTTCCGTAAATGTATCATTTAAAAACTTGAATATATCTGTCGATAGGTTAAGCCATACACAATTTTCTGACTTTTTACTAAAAAAGGAATTAATATAATGGAAATGGGAGGAGGTTACATAATGAGAAGTTGTATGCCCAGTGGCCATCACATGAAATTGATAAGATAATCAAATATCACAGATTACGGTAGGCAGGATAATAAATAGAACTATTATGTAAACTAATTATATTTAACTCCATTTCTATCTGAGGAAGCGGAGAGGAGGAATGTGTCCCTAGCTCTAAAATTAGAGGGGCCCAAATACAGAAAAAAAAAAAATCTAATTTTATTTTTAAAAACGGTAAATAAACAAATAGGAGTGAGGAGTGTGAGTTACTTTTTTGACAATTCTGGGTACATAATACGCCCCCAGTGCACGCAACTCAATCCTAGATGTGGAAAAACCCTACGGTCCCCCTTCAGATATTTATAAATATTATATAGATAGGTTAACGTTGAAACAAAAGAAAATTGTATGGATAGTGGAATTTCCTAAACCTAGGGATAACATGGCTTCAATATAGTATACAAGAATGCAAGTCATAAATAGCAAGTCTATTAAATGTATGTCAAATTTTTAACAACATGTATATATTTGGAAGAAATTTAAACTTGTTATGCATAGATACAATAAACAGCAATGACCTTCGTTTACAATTCGTAAGAATCGCGAATCATTACATTAAGACCGTTCAAATGGATCGGGTAAATAACTATCTTGAATAGTAACAAATAGTAAGGAAAATCTCTAAATTATCCTCTATCATAGCTCACAATTTCCACAGGATTATATATTACTCTTAAAACTCCAAGGTTTAATTACGGCAACAAAACCCAATCTATACATTTAATCAAATCTTAATTAGCCGTAAAGAGCCTAAGTCATAAATTATATAGCGGATCATCATATCGAATATGAGCAAATATAAACATCGATATTTCCGAAAAGAAAATATTTTATACAGATTTAAATATTTTCATTTAAATACCATAGGAATGTTACGCAAAACACAGTTAATTCAATGTCTATGGATACTAAGCATAATGCATTGCATTACTAAATTTGAATATTACTATATAAAATATTATTAATGAACGCTCCCAAGTAAATCATTACCAAATTAAATGTGAAATACAATTCACAAGTTAAGCAGTTCAAAGTTAATTCAATGTTCTAGAAAAGAATAATAATACAGGACTTTACTAATTTATTAAAATAAATGGCCGAAAGAGAATTTTGAATAATTACAAATGTATCATTACGCTGAAAGTGAATTTCTCCTTACATTTTAAATAAGTCCTTGAAGCCTCGACTTCGTCTTACTACTTCCAAGTCAAGTCCAAGAGTGGAGTCTATTTTCTTGGCGGTCTTTTATATGATGCACAAAACTCATTGAACAGGTGACACGGGATCAAAAGGTTGGGATCAAGAGTTTATCACAAAGAGGGGGGGAGGGCGGGGGGGGGCACGTGCGTGACAACGAGAACATCTATTTTATTCTCGAAACGACTGGGCGGCACTGGTTCCTTCTAAACTGGCATCTCTTCTATTCTCATGGTCGTTTGGTTGGCTTTGAACATGGCGGCGGTCTCTAGTGGGCGAAGTTCGACTCTCGGCTCAGAGCTGGCAGTTGTTCGCGGGTTGATAATGTGGCCAGACGTGTTATTAGTTCGTACATAGGGGTAAGGTGTCAGACTTCTGTGCTGGCGGCCGGGGTTCAATCCTCGGTCCCGGCACAGATTTATTTGATTTCCAAACCCTTCCTTCACCTCTGACAAGTTATCTTGTGAATGTGGGGAATGCCAGGCCTCCACCGTGGTTCGTATTCCACGTTAAACTGTAGGTTCTTCATTTCATCTCATAATCACCCTACCATTACACATTAGCGTAAGAGCGTATAACCCGAACGGGTAGTAAGACGCGGTGCTAATAATAATAATAATAGTTCGTACATAGCCTGGATGGGGAGATTGGGTAAGTTTAGTGTTGTTGACTTGCCCATTTCTATTTAACTTGTAGCAAAAATTTCTACAGGACAACCGGTTTTTATATGACTCCTTACCGCTACGGGTAAGCAAAATGTATGTAAAATCACAAATATACATTTTTTCAGACACACTATTTTAGATAGTAGTTTAGAAAGATTAAATTTAGTTCTCCATTAAAGATACAATTGTGAGGGCATGTCATTAGTGCTTAGAACGGGATGCTATGGTCTTGCTATGGAAATATAGATTATATTTAGTTGCTACTTAAACCAAAGTTTTTAGATGGTTAAAGAGGGGGTAGGAGTAACGAGTGAGATAATAAATAATGTGTTCGAGAAATTATTTTTAGATCTTCAGTTCACTATTTTTCTCATTTCCGAGGACCATTACTTGAATTTTGCAGTTAAAGGTTACAAATT